>VZSV01000003.1:6752036-6838220 GCA_013398735.1 Nothocercus julius
TGCCATAGCGCCGGGGCACTTGTTGCGAGGGGCTGGAGCGGGGGCAGAGTGGCTGCGTTTGCTGGGATTCATGGCAGCGGCCGCCGCCTGCCCCGCGGGACCCCAGCCCCTCTCGGTGGAGCGAGGAGCGGGGCGTTCGCTGTAGTAACGCGGCCCTCTGTGTTTCAGATTTCAGGTACTCAGACTCCACCTTTACCTTCACCTACATTGGAGGCGCCAAAAGGTACTTCTTTCGCAATCATGACTCCCTTCATTTCCTGGTTTTGCAAGACACAACGATACCACACACTACCAGGCATTTTTTTTGTGTGTGTATTTATATATGTCCCTTTCTTTTCGAAAGGAGGATCAATAAATGATCTGCATTCAGCCAAACGTAAGCTGAGGAGAAAGTGTTGAAGGAGGTGCTCAGAAAGGTGATCCCAGTTGGCAGGGGCTCATTCCTCTGAGGGCTGTTCTGTGGCACTTCACTGCTTCTGTTTTTTAATTTGTGTGAACAGAGAAATTGCCATTTGTGAGCTTAAAGGCAAAGAAAGGCAACACAACACATATGAAATAACTTCCTAAGTTTTTTTAAGATGAATTAGCTTATTATTTTAATAATAAAAAGGCTTAATATAACAGCAGCATCGAATTCTTTCTTTTGTGAGCCATATTTAGCTCCATGGCAGATGCAAAGCTGTCTGCAGTTGACCAAATTAAACTACTCAGAAAATAAATAAAATGTCTGTTAGTTTATAGCATTAAAATATTTGTTGTTTGAATATTAGCTTAGATATTATTTCTAAATAGATCCCAGCTTTTTGCGTACTTACACATTTTTAATTACATTTCATCATTTGTTTTGTCTGTTTTCTTTTGAAAACATTTAAGTGCTCATATTGGTGGAATACACAGCTTTCCTGGCTTCTAGCTGGCTTTTAGTTCATAAGGTATTTATGGTAATGCTAGGTCATTCTCCTATCACTTAGTTTTACTAGGCTTGGAAAGACATCCCAATTTATTTTATTTTTTCCTCGAAGTGTTTATCTGATACGTGTGGTGGTTGTGTTCCTTTCCCGGGGTGGGTCAGCTGGAAGTGCTGTGTTCTGGAACCTGATCTTTGCAAATGAACCCTGTGATGCAGCCAGTGCTTCTACGGCCATGGGTCCTGCCCCGCAGGATCCAAGCTGCCTGTGGGATCGGGCTTCCACCTGGGCCATGGGCTCCTCGGCTGCTCAGAAAACTGCTTTCCCACTTTCCTAGCCTATTTCGTTGTGTTGAAGGGAAGGGAAACTCCTGTATTTTTCAGCAGGACAGCTTACCTGATAGCCCAGTATCAAATGTATTTACAGGTTGCTTAAAGAATATGTTTTAATTTAGGGTTTTAACATATGTTTTTGTTTGGTCTTAATTAAAATGACAATTTTGGAAAGCTTGATGCAGCTGAAATTAGCTTATAGAAATACTATTTCTTATAATTTAATTAAAACAAATTGAGTTTGAAAGTTACTTTGCACTGTTTTGTAATCCAAACATTGCAGCAAGAAACGAAAGCAGGAAATGAGACCTGTCTATTGTTTCCATTTTCTGAGCTGAATTAAGTAAAAAGCCTTAACCCTTAAGGGTTAAGCCCTTATTAACCACGGAAAACAAACTCATTTGCAACATTGAAGCAAAATATAGTGACTTCTACAAGGAGAGACAGAAGAGGGCCTTGTGTCCCACAACCCAGAGTTTATTCGAAGTTCATCTTAAGCTTAGGAAGCTGTTGACTTGAAAGTAGTCACAGGATCTTGCAAGTTAAAATTGAATTGTGGTGCAAGAGTTGTGCTTACAGACATGGATGGAAGTGGCTTATAGGATGCATACTTAAATTTCATTTTCCTTTTAGTGTTCTAAGGATGTTTAAAAAGAATATTTTGAAAACAGAGTTTCATTTTCTCATTTGTTTTCTTGATTCAGAGTGACTAAGAATATTTTCCAATATTTTTAGTCCCCAGTGGTATACTGAATGATGAGGTTATGGTAGTAAGCTCTCTTCATGCATAAAATAAAAAGGCATGAGCCTTGACCAGTAAGGGCCAAACTTCACTAACTCACCCTTGCCATGAGATAGAGGTTCCCTCTTAGAGAAAGGAGGTGCCCAAACACTGATATGTTGTAGTAAGTGTAACCTTTGGACAGGACTTCAGTGTGGGCTCTGCAGTGTTTGACAGTGGTGACTTGTCTGTGATATCTATTTAGGAGGGCTACTCAAAGCTTGTACTTGGCCAAGATTTCTTTCCTGTTGCGCTGCTGCAGCTGTTGACTTTTTGCACAGTGATCCTGTTTTTTGATTATTGAACTCAGGAGTTGTCCATATATGGCAAAACCTCTATTAATTTATGGTATGCAGGTAAGGCCATGGGCTGAACATCATCTTGTTTCCCTTGTTCTGTTATTTCAGATACTCAGTCTGATGGGTTTATATTTTTCAACCTGACATGAACACAGGTTTTCAAATAACGGACAAAGGGAGTACACCCTCAATCTTCAGAGAGGGCAGGTTTATATCCGTGACAGTTGGAATGGTGTGTAAGGAAGATTATGGGATGCACTCATACTTGAAGGCTCCCTAGCAATACTTGGAACTAGGTCTTTTTCTTTCCTTCCTTCAGGTGTTGCTTTGTGCCATGCAAGTGTCAATGTGTAGCACAGCTTTGCTGTGTCTGCTCAGGCTAGGTACAAGACCAGAAACACCTGAGAGAAGACAGGTTTTATATTTGAGAAGGAAAATTCTTGCTTCCCCCAAGCTGAATGTAGCTGGGGGGTTTCCTGTGCATAGTGTAGTTGCCAGTAGTGCATATAAGCCCATTTCTCAGGGGTTTCAGCTTAACTTGGAGCCAGATGCTCAGTAAGTCAGTATAAGCCCATAGAAGTCAGTGTACCTATATAATTTTGGTTGTAATGATGAACCCCAGTTTATCAACTGTTAGGTTTGTGTGAGGTTTTTCTTCTGGGCTGCAACTTCTCTGACATTATCAGATCTTTTTTCCTGTTGCTTGGACTGATTGTGCTGCCCCGTTTGTACATTAATGCTATTTCAGCATTGAAGTGGTGCCTAACCACCTCCCAGGTCAAGCCAAAAGGGTAGGCCTGATCCGAAGCACACTCCTTGTAATGTGAGGAGTTAATTGGTATTCCCAAAATCAAGTCCTGAACTAAACCTTGATAACGTGACTTAGCTTTTGTTTGAGCACAGAGCTTCCATTGAAACCAACTGAGAAGTGTTATCTGTTTGGTTCATTGTGTAGACATGTTCCAACATTTGACCTTTACATGGTATTAAGCATTATGTTGAGTTAAATAATAAATTGTTTGACAGTGTGCAAATGCTTCCTGGTTTGGGAAGCTTGTATTTAGGAATTCATTAGTGCAGCACATATTTGTGCATAATATGGGCCCTCAATGTGAGGGAGATTGTCTATCAGTTTTGTCATTTAAGTATAATTGTGAGAAAGTGATAGGTAAGATGAGAGGTATTTCTTATGAAGGAAGGTGTTCATTCAGGTTCTGTGACTGTGCAGGATTTACTCTATTTCTGGCAGATTATCAGAAATGGCTGAATTCTTTATGCTCTTTACTGCAGGAACTAAAGAAGACATTGAAGTGTGAATACGTTGAGTTTTTTGTTTCATTTCTTTGTTTTTTAAAGAATGTCTTGTCATCTTTGTCCCATTATCTATGTCTGTATAAAACACTGCTTCTCCAGAGGCCCCCAGACTGAACAGAATTGCTGATCTGTCATCTTTCTAAATAAAAATGCATGGTGCCCCCAAGTTGTTATTTTATTTGACATGGTTTACGTAAGTAGGGCCTGGTTGTCCTGGAAAAAAAAAAAATCATTTATTTTCTCTCCCTTTTCCTTTTTTGAAGCTAAGCAAGGGCATCATATCAGTTCCGATATATCTCTTTATTCAAATATGTATTTAATTTGCATTGGCAGTGAGGGATGGTATCAATAAATGTTGTGCATGTGAACGTATCTTGCAATGCAGCATATTTTAAAGAAACTAGATAAGACCTGTAAGAACTAAGCACTTAGATTAATTTTGTCAGCAAAATTTACGTCTCCCACTTGCACAGTGGATTCTGATGATCTGCTTTCCTAACATGAGCAGAATGATGATGATAACAGCAATTCTGGGGCAATGCATGGGAAGTTGAGTTCGGTTTGAAATGATTTAAGAAAATGAGTAAAGATTTTCCTTCTGCTTTATTTTTGCTTAGAATAAAGGCAAGGTGTTTTGATTTTGAATGTTTGGCTTTTGTTTTCTGTTTAAGGGGTTATCCATAGAATTTATAATTGTAGTACTGCAGATTCTCTTGTAAGTGGATGAGTTAATTCCCACCTCTGTGTGGGATATTTCATTTCAGTGAAATATTTCACAGTTAGGGAGCTGTGGCCCTGAGAGGGTAGCTAAATTGCTTGTGGCTACCTACAGTTAGAGACAGAAACAACATATCAGAAGTCCAGGTGCATCATGTCCACTGGGTATTTGAGCCACTTGGTAATAAACAGATTCAAATAATTTTTCCCCCAGAGGCTCTTTCAATTCTTAGGCCTGTCCCTTCTGTTGGTAGTGACATGAATTTAATAAAACTCTGCCTATGTCAGGATTCCATTTAATGAATGATTTTGAAATTCTGATGTCATTCTGATAATACTGAAATCTTTAAATACCAAAAAAAAAAAAAAAAAAAACTTTGAAGAAAATGGTTTGAGGCTAGTTGATGTGTGTTTTTTATCTTAAATATTACATTCAGTTTAAATGTACTGTATTAAAAAAGGAAAGGATTGAAAGACAAAAATGTTTCCATCTGAAAATATCAAAACGGAACATTTTTCTGAATGATTTGATTCTTTTCCTTTTCAAAGTGATCCAGTTTAAGACTTTTTTGAATAGTTTAGTTCTAACCTAGCTCATCTGTCTCATTCACTGCATGCTTTTACTCGCTTTAGGAGTAGAGGATCAGAAAGAAATTTTGGGCTGTTCTTCTTTGAAGCAGTGGTGACTAATATGAAAGGATGGCATAAGAAGATGAGAAACTAATGTTTTGGATGCTGTTTCTCTGAATGTTTTTTGTGTAGCTGGAATCTGTTTTATACAGGTCTAAATACAGTGGCTGAAATCCTTGTGCTGGTGTTGAGTATAGGTTGTCATCTACTGCTGGCAGATGCTCACTATGTTCACCTTAGTATTCAAGATATTAAGCATGTAAGTATGTAGTTAGATTTCAAAAATATCACTTTGCTACAGTAAGATAGGGATGAAACCTAGATGCACAAAAGTATTTAACTCTCCAGTGCTATCCAAAATACCTGAAATATTGCATATCCTCTTTCAATTGAAACTTTCCTATCAATTATGGGTTAGTGTTTTTTTGTAGGCCTACACCTATTTCTGGGGGATAAATCTGTGATATGGGACATCAGTCTATGCTTAGCTATGATCTGCACATCTGATGTGCATTATTTTCATTACTTCATTAAAGATTCTGTAGATTAAGTAATGTGGTAAAAGTACCCAGCCTTGGGTACTTTTAAAAAAACAGTTTTGTCAGGTATTAATTATACTTCAATTTTAAGTCTCTTTAAAGCAATCACTTCCTACTTTATGAATTTCTGATAACATACCTACTCTGATTTAATAGTACTTCTAATACTGACAGTATTTAGTATGTACTTGAAACCTACCAGTACACTCAACAGATAATAATTTTCTTGATAGATACTACGAGAAATTCAGTAGGTGTAACACAGTGAATTATTCATCCTAAAAAGATGTCTAATAAAATACTGTAGTAGAAAAGCAATTAAATGCAACGTTAGGGGTTTGTGGAAAGTAAAATAATTGTGCTTTTCTACACATGTTCTCATTGAGCTTGCCTTTTTAGATGATCTTGTTTCTGATAGATCGTTCTTGCCTTGCTGTTAGAATCAGTGGTGTCTGAAATCAGCTGAATCCTGGATGTGAGATAGATTTATGGAGATTATGATTTTGCAGAGATTACCTGCTGGTCTGGTAAAGTCAGGGACTATCTCCTTTCAGCTAGCTACTCTGGTCATATTAAGAACCATATATTCAAATTGTGACTGTTTACTTTTCTGTCAATGTGTTTTTAGGCACAGAAATGTATGCGCCTGATTTTTCAGAAGTGCTGAACTCCCACCATATACTGGTCTCTTTATTACTGTGCGTTGCTTAGTGCAACCAGAAACAACAGGTCTTTATGCAGGTTTTTGTTGTGGTACCTGTGTATATGCCCTGTTGTTTGAATGGTTCATCAGCACTGAGTTTGGAGAATAGACTACAGAAAATGCTTACAGTAACTTATTTCTCTGCTTTCATCATGTATTTTAACATATTAAGTACCAGAAATAGATGTGTGGGCTGTCATTGTTAAAGTGTTAATGTGTTAAGAAGAATTTAAAAGCTGAGTTCACTGAGACAAAATTCATTTAGATCACTTTAGTCTGTATTGGGACTAATGCCACTTCTGATTTTTCCTGTTAGACTCTAATAATATCCCCTATTTTTCAGTGCTTAAAAATAAAGATCTGAAGATACCTGTTGGCATTTTTTTCCATGACTTACCGTGAAGTGTATGAATTCTCATCTGAGTCAGTCTAACCACTCAGAATCAAAATACTTACTTTAATAAGCTTCAGCAGCTAGAGGGAAAGTAAATTTTAAACTGCTGGGAGAGTTCAGTTTAGTTACCGTTAAAACCAAGGAAGAGATGAAATTTGAGTAAATCTAGAAAAGAGTCCGATATATAATTCTGCCTTAGCATTAAATAAATCACAGTCGAGTATAGCTCTTAAGAATTAATGTCTTCCTTGTTACAGGAGGTTGGAGATTTTTACAGCATGTTTCAGTGAATTGGCCTCGACTTGGAAAAAGGAGCTCATTTTATCAGGGTAAAATAGCTCATAAAGATAAGCTGCTACTATCCAGTGCAGCAGTAGGTTAAAAACCTCATTGAAAGAAAAGGGACTAAGGAAGGTAGAAAAATACCTCTGCTTCCCATGCCTTCCCTTGCAGCATCTGTTTCCTCCCACAGTCTAAATGGCAGATTGCATCCAGCCTGTTTGTGTGGGACTGGGAACAACTGTGCCCTTTGAGCCGGGCATCTCCTGGAAAGCCCCCCTAATGCCAGGAAGCTTTACATCAGAGGCCTGTTCCCCTGGCACAAGGGCTACACAGCTTCATAGATGCCTTGGATGTTACGTAAACCAGTGGAAGTAAGTCTTGGTGTGCTCAGATTAGGCAAGAGAGTAAAAACTACTGCCAAGTGTTGGAGGATGAGTGTGTTTCCATAGGGCTACAGGGGTGAGTCCTGTAGAAGGTTTTGGCTTATCCTTGCTGTTGTAGAAGACTGTGACTTACCCTGATGGTTACTGTTGAGTTGACAGTACCTTTGACAAAGTTTGTCTGAGAGGCTTATGTTGTGCTCAGCAGGGGCTTGTCTTGAGTGAAGAGCTGAGCACAGGAGGGAAGCTCAGAGGAACTAGCAAGCCCTCTGCATATCTCCGTCTAGACTTGTGGCACAGATCAGAGCTAAAAGGAAGACGTGTCTCCTGTCTAACGAAATGAATGATTGTAAAGGCAGAATGTGAAAAATAATATATATTTCCAAATGTGTGTGTGTGTGTATATATATAAATTAAGGAGTAAGTTCCTTTTGGTTCCATGTCCACATTGCATCTTGTAGGTTACCAAATGCTGTCTTGGGATTTTGGTTTTAAAAATGTTACTTTAAATGACTTTTATCTTACGGTTATAGATAAGGACTTTTCATGTTTTAAGAGCAAACCTAGAAGCCAGGATAACTTCTCACTATTCAGTTGGCTTGTTTCTCCTAAAAAGGTTAGTACCTTACTGACAAAGGATACCTATATGACAGAGCATTTGCTCTCAAGTAGAAAAAAAAATAACCTAAAAGATGGACAAGGTATTCCAGGTCATTAATATTTCTGCAAATGATAGGATATTTTAGTCATTGTTCTGCTCATTTCCCTTCATTCTTCTTCCTTTTCTTAATGTTGAAAAAAAATTCTTTATGGGGAGCTCTCACCTCTCCATAATCCTACATACAGTAATGTATAAAAATAATTTGTATGCATTTCTGGCAGATTAGGAACCAGAGTTGATAAAGGTGTTAAAACTAGGAAGCCCTTTATTGTCATAAAAGTACTTACTGAGGGTCAATTACAGCTGTGTAAATCCAGACTAATTCCACTAATGTGATGGGGCTCACTTGGGTCTACAGCAGCATTATTGAATTTTTCATTTGGCTGTGACTATACTTGTAGTGAATGGAAATGCAGGTGATTTTTCACACTGGGAGACTTAGCAGACCGGTGTTCTATTTTCATACTGCCACCTTTGAAGAGGTATTCTCATTTTGAGTACTTTCATCGATGGCAGGAGACTTGTAATTTATCTAAGGAAAAAAGCTCTCTTTCATGCATTCTTACTAAGTCACTGTCATTGCAGAAGGCAGAGACAGAAGGCCAGTTGTTAAAACCATGCTCTTTCTGTGTCTTTTTCAGCCCTAGAATCCAAAAAACATGTAAAAGAGTCCCTTTTTAAGAACATAATTTGCCAGACCACATGAAAAACTCTTTACCTGTGACTTGCTTGGAACCAGCATTAATCCTTAAATTAAGTCCTCAAATGGTTTCAGAGTTTTTTTTGTAGGTGCAACCATTAGTTGCAATAGAAATGATGATTTCTGAATTCTTGCCTTAATTCTTACCATGTGCATGTGGTTGAAAGTGTAATGATAGCTTTAAAACAGTCTGAAATCTGATCACATCTATATGTATTATATTTTTGTATATGTATATCTGTTATCATATATTTGTACAAGACAGTGGAAATAACATAAAAACTGTATTATGCAGTATTTCAGACCAAAAAATAAAACCTCCAAATATTAACTTATGGAAAAATATACATTTAATTACCAACTTAATGCAGTAGTTATGGATGCTCACTTAAGGCTGTCTAAGGTTGTCTGAATCTTACATCTCAGTATATTACATTTGTTATGTCACCATAGCTGTAATGAGGTCACAGTTGAAAATTGAGCTCATTAATTATTTTAAGAAGGTGTGAGTAGGAGAATTTTGTTGTAAAGACGTTTAACTATGATATAGAAGGCTTATTAGGCTTGGAATAAAATTTCTGTCATAGGATTTTGTGGGTTTATATGTTGAAAAAGGACTCATTTTTATCAGTAGATGATGAGTGAAATTGGATATGTCTAGGTGGCAACAGGAGGAACATAACCTCTGAAAGGTTATCTCCTTGGGCATATGCTAGTTTTGTTAACTCAGGCCAAGAGAAGTTTTAAATTAACTAATATTGATCTCCAGAGTACCAAGTGAAGAGCTGCAGTAATGAGCCTACCAAAGTTGCAAGTTCTCCTGCCTTGAGCAGACTTATTTGCACATGTTACATGTTGCTACAGGTATCTGTATTACGCAAAAGGAAAGTAATGTTTGGTGTATTGCACTGCTTTCTTCATGTTCCCTGTGCCAAATTTAGCTATTGATTGGGATTTTTATATCAACCTTTAGTCTTGGTTAACTCTGTGCAACCTTTATTACTGAAATAAAATTGCATGGGATTAGCTGCTACCAGTTGGGTATTACCTTATTTTGCTAGGTAATATTGATCTGAAAAGACCTTACAAATTCTATTTTTTGGCTATTACATTTTTCTTGTTACTCCCATTTGAAGTGACAAATTGTATCAAATTCCTTTATTGGGTTTAGTTATGTATAGTGAATTAGAAGAAATGCGCTTTCCGAACCACACTTTTGGGAATAGATAGGAGGAGGGAGACTTCAGGCTCTTTTAGTACTTAAATTTATATATTACTGACATGTGTTTTTGTTTTAGATTGTACCAATCTTTGGTACAATGATTGGTTTCTATATTGTTTTGATATTTAGAAATCAAAAAATAAATGTTAAAAAATAGTACTTTGTAAAAAGCCTGCCATTTATTTAGGCAGGAAGAAACACATCGTGATCCTGTAGTTCAGCTAATAACTGGCCTTTGTCAAGGACAACAAAAAACACTGAGACGTGGAGAGTAAATACTTTCTGCACCTAGCAGTGCCTGGCTTCCAAGGCAGGAGTGGATGCACGGAAGCCTCTGGCCTCCTAGGGTGCTAATAAGGATTAGGCATCGCTGTCTACGTGGGGAGCAGGAGTCGCAGTTAGGTGAGTCAGGATGCAAATTGCGAAGGCTATTGCTTGTTCTGCTGAAGGACGTAAGCTTATAATCATCTAGGGTCAAGAAAAGGTCCTACCCACCCTACCAATTCCTTTCTCCTCTCCCTTATTAATACAGCGTATTAATATGCAGGCGCATAGCCAGGCACAGGGTGGGTCAAGACTTTGAAGCATCAGATAAGGCATCTGATAGGTGCCAGGTCTAGTCTGGCATGGCAATTCCCAGGTGTGTTTCTGGGTGCATTTTAGAGTGTGTAACAGTCACTGGAGAAATGTTTGTCATCGGTTCTGAGCAAGTCATCAAATTGCTGATATTAATAAGCATTTTGCTAAAATTCTAGCACACTTTCATCTGTAGTTTATCCCAAGTTATTTCTCTGTTGTATGTTATGTGAGGTAACATTATCCATATTCTCTGGTGATTTAAATTGACAAATTGTCATTGAATGCAGTAAAATCACGCCAATTTATAGCATTGAGGATCTGATCTATAATTATATTCATCTTGTTAAAGATGTTTAACGAGAGAAAAGCTAAATATAAATGCAATACATATCTCGACTGACATCTAGTAAAATAGTTGAATGTGTAAGTATGAATACATAGCAAAGCAAAATTACACATTATCCATGCTTGCATTTTAGATAGCAGGTAAGGACAGGCTTCCTGGAAGCTGACAAAGTGAGATATAAATTATTGTCTTGGGGAATGACCTGTGTTGAAAGAGGAGCAAAATGGGGCAGGGATGCCTGAAGTGGTAGAAACTTGAGCTCTTTACCACATGACGAGCAGGTGCTCTCAGCTCTTAAGAGTCTTCGGTCTGAACCCAGCGCAATTGCACCCGCAGAGGTGCGAGCCAAAGCACCGCAGTGGTGTCTCTTGTTACCGTTGGTGCCCAGGTGAGTTCAACAGGGTGCTTCCCTGTCTGCGTGCAGCGCCGATGTTCCCACAGCATCACTGTGGCCTAGGGAAGGTCCCAGCCCCTGGAAAATGTTCCCTGTGCAGTCCCCCGTGGAGAATGATGGCAGTTTCATATCAATCCTAGTCATGTCCTTTCCATTTCTGACTGTGCCACTGGTTTGTGTGGGTTCCTAACAACATTGCTTTATATTCCTTCTCAAAATGTCATTTTCCATTTTCTTTGGCCTTTTCTTTTTCAGGGTGCTTTGCATATGGATTTATTCTGGCAAAAAATAGCATCTGTTAGGTTCATATTGTTAAAGCAGAGAAGCATGAAAATTGGTCATCAGTAACTACTGAGCTATACTCTGTAGAAATACAGAGTATTGATCAGGTATTGCTCAGTTCTATTCATTCGCACTCACATACATATAAGTATATATGTTCTAAATGGTTATTTCTGTTCTTGGGAAGTTTCACCAGAATAACAAAGGATGCACAGTTCTTTAATTAGAGAGATTGCATGTTTGTTGATGTTTGCTGTTCTGTTTCTGGTATCTGATATGTGAGCGCATAGGAAAAAAATCACTGTTGAAATAATTGCAGCTGCACTCTGAGCTGTTTGCTGAGTTAGATTTAAAAGTCTGTATTAACTGGGATGTTCTTTAAGTTTCTGTTTTACCTGAGTAAAACTCAACAGATCTCTAGAAATAAGTGTTTTGGATCTTCTGTTGTTGCTGCTGCACAGTATAGCAGCATAGCTTGGACAAATAAAAGATTTAAATTCTTATGAATAACAGAAAATGTCTGAAATAGAACTGTGTAGCAAATAAGAAAATAGATACTGCTTTATATGGTTTCCTATTTCTCTGTTTGTAGCATTAATTGAAATTGTTTTTTTGAAAACATTCCCCTGGACCTTCAGAAAGACCACTCCAGTGGCTATTTTTTAATTCTGTACTGTTCAATATAGAAATCCTTCTGATACTTCCATCAGGAGCAACACATACTTTATTTTTTTTTTTTAGGCACGTGGTGCTATCGATTGCAATTCTGAGCTTGCAGGGTGTTTGGTACTTGCTTTGGGGAATATTGCAACATCTTCATGTGTTTGTCCAGTAATGATATTGGTATTTCCTCAATTTTTCTTTCCCCCCTCTGATGTCACTGGAGGTTTTTCTTTGTTTTTTTTGGTGATGATTTATGTGGCAGATGTAAGTGTTTTCCCTCTTTGTGCTGCAACCCGGCTGATGGGGTTTTGCTAGTGTGAGCCAAGCTCCTTGGGTTCATCTGGTCTTTTGGTTACAGGCAGGATTTAAACCAGATTTGCCTGGTGTGCAGGTCACTACCAGGGCTGGCAACCTGCCAGGGTGGTACAGGCACCTCTGATCTGCCCAGTGCTGCCAGGGCTGGGGCAGGTTCTTGGTCATGGCAGCTAAGGGGCAGCACAGTGACACTGTGGTACCCTGTTGGGGCATTCATTCACCCGGGTAAGCTATGAGAGTAAGCACTAAAGCGGGATATGGGAAGTTTATCCAGCCAGCAAGGGGAATACTCTGAGTTCTCTGACTGTGAAATTTGGAAAAAATGCAAGTTCAGGATGTGTTGCAGCCCCTTCTTACTGGCTCTTTTGGCTTTTGGAGGGCTCTGAGTTCTTGAGGTTGAGCATAAAGGATTTCTTCCTTGTGAGGAGCTGAGCAGAGAATAGTTCTTTTCAATTACAAATTTTATGGAGAACCTAGTGTGCAGAAACCTGCAGCATATGCAGCCACTCCAGACCATGGTGAATGTGCGTGTGTTGATTTCAGACAAGCGGTGCCAGCTCTTTCTGCACTGTTCTGTCCTTTGCTCCTGCTCAGAATTTTTATAGCTCTGAATACATTTGTAACGCTTCATAATTAGAAGTGTTTCCTTCTGATTAAAATCTGTGTGCATTTTTCAACTGTGTGTGCAGATTAGTTATGGCCCTCAATTTCCTGGTAGGTTGCCGCAGCGGCCGGGAGCGTGGCAGCGGTTCTGCGCCAGTGCTCCTGGGAGAGCTAATGTGCCACCGTACGTGTTAGATCCTTGTAACTGGAGAAGGTTTGCTGTTTCCTTGTTGTTGTTGTTGCTGTTGCATGAAGAACTAGAGAAAAGAAACCTGAAGGGAGTGGTGTAAAGAAAAGACATTGGTCTGGATTCAGCTCTGACTTAGTGCGAAGCAGTAGCAATTTCATTGACCTCAGTTTGGCTGCCTTTAGAAATACATCTTTATAACATTTTGTGCTAAATAATAGAGACAAAATGAGCTGATACTTACTGCAGTACTTTCATCTGCAATTAATACACTTCAATCTAAAAGATAATATCTGCTAACCTGTGTATTTCTATATTTTCTCTGTAAGTTGTTTTCTTATACTGATCATGAATTATCTTGGCAGGAAATTGGAGCCAGGTATGTTACATATTATGGCAACATTATTCCTTCAGAGATATATTTGCAGGTTTTGTTTCGTTATATTTTGATGACTGAGGAGGATCAATGCCATATATGTTCTAATATTTCCAAATAAAATTAAAAATATAGATTATGCATGTTTGACATGCATTAAAGGATCAAGTATATAAAATAAGCAAGCTGTTCTATCCCTAGTATTTTGAAGTTCCTTGTTACATTACAATACACAGCTCTAGAATTACAGTAACGTTGATTAGTATCTTAAGTGAGAATCTTTTAGATTGCATGTCAGACTTCAGGGTGATTTCAATGTCTAATATTTTCAATATGCTTATGATTAACTAGATAATGTTCTTTAGTGAGAAATTTTTGAATTGTCAGGTGAATGATGATTGGCCCTAGCTGACGCAGGGTCTTCCCTGCTTAGATGATTTCTACTTTGAAGTCAATTGATCAGAACTGCAGGGTATGTGTTATTGTGGTCCTCAGTAAACTCCAGGAGATTATCACATAAACATTCCCATTCTGCTGCTGATTGATATTTTGACTAGAAAAGGTTTCTGCATTTAGTCTGTTTCTCTGTATCTCAAGACTATGTATATTGACATATGAGCCAAGCTAGTAAGAAAGTGCTGTATAATTTCCTGTATATGGTTATATTTTGCTTTTATCATTACACTGATTTCACCTAGAGATTATTGGAATAACTGAGGCAAATGTTTGGCCAAGTTTCATTTTGAAATAGTCCCGTTTATCGTCTGAATTGTTTTGATGTGCTTTGCTGACTTATTGCATATAGCTGCAGTCATTTGCATAAAACCTAAGTAACAATATTGATTTTATTTGCACTTTAAGAGCTTAATGCTATCTACTTCTCTGGCCATCTATGTATCTGAAAAACCCTCTTTATGTTTTTTTATATAATATATATTTATATATTATATATATTTATATATAGGAGACTTCAAATACTTGGTGTTTCCGTGAGTATGATTACCATTAACACTGACCATCTTACTGAATAGCATTGTGAGAAGAATAAATGATCGGTGAACTATTTGTTAGTTATACTTTGAAGAATTCTACTTTATCCAAGACTTTTTTTCACATTTTTCTAACATGTAATGTGCAATATTTATGTTCCTGATATAAATATATGTTTATGATAGGAAGTTGTATTACTGAACTTCCAGCTTTCATTACTTCATTGCCACATACTTCAGTTACAGCAGTAAAATGGCAAATGATACTGCAGAGGTGTCTTGAGAAACAATGTGGTGAAAACACTGACTTTTAAGAACAAAATCTAAGACTTTTATAAGGAAAGTGAAGATGGCTGAATATACTAGTAAGAATGCAGTGTAGTGTTTGTGTCAGAAAAACTTACACCTTTTGTACCATTTTCAAAATTTCTGTGAAATGAAATTTGCTCGTGTGCTATCGCATCTGATTACACATACTGGTCCTATAGCTAATCCACTGTACATGCTAGCTGCCTAATGTGATCTGCATTTAGGTAAGGCTTCCAGTAAGACTAACAGCCAAGCCTACTATCATACCTAAAATGTAGACTTTATAAAGTCAGCCAATAAAGAGGGTTTACCCAAAGATAGTTGGTAGAAAAAGTTTGTCAGGACAAACACCTCTGAGGAGATTTACGTGCACATCTTCTATCAGGACACTTGAACCTTCAGGTATTTATGCAGCTGTCCTGTCCCAAAATACAGTTAAGTGTTTTATGGCAGTGGTTCCTTTTCTTTTAATAGTTTGTGGGGCTGATCTGGAGGACACATTTTGAGAATGCATTTTTGCTGAAGTCCCCTGGGTAAAGGAACATGTAACTTGCAGATTATTATTATTGTGCTTTGTGACACTGCAGCTCTTCAAGCACTGTGATTAAGCTGTTATACTGGCCTAAAACCAGAACTGGAGCTGTCTGAGGAACCCAGTGCCTGAAAGATTCTGAAAACCTCTGCATTGTCCAAGTTGTTTCTCATTTGCTATCTCACCTTGGAGGGGTTGAAAGTTTTTGTCCCAAGATCCCTTAATCTTTTTGTAAGCCTGTGACTAGTTCTATAAGACTTCTTGGACACAGACACTTCTGGGTAGGCTCCAGAGCAGAAATATGGATGCTTAGGAAACTTTGCTGATTAGAAACATAGGTGCCAAAAGATCCTTTATTGAGCTTTCTCTCTTCTGTCTCTGGGCTCAGCTAATGATTTCCTTTAGTGAAGTGAAACACATCTGATATCAATTGACATGGCTTCATGTATTTTTTAATGGGATCTTGCTCTAAATCCATCTTTCAATAGTTGTGAGATTCTTGCTTTGCTGTGGTCTTTTGAGTAAAATGACAGTTGCAGCTCCAATATACCATCTGTGCGAGATTCTGGAGCCACTGAATTGTGAAGATAGATATACAAGCCCCTGACATCTAGGATATACTTGATCAGTAAAAAAACTACTTTTTTTCATTGGTGAAGTCTATGTATTTCAGATCCCCAAATATATATTTGTTTTACAACTTCTCTCAAACTGCTACGGTGTAACATTGTTTATAAGCAGTTTCTGCTCCTAAGGATGTCTTGGTTTACAGTTATAGATAACAGAATGAGGTCTAGATTGTCTTTCATAGATGTGTATTGCATTGACGAAACAGTATAATCTAATCACAAGCTTATGAACCCTAGGAATTGTACTGTAAGTATAAACTATACAAACTATATAAATGCTAATACTTGCATTTATATATTTGAAAGCATATCTAAGACAGTATTGATGATATAGTGCCAAATGACTTACAGTTGCATCACAGAAGATATCTGTGGATTTCAGTGTGAGAAGTTCTGATAAGTCAATTTTAAAGCAATGTGATTATGCAAATCTTGCCTTAATGTAGCTTCAGCCTCTGTCTCACAACTGAAGGAGGCCTGCTGCCACTTTTCACTAAGTAGTCTACAGATTGAAAGGCTTGGTGGCATCTGGGGAAACTGTGGACATCACTGCCTTCACTGAGATGCTTTGGGACGCTACTGTATGATTAACACTTGCTCACCATCCCATGTGTGCCTTCATGCCTTCCAACAGCCTCAAGAATCGAAAATCTAAATTTGGCCATATATCATCCTAGATATATGTAAGCAATTTTCAGGGTGTGCAGGAGTAGCCTTGCTGTATTCAGAGCCAGAATTGATGTAGAGAAGGGCTTGGTGAAAAGACTACGAAAGAATGGTGGAGAACCTGGAGGAGAACAACGAGCAGAAGATGGCTGGATACTGAGGAAGGTGACAGACACAGACATGTATGCTGGAAGGAGAAATGGAAAAACAAGTGCAAGCTTGAGTGAGGCGGAAAAAATGCTACCAATATGAACATCTGAGAAAAGATCACATCTGGAAAAAAAATGAACCCTCTAGAGAAAAGAGATTTTTAGAATGTGGTGTTTCTTAAGAAATGAACATCAAAATGATGAAAATAGGCTAGAGAAAGGAGTAAAGAGCAATACATTTTGCTGCTATATTTGTAGGAACCAAAGCAGACTATAGAAAATAGAAGCAAAATCCTCAGAATAGTCTGTAATTGGCTACGTAGCCTGTGCAGCTATATAAAGTATGGCAATTTTTTCTTAGAATGTGTTACACATTTGCACCTAAGTGCATACATTTACATGCTGTAAGAAATATCATGTTGGCAGGGCAGGATGCATGCCTTCCTCTTGCTAATTTTTAAGGTCTTGCTTTAAAGTACTGGGCCTCCAAATCTTGGAAAGATGCATATATGTTTTTTCATATGGGTAAAGAACATATTTTGTTTAGTCTCATTTCTAGAAATTAAAAAAAAAAAAAACTCAAGGTAGCTATACTCAGTTTGAGAAACTTCCACTAAAACAATGTGGTCACAGGCAACTGAAGAGGATAGTGTTTTTTTTTTTTAAATAGTGGCGTTTTAAACTATGTTAGGCACCATGAAGAGATTAGAATTTGGCTTTAACTTCAGTTGTGTCGCTTTAACTTAAAAGTTTTATTGCAAACTGTAACAGCAATGATTAGATCTAACTCTTGGCTGAACTAGCACTTTCATTTCAGGCAAACAAATTAAAACTGTATTAATGCTAGAACAGCTTTTGGCCCTATATAGCCTGAGTTTCCTATTGAAATAGTTTGAGACAGTATGAAAACTAAACATGCGCATGCTTGTATGCATGCAGATGAGGGAGAAGTTTGTAACATCTGTCTAATTGTCAGTGGGATTTTAAATATGAATTGCAATCCTGATTCGCATAAATTTTCTTGAATAAAGAGATTATAGTGGGGGATGCTCAGATAAGGATTCAGAATGAAGTCTACAGAAGTATGTGGAGATTGTGGTAGACTGAATTAATGATAGAACCTGGAGTTAGGTATGGATCTATTACTGTCTCAGTTATGCATATTTGAAAAGAAGCTCCCATATATCATGCTTTTGTTCCAAAAGTTACCCAATTATGACCAGTATTGGCATCACTAGAAAGGTAATATCTCTGTTTTTCAAAGTCTCTTTTAAAATGGAGAAGTAAAGTTCACAGAACGTACTGTTATGACTTGCCTCCTAACACTGGACCTTACTTTGATATTGAGAACTCAAGAACTTTGAGAACTAAAAGGATGTGAGTGCATGTTCCCTAAGTTCCTGTTTGCTCTTGTGCACTGACACTGGCATTTGAGAGAGGGTTTTTTTGCCCCCACAGGAAGATGGAGGAAATAATTTGCTAATTACTTCTCAGCTCAGCAGGTCCCTTTCTCCCCTCACTAATGACATTTAAATTGGGAACAATTTCCTTTGAAATCAATAATGTTGAGTGTCAGTATAACCAAGCAAAAAAAGAAGAAACTTGTTCTCTTTGAATACTTTTCTATACTTTTTCCACATCTCTGACTTTGATCCTGAATTATAACAATTCCTACTTATCTAGATTTGCATAAAATCAAGAAAAAATGTTTTAATACATAATTGAAACTTGTTAAATATTTGTATATGTTCTTAAAACTGTTTTAATTTATAGGCTTCATGTTTCTTATAGGTATAGTCACTGTCTGAATGAAGCAAAGGTCTGTCTTGTTGAAGGGAAAAAGGCAGGGGCACTGTTCAGGGAAATTAAGTCAGTTCTGGGTAGTATTCTCCATCTTATTTTTCATAAGATTTATTTAATTGACCAGAAGATATTTTGCTTCCACTGTTTTGCTTTGGAGTATTAAAATAGTCCTCTAGAACTCGTGTGTGACAGATGTGGAGAAAGCATGTCAGAGGGAGAATCTAATTTACTTCAAATCTTTCTTTTTAATTTAAAAGTATTAATTCATTTAAATTCTGGTAGCAATGGGAACTCAGACATTCAGTGGACCTGGAAGACAAATGAGATTTTTATGATGTCGTGTATTTAATCCATCAGTGCTGAGGCACGGTAAAGTGAAAACATACATTCCTGTTTCTGCTTTAGCTGTATACATTTCCTATGGAGAAGTGTCCGATGTGCCCTCAGAGCAGTGAGGTGCTGTGGATTACAGCCCGTCGTTCGCTTACTCTCTGCAGGCAGCAGTGGGGCTATCAGGAGCATGGTGCTATTCTTCAAAGAATTGCCTCTTTCTGGAAGTATGAGCAAGATTTGGGGAAATGGCTGCTGCCAATGGTGTTTCTCAACTTTGTCCCATCAAAAATGTTCTGTTAAAATCTGCTGGAACTGCATGATCACTGAAGTCTCCTGGAAGTCCTGTTCCCAAAGCAGAGCAGCTGTGCTTCGTGCCATGCAGAACTACTGTGTCCTAATGGCAAGATACACGGTAATGGTCTTGCTGTGTTGTGTTGGAAATCCATATGTTTATTCTCTGCACCAAAATGTACAGTCCCCTAACTTGGCTCTGATGCTACTGTGAAAGTGGCCTCTCCCTACAGATAGGCCTCTGTAGATGTTGGTTTCAGTTTCTGAGGCACCTGAGGCTTTTTTTTTCCCATTGATAATGAATAGTCCCCCTTCTGTTAGAGGGGTCTTGTGCCTGTTTTAAGTTGGGAATGTTGTTTCGAGTGTACAGGAGATGCTTTGACAGGAAAGGGTTATCACATATCCTAAAGATGGTCGGAGTATGAATTCAGCTTAACCACCCTAGGGAAGGCTGTCCTATTGCTAGATCTTTCCAGCTGAATGTTTTGTCCACAACTTTATTACCCACATCTACCTAATGATTCCTGGTGTTGCAGAAAAGCACCAGGGTCTGTGCAGTGTCTAGCAGGAGGAGCTAAATCCTGATCTTTCAGTGAACCAAAGTAATTTGGAGGGGAATGTGCCTGCTATTGGTAGGGACTTCTTAGAAACAGGTCAGGCTGTTTTATAAGCAGGTCAGACTTCTGGGCTTGTTCTCCCTGCTAGGGTGGGTGCTCCTATGGAGGAGATGTGGTGGGAGGCTGTAAGGAGAGGGTAAACCAGGACAGGGAGCAGGATAAGGACACAGCAAGCAAAGCTGCAGAGCTGCTCTGACAGCTGCCTTCCCACTGAGCTGCAAAGCTCTTTCACCTCCTCCGTGCGTTCATCGGGGAGTGGAGTCTGGGGTGGATAAAATACAGGTACATGCTCCCAAGTTTCTTTTTTTCTTTTCCTTTTTCTGTTCTTTTAATTTACTTTTTTTGCAGAGGATAGCACACTCTTTTCCCAACATGTTTACTGGGCTCAGCCTCTCTATTTTATCCTCCAAGCTTGGGACTGTGGAGCCCAGAAGCCCTAATCCTGGTGCTGATGCCTCTGGCTCTGCAGTGCTTACGAACTTCTATTTCCAGAGTCTCCCCTCCAGGGTGGATTTACACTTTAACAGGTAGCTGTCAAGTGGGAAGAAAAGGAAACCACTAGAATAGAGGCAACATAATTTTTTTGTCAGTTTTGTCAGCTTGGTCATTGTTGCACACAGACAAAAACCAGCAGAGTCCTACAGCTGGTTCCCTGGCTTATTTCTTTGCTACGGCCACGGCTCAAAGAATCCTGCGCTGACCCATGTGTGTTTAAATCACTTTTCCTGAACTCCAGTTTGAGTCTTGCCAACCTGCTGGGAAGGGCTGTAACTTCCTGGCTGTCCCTGGCTTGGCTCTCCTGACTGTGTGTCCTTTGCCTTCATCCCCCACAAGAGCAAAAATGGCAGCATCAGACCCTGCTCTCTTGCTCCAGATGTTGTGGAAGCTTTTTATCTATAAACCAACCACCTTCAGCAAAGAAGACAGAAAAAAGGTGTATGTGTTGACACAACCTGATTTGTTACTTATTAGCTCTTAATTACTTTTTTTTGACAGATTTACTGGTGTTATGTCTCTTCATCAGGAGGAACACAGTTCAGTACTCAGTGAGAGGCAGCTGTTAGGCATAAAAATAGAGGCAGCTCATAGAGGCAAAACAGAATTCATGTGTTTTATATAAAAAGGTTCACCCATAGAACTGTGGGCTGTGTTTTCAACTCTTACTGGTGGTATCTCCTTTCTCCTTACATATTGGTCATTCTTAACTAAGTTGCCTGAATACCCCATAATATTTTTGTCATATTTTTAGTAGTGCATGTATTTTTTCGTCTCCAAAAGAGGCTGCAGATGCCAGAGGCAGATATTATCTTGTTCCATGTCCTTCTCTCCTGCATGTTGCTTTCAGTTGTCTCTGTTTTTTAATGTTTGGGGATTTAGGATTTTTTTAGATGGAGACTCAAAACAAAGCAAAGAAGTACCTGGCACTATGGCACACATCTTGCACACCAAAGCTTTTGTACAATCACATGGCAGAACTCTCCTTGTTTTTTCTTGCCTTTGTTTTTCTTTTTTTTTCTCCACATTACAAATTTTGGTGTAATGTCTCTCCCTGAAGAAAATCTGAAAAAATCTGAGACTTTTTTTTGGGGTAGACACTATTGCCATGTTGAACACAGTTTTGGAGAAAAAAAACTTTCAGAAGGATTACTGTATAGGTATGACTGCATAATGTGTTGCCAGAATTAATCTGATAAGCATAGAAGATTTTTTTTAAGACTGCTTTTTCCTTATGTGTTACTGTTTGCACAGGAGTTTGCTATAGGGTTTTGATAGGGATGTTAGTGTATTTTCAGCACTAAATAATTCTTTTTCAGAATGTGGTATTCAATTTTGTTGGCAAAAATTGAAAATACTAGGTTATTTACTAGGTTATTTTTCACTTATTTGTGCCTTTCAACTGTTACTTCCTTAATCTTTTGTGTGATCATACAACAAATGATCCGTTTGGTTAGCTCAGTTTATTTCAGAGAGTATTATTTTGTTCCTACAAAGGCAACACTAGTGTATGCCTGAAAGCGAGAAAGCAGTGGTTTTTAACTGTCAGCTCTTTCAGTCCCTCAGTTTTAAGCAGTATTGCATGGGGATAACATAATTTCATAGTTATATTCTGAGATTAATTAGTTCACAGTGCTTTATCGATACTAAATCAGCACTGTCAGAGCTTGTCATTGTTACAAACTTAAGGTTAGGCTGCAAAAGCAGCAGCAATTTCAGCACCAGCTGATGGGTGCTCCCCAGCTGAACTCTGTGTACACACCTGCCTCAGATCGCTGGGAAATTACAGGGTAGCTGCTCAGCTGCCCACCAGCCTTTTTTTCTGTTACTGCCCTTGCTTGTACAAGAGCATTTACATTTCTCTTTTCCTTGAACTACATAAGCAGATGGTGCTGTAAGTCCTTGTGGATATATACCTTAGGACTTGGCATTTTGGTGCGTAAGCTCTTCCTTGATGTGCAAGAATAGAATTTCACATTTTATGCTTATGGCCATAATGGTTATTTCCTTCTGGGGTTTGACATCCCTTGATATATCTGAAAGCTTTTCACTATGGTTTTGGGATTAGATGGGAAAAAAAAAAATCTGTATAACTGGAATGATCTCTTATGTGTGCTACTATCCACATCTGAAAATCTAAGTCAGATGATGCAAATTTGGGATAGAAAGGAGTGAAACATTGGGAAAAGTACTCACGCAAAAACCCTGTTGAGCCTCAGAATATACTTTCTTGTTATTCTTAATCCAGTGCAACAGCAGACTGCTGCCCAGAGGCTGCTTTGTAGATTGCCCTGTGGTGAAGGGGCTGTGTTACTACCCGTCCCTTCCAGCAGGGAATTGAAATGTTGGAAAGCTGATGGTTTTGCTGCACAGATGCTAGATCCAGCACAAGGGAGGCAGTGAAATGGGTGGCTGGGTCTTGAGAGCAGTGAAAGCAGGGAGAGGAGGGGAGAAAAGGGGAATGTCTCTTTTCAGTGGCAGCCTCCTGTTTAGGCTGAATTAAACACTATGTGAAGATGCTTTTTTCAGGAACCAAACATGTAACTACCTTTGAGATCCTGCAATACAGCCATCACTCACCTTGTTTCCACATCTCCCCTCAGTCAGTGTGATCCAATCCCCCTTGGTTTTAGCTTATTTTGCTTTGCTGTGGCTATCAATTTGTCACCTCGGCATGCTGTGCACATTCTGCTGGAGAGAGCCATCAGCCTCTCGCTTTGTTCCCCGTGATCTGGCCGGATTTCATTAGGCATGCCCCTTACGGTGCCTGATGCTGAAGAGGAGGCGATGCAGCGTGTAACGTTTGCTCCTCCAGGCTCGTGTTTTTATGCAGAGAGCACGCTGAGACGGTCTCTGCGCGTCTGGCTGCGGCGGGGCGGGCGCGCGCCGGCTGCATGCGGCCCAGTTACGCATTCCGGAGCGGCGCTGCTCCCGCTGTGCTCCGGTAACAGCTGGCAGGTTGAGAATTAGGTATCAGAAAAAACTCCTTAGCCTTAATATGAGTCACTGTAGAACAGCAGTGACAGTGTTATGACTTCCACCCGCTTACCTGCTATAGCAGATAGTTGAGACTACTTGGCAGCTCTTTCCTAGTGTGTGAAGGCAGGAACTGGGGAAGGAGTGGGTGTGTGGGCAAGTGAAAGAGCCTTTGGGGTTTCCCTGTCTCCTAACACCCACTGAGAATGAGATGGACTTACTAAAGATGGTGTATGCCAGTGGGGGAGACCTGGCTGAAGCTTTGGGTATATTTTTGAATAGATCCTATAGCATTAGGGCTGAGCTATTTCTGGGTAGTGGATCATATAATATAGTTAGCTGATGCATAAACTTGATATAAGGCAGATTATTTCTGCTGACAGTTTCAGGTATTTTTTCTTTTGATTATCAGAAACTTTACATTTCTAGACTAATTGTATTTAATGAAATAGCACCCCTTCACTTTTTTTTGCATGAACCTTTTCCTTTAAATAGCTCCTGTTTGTTCTTGGAATTTATCAGGGTGGAATTTATCAGGGTGAATTTGCATTCCCTCTCAACTTTGTTTTTCCTTGACCTCTATTGGATTTCTCCTGAAAGGGTGGCTCTCCGCATGCATAAACATTCTGTTTCGAGGTCACTGCTGCAAATCTGTGAAGTGATGTACATGGTTTCAGATTGTAAAATCAACTTCCATCTTTTTATTTGCATTTTGGCTTATTATGTTATGGCTTGTTAAATCAGTAATAAATGTGGTTTTTATCTACAGGCACCTTTAAAAAGTGCATATGATTAAGAGAAAGTTTTCTAAATCAGAGATTTGTAACTGGAAGACATAAGTTCTTGAGGTGAACTGTACATGTTCGTGGTTGCCTTTTAGTTATTCTCCTCAGCTGGAAAAGATATCAGTCCTCTACTAAGTGGCACCATTAACCTGGCATATCATAAGAGAATATTTACATTGAGCCGTCTATTCTTATTATTAGACACTGGTGTAAAGTAAGGAACTCTATTCCCTAGTGTTGTCTAATAATCTTTTGTTAGACTTGTCTGTTCCATTGTAACAACTTCCAGTTTAATTTGATAAGTTGTAGATCCATGTCTGATGGAGGTGGAAGGAAGTGCCTGTGAGAGGTTTCTCAGTACTTTAATGCAAATGTTTGTGGCACTGTGATCTGCTAATTAAAAGCTACCTGGAAAATCTGTCTTAGCAATTAATGAGCTTGAAGACAAAGGAGAATGTTAGGATAAAGTTAAAACAAGGACAAATCACAGAATGGTTGAGGCTGGAAGGGACCTCTAGAGATCTAGTCCAACCCCCCCTGCTCAAGCAGGGACACCTAGAGCACGGGGCACAGGGTCACATATATGTGGATAATTTGTATTTCATATAGTTGTTTTTCTGTTCTTGGAGTCTCAATGCACGGCATGTAGGGGTGTCTCCAAAATGACAGAAGAAACACGGTTTTCCCCTCTGTGGCTAATAAGGAATAGCTTGAAGCACTCCCTACCATTTTTTTCATTGGTGTGTATTTCTTACTTGAACTCGATATGCCATATATGGCAAAACTGTACTTGGATTTATGTTCACAGGTTACCAATTTCTCCCTGCATATTAAGGATCAGCTCATCCCCTGGCATAAGCAGGTTCTGCGTTCTCCACTAGAGCCCTGCTGATGTGTAAGCTTCAGGCTGGGCCCCCAGCCATGATTCATTCAGTATGAGCAATTGGTGCAAGGGCCTTTCCTCCATTTATACATGTCTTTAAAGTGCATAGGGCTTCTTGACAATGACACAGACATACCACGGAACCATGTTTGGTTCGTGGAACTGGTGCTTTCACTGCAATACATGGAACTGATGTAGAGTATATTATTTAATATAACTTTTTAACTCTTTATGCATCAGTATAGAGTTTTATTCATTCTTGGATTTACAGTTTGGTCATTTAGTTCTCTGGTATTTTGACTATGTAAGGGATGAAAGACCAAAAGAACCTGTTCTTTTCCTGAATCTTTTCAGCTGTGGTTTTTTTTTTTTTTTTTTCCAAAGTGGAATACAGAAGTTCTATTTTCTTTTTTCTACACTTTAGAGAAAGCGAGGAAGTATAAATCTCCTTTCCTGTATAAGCCTTTCAGTTTTCTATATAAAATCAACAGCTGCTCTTCTCTTTGAAATCATGAAATTCTGGGCTATTTCCTGAAGTAGGACCATTTAGCCTGGCACGCAGAAATTAAACGATGCAGTGCTGTAGCTTTTTAATTCTGCATTGCTGTGTGATGAATACCATATATATATATATGCACACTTGTGTTTGAGTTGTCAGTAAAATATTTCTTTGTGTGAAAAGATTCATTAAGAGAGGAACTCTTATGTATGGAGGAGGTAGAGGTTCTGCTGAGGAAAAGAACCCAAACTAACCAAAACAGTGATTTAACTAGGACTCATTTTAATATCTGTAAGCAGGCAAAATGTGAACCACTTGTTTGGAACATTAGGAGGATCGTATTAAATTGTTCTAATAGCTTTTCACTATTATAAATTTAGTCATTATGAGGAAAATGGGATTTGGGTTTTGTGCTTTATTTCCTTATGTGGCCATTGTAGGCTATATGGAAAGTCTCAAGGGGATAATAAATCTGCCCTCTGTACCCTCAAGTTGTGAATAGTTTCCTGTGCTCACATAGTATTATCATAATTATTAATTACTGTTATTATTTATTAGCACCACCACTTAGACTGGAACTGCTAATTGCTGTGCCCTAATACGAATGGGGAAAGAGGGAGAATATTAATCTAATACAGTCTGTGTATTCTCTAATTAGGCTTGTGCATCACATCCCCCTTTAGTGCTTTTGTGCAAATATTGTGTAATATTCAAAAGTATAGCTCAGGGACGATTTTAATTGTAAAGTGCAATTTTCAGCTGAAGTGGTGTGTGTGTGTGTGTTTTTTTGTTTTTTTTTTTTCTTCTCTTCCTCCCACCAAAAGGCTGAAGACTCCCTAGGTGGAAGTGGTGTTGGAATAAGTTTTAAAAGGACTGAATAAACTGAAGGGATGGAATGGTGCTAGGCATCAATGACAGCTTATGTGTAACTTGCTTTGTAATTTATCTTGCTTGTCAGTCACTGGCATCTACTGAGAACTCAGGGAGGACTGGTCCTAGGTGTGCAGTGGTTTTATGATGTAAAGAACCATTCACTGAAAACTACCATGCTTACTTCACTAGCAGGTCTAAGGTATTAGTTATGGTGGTGAAATCTGCTTAGTTTGAACAAACCACCTTAATGTCTCCTGGCAGTCCACAGGATCTCAACACAGTTCTCTGGATGTCACTGCCAGGGTATCCATCCCAACAGGCAGAAAATAGCTGGGAGTTGTGGGTCAGCCCTCTGTCCACATATATAGGTTAATGTACAGTGAAGTCAGAAAAGTGGTGTTGTCTTATGCATTATGTATTTGCAAAGATGTTCCAATAAGGATATTTCCTCCCTGCAGGATCTCATATCTAAATCCCTGAATTTTGGTCTGGTTTTGTTGCCTATTTTTCTGTGTCTCTGGTATAATACCATAAGACCTTAATCAGAATGAGGCTGTAGATTTGCTTGGGTAGATACTCTTTTACTATATGCTTATGCGAGGCACAGGGTGCCCCCGTCTTACCTGAGGTTTGTGGATGTTAATGTTTTACAAATAATTAAATCTAAACTATTCAAAATTCAATTGAAGTGATTTTTCATAATAAATTGTATCATTGTAAAAGTTTTTAGACATCTCAGCTTAGATACTGGCCTTATACCTTGCCATCCCTTTGTTATTGGCAAGCAAATTGCAAAATAAATGAAAATTATTTTTTCTGGTGACCTCTAGGATCTGTTTTCTTGCATTTTTCAGGTGCTTGTGTCACCTAGTAGTTCAATGGGGCAAATTTACCCCACCTTATGAGGGGTAAGTGTAAACACCTTATTAGGGTCCAAGACATTTTACACATTGGCTGCCATAAAGTTTCTGCTCCCATTTTTGCTCTTGTATTATCTCTTTGTAGTGAAAAATGTTTGGCTGGGCAGTTAGCTTTCTTGTGTATTATATCACATGCAAAACTTTCTGGCACTGTGTTAAATCTAGAATATCTGGTCTGTTAAGGCTGCAGAGAACGTGAGGTTCTGTAACTACAATTCCCAAGATGCTCTGAGGCCATATAAAAATATTTCTGCTGAAGAATATTTAGCCTTTGATTGAAAACTCATCTGTAGGAAGCACATCCTTTTCTTGGAATTTTTTTGACTTGATTTTCAGTTTTTAAATAAATAATGAAGATTTTTAAAACTGTTTCCATTTAACATAACGAACTATAGCCCTTTCAGAGCTCCCTGTGGACCAAGAATGAGGAAATGGATGAGAAGGTGAGAGAATAAAATGCAGAGGAAAACGAAGATGGAAGAAGAGAATAGGGTAGGTAATCAGGAAGACTCAGTCTTAGAGGAGGGAAAATAGAGGCTTTGACTACCTTGCCATATAAGAAGAAATGGATGCTTGTCTGTATATCAGTAAGTGATAAGTTAACCTTAACAGAGAGAAGCAGAAATTACCCTTTCTGTATTTTTAAGGCAATGTCATGTGAATTGCAGAAATCCTTAGCAAAAATCTTTTTTATATTTCTTTCATAAATGTGTGCTTTAGAACTGTAAATATAAACTATAAAAAAAATCCTATGCAAATCTTAGCTTTCCACAAATTCTGCCAGCTTCTGTTTTCATGGACAACAATACATCCTTATTTTTACTTTCAAAATCTAGATTTTAGAGACTGTCAAATTAATGCAACCTGCTTTTAGGTGAGCTGAAATTATAGTAAGGTACACATTTTTGAAGTTAAAAACAATCCTGAACTTATTGTTGTATAGGCTTTTCCCCAGTATATAGAAGCAAGGTGGCATGTATTATGAGCAGTATTTTTTTCAGGCTATTCAGTCCTAAGAATTAGCTTAGATACGGATGTGGAAAGCAAGAACTGTTCTCTTACTGCTTGTGAGTATCAGAGGCTCCTGTGTAGTTGGGACATAGCTTGACAGACATTCTTTTCAGAAAGCCAAGTGTTGCATTTTAGATAAAAATGTTTTTCATTTATACTGGGAGACTGGAATATATATATATATTTAATTTAAAAAAAAAAATCTGAGACTCACAGGATTGTGTGTCAAATTTGTTATTGGCTTTCTTTTTTTTTATTATGGTGCCTTTTGGTTCCTTTCCACTTTTCATATTGATCATTGTGAATTGCACATCAGCAAAGACATTTCTTTCTTCTGCTCGAGTTAATGAGGTGCCAAGGGTGAAAAGTTGTCACTGCAAGTACAAGATTGTCACCTAGATCTGTTGTGAACTGAGGGAAAGAGAAACAAACTATTCTGCTTTCTGGCTTGTGTTTAAGATGTAGGACACGGATGGATTTAAAAAAGAAAAAAAAAATTCCTAGGATAAGAGTTTTGTATTTTGCCAGAAGCCTCTATTCTGACCTATGCTTAGAAGAAATAAAATATAATACACTGAAAAACAAATGAATCTTTAAGCCTATTGAGAAGAAATTCTGTGTTCTTTAGGAATATATTGCTTTGGAGTTCATGTCTAAGGAGAGTTGATGAGCCTGCAATTTTTTTAAATGAATCAGGATTATTCATGGCTAACAAAGAATTTGAATCATGAGTGGAAAAAAATGTTGTTTGTACTGTGATCTAGTGAAACCTGAACTCATTTTAAGTTTTATAGATCTTCAGAAAACACCTCTCTCGTTTTGTCAGATGATCTGTGTTTAGCCTTATCAGGTCTCACACAGATGCTCACAGTTTGTAGGCCATGAATGTGGCACTCTGTCTTGCTGCCGTATCCGTAAGCCTGGGAGATAAGTCTGGTGGTTTTTAACTTGGGCTCCATACAGAACAGTAACTAGAACTAGACTTTTGTGGCTTAGCCCCTGAATTCATCAAGATTTCAGAAGTCAGAGGGTTCACCATAAGAAGTAACTGTCTATACGTGACAGCTGCTAGCGCTTGGACTGAATCTGCAGGTTTCAAGAAAATCATGTTGTATGTGACTTGGAAATGCAGTGAAGAAACCTCAGTGCCCCTTCTGATGCCCTGTTTTGCAGTTTGAGAGCACTCAGAGCTGTTTTTTCATCATTGTGTAGCGCAAACATTAGTGAATCCTTTTGGTGTTACTTGTCTCTGGATTTTCAATCAGTAAAAAAGTTTGAGTTATTATCCATATGTTGGATGTGGGAAATACACCTCTATAGATTTATTTGGTACTGACCTGATGGATGAAGATTGTGGAAAGGCATCTTCAAGTCTGTCAGATCAATAGCTGTTGGACTGAGGAGTTCACACACTCGTCAGGTGGTTATTCTGTGTGTTCAGGGCTGCTTGCACTAATGCTTGCTGAAAGCCCTACTCTTTCTAGTGTACCTGACACTTTTTAGCTCTGTCTGAAAGTATGGGTCCTCTCTATGTGCAATCCTTGATGCTTTCCCTTTCTAGATGTAAAATCAAAGCAGTCTATCAGATTGTACTCTTAGACGGAGACCTGGGAAGCATGCCAAATATTTGTTATTGGATTGGTTTAACTGTGCACCTGTGTTTTTAATGCGGAGCTTATACCTGGTGCTGTGCAGTGTTTAACCCTGCATAACTTTTTAAAAAAATATCTAGGAAATAAGAACATGGGAAGGAATTCGTGATTTCTCACAAGCAACCCTGTAATATCACTGTCAACACAACAAAGCATGAGAGAAAATGGTCTCAAAACAAGATGTACTTGTGCTTAAATTAATATACTTTCATGTTTCTTTGGAAATGAGTACAAATGCCTTCTTAAATCAAGAATCTTATTCCTAGATTGTTTGTATACAAAATATGGGACTGTTTGAGGCAACCTGCATGTTGTTGGCCTCCTGTTCGGAGGGTGTTCCCTGCCCCTCTCCCCACTCTTTTTCCCCGGCTTTCTGCGTGCCGGCCTGGGCGGCGCGGGCGGCTTCCTGGCGGGTGACACGCCATCAAGTGTCGCGGCTTCTGCGGCTGCCGGGCTCGGCCTCCTTTCCTCCTCAGCAGCTGCGGACGCACATAAGGTGAAGGGGACGTGGGGGTGTTCATTATGTGGGAGGAGGGATAGGCCTTGGGGCTGCAGGGGAAGGACAGCTTGGGAACGCTGTAGCTCCATTGGAGGAAAAAGTAAATTCTGGAGACATGTGAGGGCAACCTGGGATACTGGAGACCTAGAGATAGATGCCCACGACTGATTCTCACCCCATTAGAGCTTTCCAGTACCTGGAAATTAGATTCTCCTATCCTGATACCTTTTCCAAATCTCCACTCTTATTTTCTGTCATTCCTTCTAAACCCACTGGAGTTTTATTGCTGCCACTCCAGGATACGTTCTCTGCCATTCCTGGAAAAGGCTCTTTGCCTCTGCTGCAGCAAAAGCATGAGTCAGCTTCCTCCAGAGGAGGAGGAGGGGGCTGGGAAATCTCCTTTTACAATAATTCTTCCTACACTTCCTGGTATTTCTGTTTTGGGAGCACTGATTCCAAAAGCTGTGGGCTGTTTTTTGCCCAGCCTCTAAGTGTATGGAAATTATTCCTCATATATTAGGATGCTGGTATCACCTACTTCTGATGCTCAATGTCAGCAGCACCTCTTTCCCCATCTATAACAAAAGATTATCCCCACCTTAAGCATATTGTAGTGGAGGGCACAGAGAAAAGACAAAAAGCCTTTGCTAAGCTGCGTAGTGTCTCAGTTTCTAGCTATGTCAGAGATTTTCTGAGGTGCTCCTTAGTCTGAGAGATTGTTGCTTAGAATTTGATTCAGTGGGATAAATAATTCTCATTAAATTCATGGGGAGTTCTGTGCTAACTTAACTGATGCATGATGGGACTTGCAACACTGACAGCAAGTAGGCTTTGCAAAAAATGTGCCATTCATTTGAGAAGCTTACGCAATTAAAAAAGCCCCTTCTGTCTTTGTGTTTTAAAGGTCAAACTCTGAAGGTTAACATAACAGCACTGATTTGAGTGTAATAAAAATAGATAAAAATGACAAGAGAAAGTAGTATTGTTCAGCTCACTTCTGAAAACATCTTGCAACTTCATTTCTGTTTCATACTGAAATTCAGAAATGCTACAATAGTGACAAGAGGAAAAAAATAGAATTACTTGAGCTCTGTTCTTCCACCCACACACATTTTTAGTGTGGAAAATGAGTCATCAAGAAAAGATATTTTACTTTGCAACAGACATCAGCAAAATTTTGATCTTCAAACAAACTGTGTGTCAATCGATTTACCATTCAAAAGGTTTGATCCAACTTGCATTCCCTTGCACATATCATGCTTTCTTTGGAAACTGGAAAGCTAAAGCCAGAAGCCACCAAATGGCAGCTCTTGAGCTGCCTGTGGTTTGCAGGCAGTTTGGATATGGTTCCTGCTTTGGGAGTTTTGTGCCATGACAGATGTGAGGGTTGTGCTGGCACCAGGGCTAATGGGTAATCTGAGTCTCTGTGTTTGGGGGGGCGGAAAAAGTAGGGCAGCAAGTTGTTCAGAGGTTGATACTGTCCTGTTGTGTTGGGTTCTCTTGCAAATCCTGCCATAGACAGTCCCGCGGTGGGGACATGCTGGGACTGCTGCACCAGGTTGCTGTGCTTTGCTGCCCTTGAGCATGTGGAGATTTGAAAGTAATGGTGTTGATGAGCCCAAGGACAATGACTTTTTTTTAAAAAAAAAAAAGTTTCCTGAAACAGGTGAAAATTAATTTTAAGAACTATTTTGAGTTGACTTCTTGGTTTGAGAAAAAATAAAAGCTGAGATTGGTGGGGAGGCTTTTGCATACCATCTGAGAATTGGGCCACTAATTTGCTTTTACTTTGTCTTGTATTTTGGAGTATAATGCTTCAATGTGTATATAATAGACCTGTGTTTTGTAGTTTTTAAAGCTTTTTACCAAAGGGGCAGGAAGCTTACTGCCCAGAGCCCTATATGGGACTTTATTAGTTGTCAGTCTCAAAGCTATTTGGTCCTCACTTTTATGAGTCTGAACTGTTTGAAGAGGCTGTTGGCTCAACTGAATGTAATGCTACAAACTTAAAACCACAAATCCATCTTTATCTTCTAAACTTGTTTTCTGGCAAACTACTGTGACCTTTGAGTTAATATTTTTCCCCAGCAGAAATACATATCTTTTTTACTGTTTTTACATTATTAATATATTTTCTATAAGATTCTTTAGTATTTACTCACAGACAGAACATCTGGAAAGCTTTGCTATATTATTCAATGGCAATTGATTTTTGGAGGCGTGGGAGATGAGGCTTGCAGTTAGAACATTCTTAATCATGCTTTGGTGGTTCAGAAACACAAGTTTCTTCTGTTTAGAAGTCAGATCAAGCGCTGACAATTATTTGGAAAGTCCTGCTCCTAGCTGGTAACTGTAAAGAGCTGTTGAATCTGGTAGCCTGATGGAGGTGAGGCTGCCAGAGCTCCACATGCCCAAGTTCAGCCCGTGGAGAGTCTCTAAACAGCCCCTGATAAGTCTGTGCAACCCCCAGTGCTCCCATAATGATTCTGTCCCCCCAGGCCTCTGGTGACGCTGTCCCAGTTCTGGGCTGGGGCTTGTATCTCTGCTGGGGTCGCTGGGCTTCCCCTCTCATGGTGCCTGTGTGCTCCTTCCTTTCATCTCATCACCTACAAACCACCCGTGTGAAGTGCAGAATGCTCCTGTTGGCGTTTTAATTGCTTCATGCTTAGCATCAGCTCCCAAGGGCTGAATGCTGCCCGTGGCTTCATCGGGAGACCTGTTGCAACAGGCACCCGTAAAGTGCAGACATTACAGAGAGTTCCCTCGGCTGCCGACTTGTACTGACTCATCAGGTTGTTTCCTGCTGGGTTTAGCTGTCTATTAATAACTCTACTTGCATCTAGGCAGAGACTGAACTCCTTGAACCCTCTTTGTTTATTTAAAATTGGTATGATTTGAGAACATATTGATTTGGGAAAATTATCCTTTTTTCTTTTTTCCCCCCATATGATGGGATCTCTTAATGTACCATAAAACAGACAGCTCACTTTCTCAAATTGGATGCTCAATTACAAAAACCTTTACTTGTCTGTTTCTGTGTAACAGTGTTTATCATAACTAGTAATTTAAAAGATAATAGACACATTTACTTTGTTCCCTTGAAATTTCCTACAGTGGTGATGTCTTCTTAGATGGTATGGGGACAGGATACCATGATTTTGATAGACATGGCCTATATATAAGCTGAAAATTTGGAACAGTGTTGATTGCAGTTGCATGTCCTGTTGATGAGGGAATATGACTGAAGTGTATATTGTGTGAAAATCTTTGGGTTGCATTATTGCCTTTAGGCATGGATTTTCATCAAGAGAAGCAAGGACAAAACCCTTGCACTGATGTGTGCAAAAGGAGGAGGTCGGATATGTTATAGCCTCAAACATCGCCTGAGAACAGTGTAATTGCTTCAAGTCTAGCCTGCTTTGTAGCAGGCTGAGCCGGGGGTGTGGGATGCAGCCCATTCCCATCTCCAGCCTCTCTTTTAGGATGGGATAAGTTGGATGCTGTTGAAAAACTTCTTCAATCAAAGACTTAAAACTTCTTTTCAAACTTTTCTTATAATTTATTAGCTGAACCAGGGGAAATATTGGTCCCTTTGTGGAGACTAAAATCCCTTAGACCTTAGACCTGGGCTTGCTCTAAGACTTGATTTACACTTGATGTGATTCTAGAGAACAACTGAATAAGTTTATGGCCATTTTTTTCTTTTTNATGGAAGGAAATCTTCCTCCATGCAAGTGAATGTTCCTATTAGTTTTAGTGGCAGTTGAGAAATTCAGTTGCTAAGTGTTCACAATTCATGTAGCTCTGCATCTTCTCAGCCCTACATGCTAGATTGAACTAAAATATCTCCTCCTTTTTCCTCTTTTTTTCTTCCTCTGCTATAAAAGTAAGTTCACTTGTTTTGGTAGATTTGAAAGAAAAGACTACAAAAGGAGGCAAACATGTTTTGATTTAAATTCTGATTTCTCTGACATTTCTACCAATGCTAGTGAGAGAGGGTTGCATGACCCTGAAAGCAGAAAAGTAGTCTGCATTCCTAAGTCTGTAATTGCCTGAATGAGCTATACTCATTTCTTTTTATATTTAGACTGTAGTTTCTGCTTACATGAATACTTTGATGAAAACAAATACAATTAATTTAAAATATATTGTGTAAGTTGTTGATGCCTATGTTTGGCTGCTTCATTAGGCACATTTACAGTACATTGCTGCATTTCCCCTTTTTTCTTACCCAGAAAAGTATACTACCTCTAATGGAATTGAGTTGCATTTCACCCTTGCTTAGTAGTTGCAATATTTTATTTATATTTTCTAAATCTATATTCTAAATCTAAAACCTATATTTCATTTTTTCCCTCTGTATTTCTCTATAGTCTATTTATTAAAATTGTTATTTCTCTATAATTTCACTTCTTTCAGATCATTGTTTTGGGAGGCAATTTCTTTTTATGTTAGGAAGATGTAGTGTGCATTGATATTCAGTAAGTTTGACTACTGTGATGAATTCACAGAAGGTAAGGGGCAATGAATTATTCTTTGAGGCTGAATCTTAATATTAAATTCTTATCAAAGCTAAGATTTTTAATTGATGTGAAGAATATTTTGCAAAAGTACTTCTCGTTCTTGTATTTCAGTGTGATCTATATTGCAAAGATCTCTTTTAAAAAATTTATATGCAGGGGATTTAAGGAAGTAACCATATGAATTTTTTCAATTTCCTTACACAATTTTAGAGTGCTGTTGTATCTGCAAGGTCTATATTTGCTTTACCACTGCTATAAAGCTTATGGCCATGATGGAATCAGTAGTACTATGCAAGAATATTCATGCTCAGTAAACTCTTGTGTGAACATCCTAATAATAAGCACTATTTCTCTCCTTCCCAGTGGAAGGGCCCCCGGTTTCCATTGCTGATGGTATTACTTACTGGCAATAATGGTAGTAACATTTTCAAGCTTGTAAAAATCAAGCTGATTGTTACTCATCTGCTTCTATTTGCAGTCACTTTAGTGAATGTATGTTCAGTAAAATCCCCTTGACCTGCGGACCAGTGGCAATCAGTCAACAGTTATGACTGGTGGAATTTTTATTAAGAAATATACAGATGATGTTCTAAAAATAAAACCCAAAATCTTAATTTTATTGAAAATGCATGCCTTCATGTAAACCGTTCTACTCTGTTATCTCAACAGAAAATTTGGAAGGGTTTTCAGTTTGCAAAGAGCAACAGAGCAGTGTTGTCTGTAGTAGTTGTAATTTAATTTTATTGCACAATATATTCATAGTTTGATTAGACTAAATTAGGCAGATTGTAAATATAACAGTTTCTCCTATACTTGTACAGGTCGTGACTTGAAAAGCGTATCTAAAAGTCAACTCTGAACCTTCCCTTGAAGATAAAAATCTGTATTCAGCAGCAATCAGTCAGTGCAACCGGTATCTTGAGGATGGTTGATGGTTTGCTAGTATTAAAGCCCTTTGTAGGAGAAAGGATAGTATTTCAGCTGATGCTTATGATGGTCTCTTGCCTGACTGTTGGCATTGAAACTTTGCAGTATCCTGGGTGTTTGTTCCCCGCCTATAAAACAGCTCCCCACCAAAGCGGTGTCCCCGCACCCTTGCTCATGTTTCCCCAGGGCTGAGACTCGGAGCAGATGCTACTGAGAAGAAGAAAATGCCTACTGGTGCTTCAGCATCTGGAGAAACTGGGGAGGATGACAGCCTTATTTCTGTCTCCATCAGCTCATCTCCTGTTGACTAACGGTGGAACTGAATTAGTGCAAAAGTTGTTGAGTAAAAACAAAAAATGCTTGAAACTTGATTACATTTAATATTGCTAAGCATGTTAAATGACACTGATTGTGTTATTTAGATTGCATTGTCCTTTAAATATTCTGGGCCCTATCCTGGACCCACAGAGGTCTCAGTAGGAGTTGGGAACACTTAATGTGTCCCAGAAGGTGGCAAAGTCCTCCTGAGATTGGATCCCATACAGAGTAAAAATACATTGAAGCTTTTCAAATGTGTTTTTGATTAATAAATTCTGAACTCTGCCACAGTAATAACTTCTGAGCCTTAATATATCACTATACGTATTTTGTTAAACAGTCAAATACTGCTATATTTTTCAAGCCCTCTGCTATATATGTCGCAGTGTGAAGAGATTGCTATTTTTTGTCTAATTTCTTGAGTGTAAATAAGTGATGCTGCTTTTTGGTTCCATTTCACCCCAGGCAGTAATTCTGAACAAGTTTTCCCATTTGTCTTGGGCTTAATAACACCATCAGGTGGCAGAGGGTGGGTGACCTTTCAAAAGGGAATGAGCCCGAGTCCCTGTGTCGCTGTGGGTCTAGTTTTGTGCCTTGGCAGTGGAGAACATCTGTGTGTGCCCATCGAGGTGCTCCATGGGCCACATCCCATGGGCCAGAAACCCAAGTTTCTGGCAATAACTATGTAAACACATGGACAGTTTGGCCAATACCTGCTGGTAGGTTTTTCAAGGGATTTTTTTTTTAAGATCCACTAATGTAGTGCACCTATCCACCTGGGCAAATATTTCCTGAAGTTTTCCTTATGCAAACTCTACTTCCTGAGGAAACCTCCTACACCCTGATCCTTGAACTAAAAAAAAAAAAAACAAAAACACTCTCAACTGCTGTTGTTTACATTTTCAACCTTGTCTAGTTCAGGTTATTTGCAATTCACTTACCACTGTTGTGTGTATTTCTGTGTTGCTGACATGCTTGAGAAAACAGTTTAGAGCTCAGTAAAACTGGCCCAAATTTTCAGATGTAGATGTCTGAATCAGACTTCTAAATCTCTATATTTAGGTTCCTCAGTAAAATGGCCTCAGTTAGGGTGACAAGCACTTGCAGCTGCTTTACTACTTCCACTGATACTTTATAGTAAATGGCAGTGCTGGCAGAACAGTTCTTTGTCATTGAAAGTACATGTGCTGCCAGTAAAGCATCAAGGGGACTATTTTGTGTTTGATCTTTTTTTAATATTAATTTTATAGGTTTTTTCCTCATTATACTATCACATTTCTTACTTTAGTCAACATTCATTTCTGTGGATTATATACTTTGAGTATATCTTCAGATTAAGAGTTTTGTATTAGTAAAAGGCTCACTGTTTTTAACTTCATATTGGTAGAAGACTGAAATTTTCTGGACATTTTAGTTCTCATTCTCCAGACTTATGTGAAATGCATCGTAATAAAAGCCCTTCACAATCATGTCTGATTATAAAACTTAACACTTATGGGGCATTATCCATCTTCAGGATGCTTTCCAAGTTTTAGTGCTATGCTATGCAAACAGAATGAGTAAGGAAAGGGGTAAAGGGAATATATAATCTCTTACATTTTACTACAGATTTGCTGATGAAGTGTCTGAGATAAAGGGAAACCCTCTCCTTTTTGAAGTCGGTGAGAGTTCTGGCTATTGACTCCCATGGGGCTCTGATTTAACTGTGTGTTTGGAAAATTATGTACCATTTTTGAGCGCCTTAGCTTGAGTTTCATTTGGTTGATTCTCCAAAGGTATCTACATGCTGGCCTCAGAAAAGGTGCTTAGGTAACCAAATCCCTTTTAAGATCCCTAAACTCCTATGGAAATACATGATAAATCAGATGTTTTTATACCTCTGTGAATACACCCAATTATCCCAAACAGTGGATATGTGCTGATGGGATTTTTAGGTCAATTGTCTAACTGCCATTGCTGAGCAAATTTTGTTGCCTAATTATGTTTTAAATCTGGACTGTAAAGCTTCATTTTTTGAAATTCCCACTGTTTTTTGTAGGTGATCTACAGATTCAGCATATATGAAAAGTAAAAAAAGTGTCTGAACACTTTGCAATTACTGAATGTCTTTTAAAAGCATGTACATTTTTCTCTTGCTGAGAGGCATTTTCAAAGTTACAGTAGCCAAGCTGAGAATAGATTTATCTCTATCTTTCCAAAAATTACATGGGCTTCCTAAACTGGTGTTTAATCTGGCATATAATTAGCTTTATGGGAAGACAGAGATCTAATTATGACTAGTGAAGGGATTTTTTTAAAAAAAATGTATCTTCAAATTAACATAATACTGAAACTCTAACTACATATTAGGATACTAAAATTGTTTGTTTTATAGTTTTTAATGTTTGTTCCATTTTTATAGGAATTCCTGTCAGACCAAATTCAAATATTATTTGGATATGGCACGAAGTATAGTGTTCTGTCATCAGCCATACATTTAGTAGCTGTTTTCTGGTTCAGAGCAGAACTTATATTTAGAAATTATTCTCAAGTAGATAGACTGGATACTAATTGTGCTTGAAGGAAAAAAAGTGCTGTGTACTTTCTATTGCATTCTGTCACAAAGAATAAATCAGAGTGCGTAATGTTCAGGAGCAGCTAAAATTCTTGAGAAGTTGGTGGAAGAACTTGCTTCAGATCTTAGCTGATACTGACACTTCAAATACATAAAAAGCTCTTGAACTCCAATTCCCTGCTGCTATTGTTCTGCATGCTCTTGAGTTATAGCACAAGGAGTATACTTTGCATTTTTTCTGAGTAACATTGAGAGTCATCAATGTCATATTCAAGCTACAACTTTTTCCTCTGAGCAACTAGTGAGAAAGACAAGTAACGTTTTACCCATTCCTAATGACTTTGAAACTAGTGATGGAAACTATATTAGTTAGTATCATTGCCAATGCAAAGTTGTTCCATAAATTTTACTTAAGCACTCTTTCCAGACTGATTTAAAATGGCCATGCAATTAATCTTTTACCACTTCCCCAGGAGACTAATTCACTGTATAATGGGGTTCATAGTTACTGATTTTCATCCTGGATCTACTTTTTCTTCTAATTTCACCTAAATATGACTTGCCATTTTCCTTTGGGCCATCATATAACTATGATATCCATCTTCATGTTTGCACTCTGGAAAGCATGTCTTCTCCACATCATTGTATTTTCTAGCACGCTCGCTCACTGATTTGTCACACTACATGTAACCAGCTGTCTGAACGTTTTTAAACTTTTTTCCACGCTGGCCTGTTTTGTCAAATTGACAATTGGTTTCTCAGTGATGCTTGAACTACCTCCAATTTACTGGCACTTTTCTAATGCTAAGAATGACCAGGACTAAATGTTATATTTAAACTGTTATTTATCTTATAGCTTAAAACTGAAACTATTGTAGGTTAAAAAAATTGTCTTGTCATTTCACACAGAATTTTCTGTTTTATTTGTTGTTCCTGATTACAGGGATGTTGTGGAATAGTAGCAGAGAAGTTAAAGATACTGTTTTGGGGATCCAGAGGCCAATTTGACCCACTCTCTTGTTTCAGGTTGTCCCGTGCACCACCGTTGTTAGGGCTTTATTGGCCTGAGGATGCAAAACCAGCTGAACTGAGGCTAGCTGTGGTATCCCCACCTTCAGAAAATAGTGTGTTTTGATCATGCTAGTGTAATGGGGTACCAAGATGAGCCAGTCTTTTAGCTCTGCAAGCAATCCTTGCTGCTTTATGGCATAGGAGTCTGAAACAGCCATCATTGTCTTCAAGTAATAATCATGCAGGATGTGGGTTGAGGGTGTTACATGATCTAGCAGTTTTCAGAGGTGCTAGTCACGACCTTATTTACCAGACCACAAGACTCTGTGTACTTCTGAGCAACAGATAAATAATTTTTTGTCCTAATCCACATGGACTTGAATGATGTGAGTGCATTATATTGCTATGAATAAACCAGTGTGTGCAATTTCATAGGTAAACAGCTATTGAAACTCTTGCCCTATGCCCTTATATTGAACATGTACAAGGGTTATGCAGTTGTCAATATAAAGTATTCATAAAAGTTGTGCTTTGAAGTCCAAATTCTGCAGTTGGAAGTTATATGTTCTGTTTATATTGATGCTAATGAACATTTCAGCAATACCATGAAGTATTAGGGAATTTATGGAGGAAAAAAAAAAAAATCTAATGCCATCAGATATCTGAGAACTGACTATCTAAAGTATTTTAGTTTGTCATTTTTACCCTACGCAGCAGTAGCTGTTGCGCACCTCATTAGACAAACAAGCAAAATGCCAACTAATTAATGAATCTGTGGAGGGATCTAAGAACGAAGCCTAGAACCTTGTTTTTAGCCAAATACTGCATGTAAAAGAAGAGGACTTGTTGAAGGCAAAGAGTGCATGTCCCTATGTTTTTTTTAAGTGTAATTTATATATTTAATGACTAGCAAGTGGGTAGAGTTATGACTGGATAATAATTCTTAGGACACCATTTTCTGTTGCTTGGAACATTGCTAAACTCTGTTCAGTTTGCAATTTTCCATTCTCTTTCGTAGAATGGGTATTGTTGTTTGTTTCCTTGTTATTTTCATTTTGAAAAGTCTTGACCTAGGGATGCCATACAGAGGCTGGACAGGATTTCCTGTGTCATTACACGAATGAAACATGAATTGAAAGCCACATTACCAGAAAGAAGTCTCTAGAGTAGGTCTCGTAAGCCTTACTAGAGTAAGTCCCAATAGGAACAATGTGGACCAAAACAGACTTTTGAGATAACTCTTAACTGGCTTTAAAGACTTATGTCAAGGGCTTGTTTCTGACAGTAATGTCCCAAAATAAAAAGAAATAATTTAAAGAGTGGAAAAAGCTTCTCAAAAAAGAGGAGGGGGAAAAAAAGTTAAAAAGGTGGGCCCAGCACTGGAAATAGTATTGCTAAAGGCTGTGGTCATCTATCATGCTTGGATCACAGACGAGCCGGGCTGAGGGGTTACAGTCCAGAATTTGTTCTGAGCTCTGGGGAAGATTGAAATTGGTTGAAGAGCTAATGGAGTCTATCGAGACAGAATTCCCACCAGTAAGATTAGTGGAGTACAGAAGGCAGGGGTCTAAAGCACAAATGTGTCACTGGGTGGGAGCTGGACCTGGTCAGAGCAAGGTCACTTGCAAGAAGAGCCCACTGCTGTTCCGGGAGTAGTTGTTTGTATAGTTCTGATGCAACCTGTTTTTGGACTGCCTTTCTATGCAAAGCCATATCTTAATGTATTTCTTGTATTTCTTTCTATATAGAAGCAACTGGTCCTCATGAAAGCAGACAGGTGTGGTTTTTTTTTTATGGTCTCTTGATTCAGTTGTTTTGGTAGTAATATGGTATTTATTTTTAGGAGATGCTTGTTGGAGAGGTGATTAATCCTATACATTACCATACATTTACTAGAAGCTGTCAGACTTTTTTTCATGGGAAGCTTTGTAGAAGGGAAATGGTTGAGCTGTAGTCTTCTGCATCCCCTTTATTTGAATAACTTGCTAAATGGAGCAGCGCTTTCTGAATAGCACTCACCATTTGATTCAGATGCACTTTGGCTGTGTGAAAGGACCGGTAGCACGATTATTCTTAGTGACAAATGCAAACATACAGTAGCTTTGACTCAGCACCTCTGTTGCTCTAGGTTATGTCAGGAAATGAAAGCAGCGCCATTTTTGACATATTGACGTTGCTCATGTGTCTTTGTAATGGTTTCCATTTGTCATCAAAAAGAAATGTTTTGTGTTTTGTTTTCATATGTCATCACACATGTTCACCAACATCCAGGGGAAAAGATTACTTAGTCACTTGTTATTCTTTTCTATATAATTGTGGTGCAGGTGCATCACAGAGAAATTTGATATATAGTGGAAGGAATAGAGCGTATTGGCAAATTTTAATTCCTTGCAAGCACTTGGCTGTTTCTAGCTGAAAAAATAACAGCGGCTGTTGCTGGGTCATCAATTATTAGATCATAGGGGATTAAAAAAAATTGTTGAACTAATGTATTTCAGAATGATATTTGAAGTGGCCCATATATCTGAAAACAAACTTGTGGGATACAGGCAAGCACATTTTAAATATTTTTAAAAATATTCAAGAAGTTATTTTGAAATCCTGGAGCCTTGTTTTAATAATGAAACCTGGAAAAAAAAGGCGTAGTTGTGAAATGATTTGATAGTCATAGTTAGTAGCAAGGTGCAAACATGAAAAATAATTTTAGAAAATGCTCACTAACATGTGCACTTCTTGGAATACTTCTTGAAAGTTGTAGCAAAGCGGTTACGTACATGTTTATAGAAATGCCAGGAGCATGGCAGAGGCTGAGAGTCTTGTATTCTCTGTGCAACTCATCTGCAATCTTATTTGTCAAGTACTAAAGGCTGCCTTAGATCTTGGTGGGATTTAACTCAAGCTCTAAATTCAGTGACAGGAAAGAAAACATATTTTAGGTTTGTGAGAATATTTTTGCTGCAGTTGGTTAACGGTTGCTTTTTTCTCAGCTGTGCTAACATCCTTATGAAAATTTGTCCATTTAATTTCTCTCTTATTTGTGGTTTAATTCTTAATTCTCTTTTCTGGAAGATATGATGATTTTGAATAATTTTTTATTTAATTATATTGGTATATATTTTAGTGTTTAAAAGAAGTCTCTGCTTCAACATTTATTAGACTGTGTGCAAGAGTAGGAGTGTTTTTTATCTGCAAAGCCTTTATACAAGCTTCTATTTTCAGAATTATGTCATACGATGCCCTGATGTCCTATCTTCCATAGCTCTAACTGGAATGATTCTATGTATTCATCTCTCTGTGTCTGTAGAGGCATGTGTCATTTTGGGGTTGTTTTACATAACTGAAACCCTTTTTTACTTCTGTTTTTGTCACAATACGTGGACCTTATTGTAAAGATATCTTGAATGAAATGAAATACTTGCTGATCTTTTCATGTGGTTCATTTTAAATAGTATTTACTTATAAATGTGATTTGCAATGTATTTAAGATTTAGTATGCTTAACTAAAGACATTGGAAACTTAATACTAGCACTAGTTGGTTAAATGATTTACTTAATTAAAAAACATAGAATGCTGCCATAGCTTTATGTGCATTTCTAAAAACTGGTGTTAGTGTAGCCCTTAGCTGGTGTGTGCAGAACAGGAGGGATTTTTTCAAAGGCCTCAAAGTGGAATAGCAAAGATGTTACTCTTAATTTTTTTTTTTTTGAGTAGTAGTAGAGCTGTATAGAGAGATATTGAAGTATTTAATAGCATCATGCTTGTAGATACCAAGTGCTCAAGTATTTTGCAAATTGTTCATAAATTACCAGCAGAACTATCATTTCTCATTTGGTCGTGGCTGTGGCAGTTTCCAGCCACAAAGGGAAAGCTTGCATTAAGTCTGTGTGGCTTATCTGCAAGTAATCTGGTACTGCTTTCTGCTTATTTTTCAGTTGTTCTGTAGTCATTTTGTTTCTGCTGTTTTTGACATAAAATGCAATTTAAAAGGTCTCCAGACAGGAATTTTGGCAGGTTTGTCTTTTGCCACTGTCTGTTCAGCTGAAGAGATCTTTTAGCTGTATAAGTTTTCTCAATCTCTTTTCTTGTTTGCATGTATGTCATCTTCATACAAGTTGGAAGTTTGCAACAGAACATTAAATCATTAGTTGATAATTGTAATTCTTTTTAGAGAATTTCCTAAGATTCAAGTAGTATCAGTTACAAAAATAAAAAAAAAAAAAGGCAATAGATTTTGTGTTCTAAAACTTTTGCAAAAGTAGCATGCCTGTCTTTTTCAGGTGGTTAGTACGTAAATGTGTTTGTCTCTTACTAACTCTCAAGGCACTTGTTCAAATTTTAGATATTTTATGAATGCAATCTAGAAGTTTTGTGTGGAGGGTATCCCGTTGTACATCTTTTAAAATCAGTAGGTTTTGCTTTTACTTGTGATGTTTGGACCATTTTTGAAGCTAAAGGAATGAAAGTTTGAAAATGGGAATGGAAATATTTTTTTGAATTTATGGCCTTTCATTAAATGTTGTCCACCATTTTAATATTATAAAATAAGTAATAATTGTTATAATTTATAGCTAGCAAATTGTATAAGAATACAATTTTGGTTAAATCTGCACTTTAACCTTGTTCTCATTCCTTCTCATTGTTTCACCTAGAAGAGAGAGTAAAAGTATTGGGCCTATCACCCATTGCTTTCAGAAGTAATATTCAGGTCACTAAAAAGGTATTTTTAAAATACCTTTAAAAAGCCTAGGATAATTTTATTTTTGTTTAAAAGGTTTCGCTAGCCTTTCTTCCAACTCACCAACCTATTCAGAAATTGGCCCTGGCATATAATTTTAGAATAGTATTTAATCTATTTGTCTGTAGTTTACAGTCTTAGTATGTCTCTTCAGGAATAGAGCTTGATCGATCTTTTTGCGTTGTTTCATTAATTCATTGATGAGAGAGATCTAGGGTTGTGGATAACTTAAGAACACAATATCTTTAGCATGTGTAGTGCTGGGTGCATTGCTGCAGTTGTTGTTTACTCTGTTTTATCTTTTCTAATGTGTTGCACATTGCTGTTAGACTACCATAAACATCCATACAGCAAAAGGCTTGTTTCCTTTCTTGAACAAGCCTTTAGAACTGCAGTGTTAGTGCATGAGTCTCTGGCTCTGGGAGAAGCAGCTAAAACTGGAGTAGAAACTAGATTACAATCTCCACACTTAATAAGGCAATAATTCAGCCATTGCCATGTGACACAGCTGGTTAAATTGTCTGTCATAACTATTCCATAGGCATAAATCTGAGACTTGTGCCAGATGCTTCATGCTGTTCCTGCTGTGTAAAACAGCTGGAAATTCAGCTTAAAGGGTTTCAATCCTAGAGAGAAACTACAGGTGGCATGAGGTGAGATAATGTGAATTTGATGGGATGACATGTCACGTTCTTCAGCTGTAGCGTCACCGTTTCTGCTTTGGGATGAATGCCAGATCCCTGGTATATACCTTGATACATAAACCCTACAATCTAGGCACAGGAAGCAATATTACAAATTGATTTAGAGTCATAAAGCTGGGCATAATGGCTGATGCAAGTTTATATCAGGAAGCTTGACTTTATGGAAGAACACTGCTATCTCTCATTTTTCTTCATACGTGTTAGACACATGGAAACCTAAAAAGTTACATTTAAGGGGCTAAAGTTGCTGCTCTTCCCTGTCTCCCCCCCCTCCCTTTTTTTTTCTTTTTTTTGAATGTGCTTTGTTTCAGAAACTTTTGCATTGCAGTCTTTTCAGATTTTCATGGAATTTTTTTCTTTGCCCAGGAGTTTTCATTTTGACATCTTTTCCTGGTCTGTGCTGGTAGCATGATCAGTTTGGACTCTGTGCTGACTACAGGGCCCTGAAAGACATAAAACCATTTAGTATTACAGTATAGGAGTGTGGCTCAGTATCACTTAAAGGGGGAAGAAAAAAAAAAAAAGTTGTTTGTCATGGATATCCAAGGGCTATTTATTCCTAACTTTGTAAAATCTTAAAGCATTAGTGACACTTGTTCCTGGTGGCATATGGTTTGTCTACTTGCTTAGTAATGTGGATAGGGATCCTGACTCTGCAAATTGTGAATCTATACAGGCTAAAATGCCTTTCTAACCAGCTTTAGGAAATTAATGCCAAATGCAGGTGGATCTGCTTGTTCTGTATTAAAATGGCACAGGGTCATTTAAAAAATAGCAGTTATGTTGTGCGTTCCTCATCTAGTTTATAGATCAGTTTTCAAATGCACATAGATATTTACAGGATAATCTCTCTAAAGAACTGATATTTTGGAAAGCATTAGAAAATGCTTGCAAGAAATGTACCACAAATAGAATTGTTACTAAAGTAAGGCAAGAGCTCTACATGTGAATATTATTTCAAACAATAAGAAGTCTAAATCAAAATCGTGAAGCATGATATCTCTTATATGGTATTTTATTGTTTACTAAATAACAAAAATTTTGCAAGACAATTTCCAGTATAAAGATTTTTCTGAGCTTAAAACCCAAGAAACGTACATATTTGGGGTGCCTTCTGCAAAGAGACTGAGCTGAACAAAAGAAATTATATGGTTACTGGGGCTTTGTTTCACCCAAGGGCTTACTATGTTCATGTAGCTAAAGTGATATAACTTTTGAATGGTCATGAGTAGTTGGCTGGTTAGAATGTGTTTATGGGAATGGAAATAAATTAGAGGTCTATAAGCTGTATTTATAGCAGTGTAACTGCAATAGGGTTGCCCAGTACAACTGCACTGCCAGAAAGAAAAATCACATACCTCACTGGAACAATCATGTTGCACTTCCATGTGGAGACCAGATGTAAATTAGCTCCAGTTGTATTTCTGAGTGCTTGAACAAGAAAGCTGCTTCAGTAAAGGCTTTCCTTAGCTCTATGATGGTTTAATACTGAGAGGTGTTAACATCTACATATTCAGTAAGGCTTGTGATTATTGAAAGTGCTTCAGGCCATCACAGTCCTGTATTCCTGTTCTGGCTCTAAATGTATTTGAAGCTGGGGGAAAATGTTTCAATGACTGCACAACTGGAACCTCTAAAGAGATTTTTCTTAGTTTGGTGTGTGTTGTCTTCTGATGAATTAAGTGGTGGGACGCTGTTATCCTGACTATAGAAAGCGTGCCAAACTGATCATGTGTGATCAGTGCCAAGGTGAGTTGGGACAGAAAAACATTCTCAACCATTTAGTTATTTTATTTTGATTTTTTCCATAGTCTGAATGTGACCAGCATATGATTACAAAGCCAAGGAAAGTGCCACTGCTTTGGGGTAGGGGCTCAAACCAACCATTTTTTCTCCCCAGCTGTGAGCTCAAATATACGGGAGGAATGGCCCATGTAAGAGCCCTTCAGCTTTCTCTGGCACTGCACTTCTCAAAGTATATCCCCAGCGTGGTCCGGGGACACTCAAGAGAGAGCAGCGCAGGGATGCTAACATGTGCTGAAAATAAGAATTTAAATAGAAGAAAAACAAATGGACATTCCTCTCTGCATGCTGAGAGCCTAATCATGTGAACAGTTAGCAGTTTCAAATTAAATACACCCAGCATATAATAAACAAATGATTCTCATGAGGACCTTAAACTAAATTCCTAAATTAAGTCACTAGTGTTACTAATCAAAACTGCTGGCTGCTTTTATTTGGACATAAACATTTTACTTTCAGTCATTTTGTTCTTTAAGCTTTGGCTCACATCTCCCTTAAATACTCTTATTCTTTTTTTCTTATTTTTTTCCTCTTCTCCCCATCCTCTCCCCACTTAAGTGGCAGCTCAGGCCTCAGATTCCATGGTTATAGCCAATATTTGAGTTTAGTTTAGGATTTAGATATTAGTGCTTTTTCAGAGGGAAGTGACATCATATTTTGGTGGCTAAATTATGTCTCGGGGGCAGTTTTGATTACTGGGGTGACAATAATTTTACTTTATACTTTTTTAACACTTTTCCCCTTCCCTATCTTATGATGTGCATCATAGTGCACTATGAGATTCCCTGGGCTCTGGTTTAGACCCTGAGCTTGTCTCCAATCATTGCAAAATCTGGTTTCAGATGATTTGTAACCTGCATCATCATGAACCTTTCCATTTTGGTTCCATCTCACAAGGTTGCATAGACTTTTATTTTTTCACTCTGGTTTCCATTTACTGTGGCCACCGGTGCTTCTGTGAGATACCACATGATGAAGGAGGAAGAGAAACACACTTTCATAGGAAACATGCACATAGGAACATACAGTAATATGGGTGGGAGGAGACCCGTGCAGGTCATCTGCTCCACGTGCCATTCAGAGCAAAACCAACTTGGAAGTTACATTCAGCTTCAAATCTAGATTAGGTTGCTGAGGGTCTGCCAGTTGAGTTTTGAATATCTCTAAGTATGGAAACTCTGCAACTTCTATGAACCCCCATTTGAATTTTAGACCATGCTCACTGTGATGGACTTTTATTATTTTTCATTCTACTTGGAAGGGTTTATTTTGGTGGTAGAAGGAAGAATTCATGTTTGCAAACATAGCTGGAAGCTTCCTGTCCTGAGCTGGGTGATCTCCCCTTTTTTGCGGAGATTGCCCTCTTTGAAATAGTGTCAGCCAATGCCACAGTAGATTTAGCTTTAAATACCCCCTGCTTCAGGGAAAATGATCCAAGATAAAGATACAGACACTACCTGTCCCAGATGTCTGAAAAATAACTAAAAGAGGAAAATCACAAAATGCTGAATTTACATCATGAAGAGATTAAATGCTGGCGTGACTGAAGCTATCAGAGTTATGTGGCTAAATGTGTTGTCAGCTGTAATAAACCCTCTTTCTGCTTCCATTTATGTGAACATGTGCAGCTGTTGAAGAAACAGGCGTCATCTTAATGCGTAAAATGAATTATGCTAGAATAAATTATCTGCAAAAAGCTGACAAGCTGTGCTGTAGTAGATTCACTTATGGAAGAAGGTATGAGATATATCTCTTAGTGATTGCCTCCCATGGTCATTGAATTGTGAAAGGAGAGCTCGCTTATCACCTTGAGGGAGAGAGAAAGAAAAAAAAAATCATATGTAGATTTACAGTCTACGTAGAAGCTGTATGCACCTAATTTAGAATGATCCACTGAATCAAGTTTTGGTGAAGTACAGAACATATCTGGTGAAGTACAGAAAGTTTATTCAGAGGACTCTGCTATCCTGCCTTTGTATGTCTAACTGCAGGCGTGAGCACACATCATGTATTATTTAAATGTGTAGGTTTACACATGCAATTTATAGGATTCAGAAGTGGAAAGAACTTGAATTATACAGCAGAAAAAATTTGGCATGCTACAGAGTTGAATTTATTTAATGCAAAAGGAAGATGTATGTTAACGTTAAAAAAAAAAAATAAAATAACAGGACTTAGTGTGTACCTAGACACCTAAACAGATCATTTTACTCATTTGTCCTGTTCACAGCAGTGAATTCAGTGAGCATTACACTGGGTGGCAGGGAAAGTGCACATGGGTTGAGCTCAGAGATTGGGATCATATATTTGTGTTTCTGTTTTCAGGTTCAGATAATCTGAGTAATGAAGCTACTTTTAGCGTCACTGTGTCTCTTTTGAATTTGATTTCAACCCAACTTGAGAGATCAAAGAAGATTGTCACAACTTCTATAAATATGATATTTTGGCCAGAGAAAGGAGCCTGAACTATACAAAGTTAGTGTTGGGAGTAATGGGAACATCGGGGTACCCCAACCAGCAAGGATGACTTTCTCTTGAGCTTTGAGTAAACCTCGGGAACAGATGCAGAAAAAGGGCTTTTTGAGTCGCAATGTTCATAGAATTTTTTAGCATAAGTACAAACATTGTGAAATATTGTTCTAAAATGAATATAATGCGGTCCCAATATTCTTAAGAGCGTTGAATGCAAGATGTGCCAATTTAGAAAAGTAAGCTTTCAAAGTGGGTGTTACACTTTTTACACTTTTTTTTTTTTAAGCAGGGCACTTCAAAAGCTGTCAAAATAGCTGTTACTTCCTGCCCTGGAAACTGTCCGAAATCTATAAATAAATCTAAAATAATACAAAGTAAAAAATAAATAAATATAAAAAAATCTTATGCCAGCAGTTAATATTATTGTTGTTAATTCTGTGTTTCTTTTTTTCTTATTGCAGTGTGTCCTATTCAGTGCATGTCTCTGAGGATTACCCAGGTACAGTGCAACATTCTTGTCCATGACACATTATATGCATGTTATGGCAATTTTCAGTATTCAGATGAGAATATTTGCAAGGGTGTTGATTTGTTCCAGGTACATCCGTATGCTAATCATTCTCCATTAGTTATTTTATCTTCACAGTCATATCTCCTCTTCAGGCATCATTTGTCAGCTGAGTCAGGGTGAGAAAACCTGGTTCACAAGTTTCCTGAGGCCAGGGATTGTGATGCTTTCAGTGTCAGGAGCCATCAGGGTCAGAGATCTGAAAGTGCTCAATTCCTCTTGGGCAAGATAGATAAGGCTTGATCTTTCAAGAGACTGAGCAGTCTGGCGCTTGTCCAGCAAAGCACTTGGCTGTGTCAGGCCTTAACGAAGCTGCCCATGTTCTTAAAGTTAAGCCTGTGGTACGTGTTTTGTTACTCCTCAGAGTTTGCTGGGCCCATGGGTTGTGTATGTGCATGTCTCAGGTAATGTAAACTTGTAGAGCTCTTCCTAGCTGCTCATTCCCAATTCTGACATACCCTGAGCTGGGTTTGCAGAAGCATGGTGACCTTAAACAAGGGATATGATCCATGTGGGAGACAACCAAGCAAGGGAAGAAGGAATCTTTCAGCTATCTTATTTAACAGTCACAGAACGACTGAAGGTGGAAGGGACCATTAAGAGATCTTCTAGTCCAACCCATCCTGCTCAAGCTGGGTCAGCCTTTCTGGGCAACTCAGTCACCCTCAAAATAAAGAAGTTTCATGTTCAGAGAGAACTACTTGTTTTTCAGTTTGTGCCTGTTGCCTCTCACCCTGTCACTGGGCATCACTAAAATGCATTTGGCCTCATCCTTTTTGCAGCCCCGTCTTCAGATGCTTAAACACATTGATAAGTTCCCCTCCTTCTCCTGTCCAGGCTGATAGCCCCAGTCCCGTCGTAGGAGAAATGCTCCAGTCCCTTCTTCGTCTTAGTAGCCTTTCGTTGGCCTCGCTCCAGTAGCTCCATATGTCTCTCATTTCCCTGTCACACTGACACTGCGTGAATACTACTGGTGGTATAGAGATTAGCAGAAGTAGAAGAGGGAAGTCAGGATAAAGGTAAACAAGGAAGTGCCTGAGCGAAGTTTCATGATGATACTGTTGGATTGCTTTTTTTAGCATATTCTACACCAGATAATATTGAATAGTGTAAATATATTGAGTGTTATAAAGTCCTCTGGCACTTTTTGATTATCCATAACATCTCTGTAATATTTATAAAATAAATATTTTTATTTCTTTTAGATTTTCTGAAAAAGTAAAGCTTTGAACTTGTTCTCTGATAGCAGGAGTGTACTGTTGTCTGTTCATAGAACCAGTGTTTGAAGCCGATGCAGGGAGAAGTCAGACTCAGTACTGATGTTAAACAGAGTGGATTTTGTGAAAGAATGCTCATGGTGTTTGAGATTTTTTTTTCTCACCAGTAAACAACAACAGAGGAAAAACTGCTACTAATCCTCATCTATTAAGCGTGTAGTAACTGGAGAAACACAGTCATACCAGTTGTAACTTGATTGTTCCACTGACATGACAGTGAAAGGAGGAACAAACAATGAAAGAAATCTGCAACATATGTCATTAACCTTTCCTTTTATAAAATGTTGGCAATGGATTTATAGATTTTAGGGTGTGAAGTGTTGCAAAGCCACAGAACTTGACGTCTGGGAACTCGTACACTAAGTCACAAAACCAGAGCATTGAACGAGCAGCGAGTCCCACACCAAGTGAGGTCTTATTTCCTGGCAAGCTCTTGTGTCTGGCAGAGCCCAAACCTCCTTTACTGCATGTAGCATGCTGGGATGTTCTATAAGGCTGAGTGACTTTGAATCAGTGTCACTAAAACTTGCTGAATATTCTCTGCTGTCAGCCCCAGTATTTTAAAGTGAGCTAGAATTTGAACATTTCACATTGTAGCTAGCTTGTTGAGGAGGATTTTTATTTTTAACACCTGAGCCTTCAAGCCTATGGAAGAGCTGATCTCATTCTTGTCTAAAGACAAGAATGTCTACTGTCTACTGTTTTGCAGTACGGACATTTGCTTTGTGATGAAGGGTGTCTATTGTGTTAGGAATCATAATGACTCTTGCCATTTTACAGCTTTGGGCCTAACTAGACTCCTATTGGCTTGGAGAAGTAGAATTTTTGTACTAAATCTCTACCTTAACACTGCTGCTGACTGTGACAGTCTCTTCTCTTGAGTGTATTTGAAGGGAAGTTTCAGACATGTCGGGGTACCTTGAAAGCTCTGTGCTGCTATCTTCCTCAACTGCAAAATGGTCTTCAGGTATTGCTACTAGTTAGTGGAGTTCAGAAGAGTATTTACCCATCAAACAAAGTATCATAGGATAAATCTTTTCAGATCAAGACTTAACTCCCTTATCTGGTAGAGATATCAAATTAATATCCTTTAGAGACTGAGTGTGTGTAATACACAGTGAATTGAATTTGGAAATTCAGGAAAAGCCTGTCAGAGTAGATCATCACATAAATTGCTAGTGTGTTTAATAAATATATGAAAATAGAATAAATTAAGTTACTCTCTAACTGATGTTTGTTCAGTTAGAAGTGATACCATGACAAATGAATTTTAGATCCCATAAGAGCAGCTTTGGATACTGAATATGTTTTAGCTCCCTGTATTATGTGTGTAGCAGCAGCATTCTGGCACTGATAAGTGTGATACTATAGCTGAAGTGGTTCATATTTGCACCAAAAGCTTAAGCAACTAAGTGTTAAATCATAGCTATGAGAACTGAAATATGGCATGACAGTTTTAAATAATGGGAGGTATTTGAAAGTTTCATAATTGTAAATGAAAGCTAAAAGTATGTTCATAAAGACACTCTGAAGAACTTAATAGGAATGGTGTGGAGACAGTAATATCTCAAAATTACTTATACATTGCTGAAATTGTGGAAATATCAGTGAAAACATTAAAGATGGGTAATAAGAGTTTTGGCAAAAAAAGATTTGTAACCATTTTCTCATAACATCGAGAAAACTTGGGGAAAACCATGCTCCTCTGGAGCAGTTAGACTCTCACATCAATGAGTAGACTAAAGTTCCATTAATATGAATCGATCAGGGCTCCTGTGAGAACCATCATAGGAGCAAGAATTTTGCTAATGAATCAATGTTTGGAGTGATACATGCTGGCTGTCAAAAACTCATAGAACTGCTGTTGTCTATTATTGCAGTGATTTATGGATTGCGTTCACATGAACAGAAACACCCTCTTAAAACTCAGTTGACAGCAGCAGCAATAGAGAGAAGCACTTTGGCGGTGGGCGGTTTGTTGTAGCCCTGCAGTAGGTTCAGGTAGGCTCTGCTTAAGAGGAGAGGTGCTCCTGGGTACAGCTTGCTAGAGGCTGAAGGAAGTAGACCAAAAGCAGTATCTAAATTTCAAGTTTCATGAGACCGACAGAAGTTAAGAAAAAAAAAAAGTGCTGAACATAGAAAAGGAAAACAAAAACTTGGCAGTGATAATTTATTATCCAGCTGCCAAGAAAGAATGACAAACAGTGGAGATTATAATTAAAATCTGTAAAACCTGTTATTGAATAGTCCTTTTTTTCCATGTATGTATATCTTACTAATTCTATATTTGGCATGGCACAGATGCTATCCTACTTTAGTATTTCCTACTGTTTCATACATGTTTCCTGCTTTTTCATACACTACAGCAATAAGTTCTAGCACGTGGATTTCTTTTCATCCATCGCTACACCTTGTAGCAGGTGTATTTAGAGCCTGATGAGGGCCTTGCTTGTTGCACTGCTTGGGCTTGGCAGCATCAAGCCGCGAGCCTGCTCAAGTGTCCGGCCGAAGCGGTGCTGACGCGGTGGAAAACGCGGCCCGCTGCTCAGAGACCGGGCGACGGTGTGGGGTGGTGCCCGGCGCGGCACGGCCGTGAGGACGTGACGGAGGGCGGCTGTGGGCTGGGAAAGCCCCGTGTGCTCCTCCGCGAGCAGCTGCCACTGCCACAGAGGCTCTGCTCTTGCTACCGCCTCTAAAACCACTGCAATGCACGTGATGTTACCTGTGGTACTTCCGTATTAGTGCTGCGTTTGTAACGTTTCCCTGCAATCATTGCAGTCAAAGGCACAAAGGCCCAGGGACAGCAGCAGGCTTGAAGTTACGTACGATTTTATACCCTTTGGTGAAGCGGGGCCAGAGTGGGCAGCACTGCGGTAGATCAAGTCCTTGTTTCAGTTCTCCTATTTCTCTCTTTATTATTATAGTGATTGTCAGTATTTCTGCTCGAGAGTGTAAGTTCCAATTCAGCCCAGATCAGTAGAAAACAGAATTTTATTACTGTCATAGGCAGTTCAACAATTCACACAGAATTAGCCTCTGCAGATAGAACATCAAGTGCTGCTCCTTGCTGGTTGTTACTGAACACTTGTTTCAAAAAACAAAAGAAAGAAGAAATAACAAATATAATATCTTCCCCTAATGTCAAATTGTGAAAGAAAGCTCAGAATAGATTGTGCAGATTCATATCCGTAGGTTTTTGTTATGTTGGATGGTTGGATGAAAGACGGTTTTTCCTGCACCAGGCAGAAGGAAAGTTCTCCAGTAATTATAAAATACATTGAACATCTTCTGTAGAACCAGCCAAAATGAGCACGGCTGTCTTTCATAATGTTATTTTATTAACACCTAGCTCTGGATCCTGCCTTTACTCTGCTCACCAGCCCCAGCTTGAGTTTTAGTATCGGACAGACAAGAAACTCCAAACAATCATTTTCTTTGGCAAAAGGCTGGCTCAACCTTCCATGAGCCTTGTGGGATGATTTGAGCAGTGCTTTTGGTCATTTGTGAACAGCACAGCATTGAAATTAATGGGATTTTGCTAGTATAAAATTTGGTCTGGATTGCCCATCTTTCTTCTGACATTTTTTATTAGCAAACTCAGAGAGACAAGAGGGGAGTGGGGGGAAGATGCCAGGAAGATTATTGTGTTGAACTTCCCCTACTAGTTGGGATGGGATTCCCTGTGGTACAAGAGTAAACATGGGATGGGTATCATGGGAAGTGGTGTAGCACCACTGGATTTCAATGTACAACCTGTCTTTCTTTTGTAGATAACACATATGTTTCCAGTTCAGATAATGATGAAGATGTGTTAGTTACAACAGAGCCAATTCCAATAATTTTCCATCAAATTGCTACAGGTAATCTTAAGTCACAAGTGTTTTATCGAGCTCACATTTGGTGAGAAAAGACAAGACTCTACACCTATATACAGAGAGATGTGTTAATGCGTATGCTTGCGTAGCTTGCCATTTGCTCATAGACTTGCGATAGCATATTGTCCCACATTTGAGAATAGAAGCAATTAAAATTCTTCTTTCTGGGATCAACACAACTGTGTAGGCAGAATGTGTTTTATTCTTTTAATGTCTTGCAGTCTGCGCTAACACATTTCTCCTTGAATCCAGTTAAGGTGCTTAACAATTCCCAGTTATAAGTTCTCATGCTCGCTTGCTTAAAATGTCACTAAATCTTCATCACTGGGGATGAAATTGTCTCTAGCTACGATTGTCTCTTGTCTCTGGTGAATTATTTCAGAAAATTTGAAACAAAATTGTTCAGCCATTTCAGAAAATAAGGCTATGGAAAAAATATGCTTTTTTTTCCAGTAATAAGAAATTTTAGGATCCTTTTCACTCAAAATTATTTCCATGCTCTACAAGAAAGGGCATGCTTTTCAGAGATCTAGACGCTTTTATACAATAGATAATCAAGATTTGTGTACACCCCAGAGAGGTGTGTTTTTTTTTGTTTTGTTTTGTTTTTTGTTTTAAGATTTAGGCAGCCAAATTCCCTTATTATATCAGGTTGTAGGAGAGACTGCATAGAGCAGTCTTAATTCTGGCAGTTCATCAGATAGGAACACTTGACTTTGCAGTCTTTATTATTATAATACTTTAGGGTATTTTTACGTAACAGAATTATTTTGAATTCCGTTGGAAAACTAATATGATCACCAGTCCTAGATCTCATTTGTACCAATGTAAATCAGTAATAATTTTATTGAACTTGGTAGAGTGGCACCCAAAAATAAAAAGGGTCATTATTGTCAGGACTTTAAGATAAATTTATGTTGCAGTTATATCTATAATTTAAAAATAAATCTTGGCATTTAAAATAGAGTAAAACCCTACTCCAGTTATGTATTTCACCTCTGTGTATGCAAAGTTATTTCATATTTTCAAGAATGTTCCTTATTCTCCTTTTTTTTAAAGAATTAAGGAAAACCAGCGATGTCAACTACTGCTTATCCATAAAATCAAAATTACAAAGGGAAAATGGAGAGGTATGTAGTTTTTATATGTATATTTTAATAAAAGACAAATTAAGGACCCACAGAGAAGAATAAAATATGAAAATATAGCATATTTACTAAAAGCATGCTTACCCAAATTGAGGAATTGTATGTTTTAGAAGGCGGGCATGTTTCTCTGCATTTCCTTGGGTGATTCACCACTGATTTGCTTAGCTGGGGTATGGATGCTGTCACCCTAGGAGGTGCGGTTTTGATACTTATATCCCTGCTTGTTGAACCCATAGACCCTGTCTGCTCTAGAAGTGTAGTTGTGCTAGGCACGCTGATCCAGATGCTGTTGCCTTGTCACATAGTCTTGCACACAGGACCACATCCTGTTCCTCAGCTCCCTGCTTATTCCTGTGGCCTGCAGCAATCCTGCTCGAGTCTCTGGGGCTCTTCAAGGCGCTCTTCACCATAAGTAGCATCTGGAAAATTAAGGCCTTCCAGCCACAGTTTTGTTTATGTCGTATCTTTGTCAGAATTTTCTCTTGATGCTAAGTCAAGAGAGAAATGATGGTAACGTGGGGTCCATGGGTGCTGGCAGTGCTTTAGGCCTGAGGAAAGTTCTGCATCTATTCCAATCCCAGATGAGAAATGGAGCATTACATCCAGAGTTCAAGTGCTTAACTTCAGGATTTTCCTGAATAAGAGTGGTTCTGAATTTGCAGTATGTTTTTCTTTGTTACTGCTTTTTAGCCTCAAATCTGTATTTAATCCTGGAAAAGAGAGAGAACCATGAGCACATGTGATACACATGATAATAGATTTTTATATATATATATATATAGTTTGATTTAGACATTTCAAGTGCAGTAATAATTATCTTTTTGATTAAAAGCTTGATATTGAGTTAGCTTTATGGGACAGAGTTGCAACTTTTATTTTGTTTTTAATTGAACAAAGTATTTAAGGGTATAAGTAGTGAGAAAAAAAACGTAGTACAGAAATCTTCAACGCTGATGATTTCTCTTAGCCAGATAGTTACAGGTTTTGGACAGGATAGGTTGGGCTCGTCACTATTCTAGTGTGAGAGTTTCATTTCTCTTTAGCTTACACTGAATTTGCTTTCATTTGAGTTCTGTTTAAAAACACACTTCCTGTTGAGCTAAGGTCACTATTAAACAAAGAAGACTCAAGTCACTTTGTTTCTCTTCAGCAAAACAGAAGCAGAAATGCTTTTTATCCTTTGTCTTTAAAAAAGAAATTGTGAAATTGGCTGAATTAAATTTTTTGCTCTTCATATACATGCAGTGAATACAGCACAAATTTAGGGGCAAAGGCAAGGAAATACACTGAGAATGTCTGACCGTAGAAATTGGTGATAAGGGTATTTTTGACTTTTATGAGTGCATGAGATTTAGAGGTAACTTCTACTCTTTGACTTTTTTATTCTATTATGGCAGTTTTATGCAGGTTATAAATAAAAATATGTAATAAGTACATCATGTTCAGACTGAACAGAAAAATTTCAATTTTTGAAATTGTTCTTTGAGGGCTTCTTGTCAGTGTAGGACCTAAGAATTACAAATGGATTGTAGGAGACAAGTATTAATAGCTTTAAATGATTACATAATAGGTAAAGGCTTCATTGGAAAGAAGCAGAATATAACACTTAGCTCATGCTGAGTTTCATTCTGTATCGTGATCAGGTCTATTTTCTTGACTGCAATTATTCACAGACCAACCTATTTAGAGCAGGTTTTATGTGGGTAAGCATATTACTTTCTGACCCTTCATTTTTAAGTCTTATGATGGACTTAGCCATAAAATTAAGTTTGAACATTTCTGGCAGCAAGTTCATACTACTTTTCAAGTTAATAGTGAAGCAGAAATGTGTGAGAAGATTTTTCATGGAAAGGAACTTGAAAATTCCCATTCTTGTGCTTGAATTAGTTCCTTAAACCAACATCTCTGGATGGCTAAATTATATTTAGTTTGGCTTCAGCTTTATGATAAAAGTCTTGATTCTGATTGCCCTGTACAGAAGTACAGAGTGAAATATTCATGCACATTCTCCCAGTTTCTCTGGTTACGTAGAATACTATCCTGTTCTATACCCAGGAATTTATCCAGCATATGTTCAGGGTGTTTTTAAGTACCCAGTTTATTAGTACCGGTTTTATCTGCTGTTTCAGTTTCACCATTGACCAAACAGACCTGTAGTACTATTCCAGAAAGACTACAGAGCAGGAATGGCTTATTTATAAAGGCAGAACTGCAGTATTCATAAATAGAAGTATAAATGCAAGACAAAAACATGTCTTCTGTGTCATTGTTAACTTTCCTTTTTAATTAAGGAGTCCAGGTATAACAGCACAGTTGAAGAGGATTCTGAAGGTGATAATGATTCTGAAGAATTTTATTATGGAGGACAGGTAATAGGGGATATTTTTCTGTAACTTTCAGAATGTTAACCTTTGATAGTTTCTGTGGCTCATTTCATTATAAATATATAATAATTATCAATTTCTTATGTTACTCAGTGTACTATAGAACGTAGTGAGTATGTATTTTACTATTTTATGTACTATTTAATAGAAGGAACATTGAATATATTGTACAGTATAATTTCTTAAAAGTTATAAGATCATTGCTTTTACAATTACAAAGCAGTAAGAACAGAAAAAAACAGCTGTTTTTCAATAGGTTTGGAAAAAGAATCTAGTTTACTTTCAGGAAATAGTTATTTACTCTTTAACACATGTTCTGTTATTAATAAAAATGGGAAATCAGACAGCATGCAAAGCTACATCCTTGTGGAGGATTGACATTCTGTAAAATGAAGAGCTTTGCAGTTTAATGGTGAAAATGGTTATTTCAAAACAAATTTATGATCTAGGTAACAGTCCCTTTTTCTGAACTCTACTGTTAAACGCACCTTGAAAAGTGCAGAATATTTTTTTTAAGATGACTGTCTTGCTCTGTCTTTCCTTGTTCTCTCAGCAGAATCAGTTAACATGCTATACTCTTATGTGTTGGCAAATAAAACCTCTCATATCTTTTTCTTTTGAGATGTCAGTAGAGTGCTTCACACTTAATCTCTATTCAAGTTTTATTTCTTTTTACTCTGTTGCTCAAGAGACATCGTTCATCAGTTATGTTATCAATAAACTGTCCCAATAATATTTTAGCAAATGAGGCCGGTGCTTCTGGAAGAGGCTGCTGGCTGAGGTGGAGCCCTGGGTGCCGCGTTCATGACCGGGACGCTGCCAGCCCTGCTCTGCTGCACAGCCCTGCTCAGCCTGTCTTTAGAAAACAAAATAACAGGCGAGGTCCTTTACAGTAAAAGTGTAGCCCTAAAAAGCCTATCAAAAGTGGAACTGGAACTGAAAGAGGGTTTTTTCAGTGTCAGAAAATAATTGACTCACGTTTGCTTTGGCAATAGCTACCCGTTGTCTCTCATCGACTACCAGCTCTCCCTGCCCTGTGGAGTATCGGAGTGGACTGTGTACGCACACTTCATTGCAAAGCCCGGTGTCTTAGTTTATTATCTGTCTGAGAAGAAAAATCTGGCTTTGCCTTGTGATGATGAGTTGTGCACAGAACTGTGATGATGAGTTTTCAACCCTACAGAAAGGCCAGTAACCTTAAGATGAAGGAAAAGATAGGAGACAGCTGGAAGTGCAATCTTCTTGAACCAGTGCGACTGGGTTTCCTCGAGGGTATCTGTCAGTGCCCAAATAAATTTTAACACTGTGTATGGAGAATGAATACAGAGGCAAATCATTTTGCAAGATCTAAACCCGCGGTTTCATAGGTAGTACAGTAGTATTATAATTTAGTTAACTTACATTTGAAGTGGAAGCTTTATACTATTTTGCATTCTAATTTTTTTTTTAACATAGTACATTTAATTGCAGGAATGATAAAAGGCGAAGAAGGGAATTAAACTATAATTACATCACTAATAAAAATAAAAGAACAGATTGTTGTGAACATCATTCTCTTTTACTGGAAAAGTAAAATAAGGAGGACAAACTTACAAAAATAGCCCAAGACATCACTGAAACTATGCTTAACAGCAGAGAATAAAAAAAGACTACTTTGAAGATTGGATTAGAAATTAACATGGTCAAAAAGAAGCAATTCTGAAGGCCTGTAGAATTAGAGAGATGGTAGTATTGAGGACTCAGGAAATAAATGGGAAAACGGAATGGCAAAGCTCTTCAAGACAGAAAAAGAATAGTCCTTTCTTTAATGTAATAATTGTATGAGTTACCCATGCAAATGAGCACTCAAGTGTATAGGAATTCAATAATATGTTAAAAAAAAAGGACAAAATTGTTGTATGTGAGCAAAAAAAATTAGGTAAGTACTTGATTTGAGACACGTGAGTCTCTTTCCAGAGCAAATCTCTTGGAAAAGGGGTCTAACTCATTGAGATAGGGAATGCTAAGGTTCTTTGACCCTGTGTTTATTTTAACAACTAGAGAGCAATTTATAGATGCCGGTATATTTGTGTTAGAAAAGCACAGTTAGAAGAGGTGGTGGTCAGGGATAATGTTAACATTTCCAAGTGGCTGCAGCTGGAAAGACAAGAGAAGAAGTGATGATGAAACAAGAATCATGGAAACTAGGAAATGTCATTTGATGAGCAGTGAAAACAAGATATGACCTTTTGGTCATAAATTAAATGTTTGTATCTGCTTCCTATGCACCTGCTTGTAATCTTCTCTAAGGGTTTAATGGATACTTTAAAGTAGTTAAGTGATTCAATAGCCTAAGTCCTATTGATTTTCAGTGGGATTTAGGTTGGTAAATCACTTAATCTCCTTTAAAAATGCAACCTTTTGTCATTATGTGGGACAGAATAATCTGAATCAGGTCTCAGATTAAATACTAAGACTTTCTAAACACAGACTCTTCAGATACAGGAAAGTTATCAGATTTTTTTAGCTTTTATATTCACTTTTTCTGAGACCCTTTGTTAGCTCTTACTTTGAATCCCTCTCTACATTTGCAAAAGAGAACAGGGGACTGAAACAGTAATACTCCTGCCTTTGCGCACTTTCTCCCTCTCTCATGGGCTTCAGTTACAGAACACACTTGCAAGTGCAGGTATACAGAGCTCAGGCGGTCTGCTCTGCATACGTCAGCATGGCTGTGGCAGCGCCCTCGGGGATGGGAAATGCCATAGTGGGGTATTCTGTTTTGCCCCATCATAGCTGTGCGTCTCTAAATTTTCTTCCTTGAAATCACAGCCTCTTCCTAGCAGAGTGCAGCATGTAGAAAGCATTATTTTGCGTAGTTTGATATTCCATGTAATGTATTTTTTTGAGACATCTCGGTCCTGAGGGATTTAGATTTGGGGTTCCTACTTTGTAAATTGCAGATGGTTTAGGAGAGCCAGGAAGCTTCAACGTTGAGGTTTGTCAGCATGTTCCTCTTGGGCATTGTATTAAGAAATTTCTGCACACCTGAGAATGTCATGTTGGGGAAAATTTGGGGATCCTATACAGCTGCAAATGATAAAATAAATGAAAACCTTTAGTAATTTTTTTGCTGGTAGGTTAGCTATGATGGAGAACTTCACAAGCACCCACAGCTGGAAGCTGATTTAACAGCAGTGAGAGAGATCTATGGACCTAATGCAGTATCTCTCAGGTATGTCATGTTACACTTCATATTGTGGAGCCTTTAACGTTTTGGAGATGGAGCTCCATGTAGAACATGCCTCACCACCAAAACAAAAGTCATTTCTGAAGCAACGCTTTCTACATATTATAGGAACACTGATAGCTAGTAGTAATGCTGGGTTTGCTTTCATTTTGTGGTTGAGTACTAATATGATTGGCTATGTGGAGAACTGGTCCTAGAAGCCTGTTCTAAAACACAATTTCTTTTGCAGTTTAATAGATATTTGATCAAGCTGTTGTATTTTGTTGAAAATTACTATTCAGCCTAACACTAAATCTTCGTTAAATTGCTTTTGTTCTGTCATATTACACCTGTTACCCAGGAGGTGAACAAGAGGGATGATAAGAGACTTAGAAAATGTTGTCACTGGGGAAATTCCGTAGGAATTGGCTTTGTCTAGTCTGGAAAAAAAATGTCATCATGAGAGAGACAGTAAGAAACTAACTTTGTAAAAAGAATTGAGTTGTATGTTAGGAAAGTTTTTTTATTGTAAGTTGGTGGAACACTAGAGAAGACTGGAGCTTGTGGAACCTCCTTCCAAGGTGGATGGTCAAAAGAAATTCTACAAAATTTGTGTACAACATGTACAAGCATGCATAGCTGTCGGATATCTTATAGTCCCTTCTAGTTTTTTATGACTTAAATTTCCATATACGTAGTTGTAATAATTTTGTAAAAATAACACATAGATGAGATGTAACAGACCTACCAAAAGTATTACCAAGAAGTCAAAATTCTCCTACAAAACAAGTAAGTTAGAGACAATCATAACAACCTTAGGCATACATATATATTGCAAGTAACAATTCCCACTAACTTGCAAATAGTAATCTGTGTGATTTTAGTGTAAGAAAAGAGAGCTTATCTACAGAAAAGAGAGCTTAACTACAACTATGGTGTACTACATCTTTTAAAATTAACTGAGAATTCATTAGGTTTAGAGGATCTGGGGAATTAAAATTCAGATATGAGCTTAAGAAATTAATGAGATAAATAGTTGCCAAACTGACAACTATGAAACTGTACGTGCTTTGATAATAAGGTCCCTTAGGCTCTCAAAACAGCAATATTCTATGTAACATTTTAAAAACTTTAATATATCCAATTTATTGAATAAGCTATTTCATTGTAAGCTTTGTGATCTCTTTGGGCTCAATGTATTCAAAATTGGCAGCTGCATCTGCTTCTGGCATGTGGAAAACTTTCAGGCTTCTTGTACTTTCCAGTAGTTGAAACAGTCATAAATTCTTGAAAACCACAAACACAACTTTCAGCATTCCATGTCACCCCTCTCCTGGAGCTGTAGGTTCGTGACTGTAACACATCTGACAGTGACACCCACTAAACACGTGTGTTTCTGCTGGTGGGTACTGCAGAGACACTGAGCTTTGGTGGAAGAGGTTCCCTTCCCAAAGCTGTGCAAGATCAAGGCCCACCTACACTTGGCCTTGCTTGTCTGGAACTGGTCATTTCCAGTGTAAACTAGACCTTGCCACCAGCTGAAAGGCCAGTTTGTTTAAAGATTGATATATTCACAGAAATATTTTCCTATGTCAAAATTTCCTAGTCAGCTTCATTTAGGCCCAATTGCTGCTGTGCTGTATTCATCTAGCTTAGATGAAAACCATGGAAGTCATGAAAATAAACATAGAGACACAGTGTAAAAAGCAAATAAATAATGGCTAGAAGAGTATCCGCTAATCTGTGAAAAACTGAGTGACTGCATATCTACAGAATTGTTTAGCTAAATAGTTTAAATAAAAAGGAGAGCAGTCTGGGGGTTAGGTCTATGAACAAGTATTTTCTAGCCCTATTTTTTCAGAAGTCTTCACATATACTGGGTGAAGCCAAGGGAATGAGTCATAAGACAAACAAAATGGTCACACCTCAAACAAAAATTCAGAGGGCAATGAAACAGCCATGCTATGTTGTATTTGTCTTTAATGATTTATCTCAAGCCTCTCTTTAAACCACTGGGTGTTAACTTAAACTTTTTTTTAATTGAGTTTTCCTTTCCTATAAGTTGGAATAGCATATGACCGTCATTGCTTTCTTGATTTATTTGGCCACTACATTAAAAAAAAAAAAAAAAAAAAAAAAAAAAAAAAATAACAATGGAGTGATTTGGGGAATTAATTAAAAAAAAAAAAAAAAAAAAATTTAGCCTACTCAAAGTTTCAGTGCAGCGGAGGGTCACCCCCTGGGAATATTGATCCAATCTATCTAAATGTGTATTTTATAACCAGTTTGATTTTACAGCCAAGATTATCCTTTATAAAATCTTCCCTATTCTAAGTACTCTTGGGCTGAGGAGTATCTTAAAGACCTCTAATCTAGTGTAATCCTTTCCTTTCAGGGAATATGGAGCCATTGATGATGTAGATATTGATCTGCATATTGATGTTAGCTTCCTTGATGTAAGTAATCTAATCACAGAATTACATAATGAACATTAATATCCATTTAATTCTGCTACGCATCAGACTCTAGAAAACCAGAGACTTTTCTTCTTCAGAAGCTTGATCTTCACAAGTGGCTGTCACATTATTGATTGCTTCTCTGTGGAAAGGTTTTCTCTTCCTTTACAATCTCCTTGTTAAAATGTTTTGCCAGCTTTTATTTACTGCATTTATTTTTCCTTTCAAACAAGCTTTGTAAATGATAAATGTTGTAACTTATAAAAATGAAATACGTTTCCTTTTTTTTTTTTTTTTTTTTGCTGTCCTAGACCTTGGTTAGGTGAAAGCACTTCATAGAGACCTGGGGGGAAGAGGCCTTGGCTAGAGCTCTCCTGGGTACCTCTCAACATCTGCAGCTGGTTAGGGAGAAGCTTGAGTGGCCAAGCCGACGCAGGGCAGTGGTGCTGCTGCCCTGGCAGCATGGCCTACAGCAGCTGTGCTGTCATTAACTTGATGCTTCCTCACCTCTTCTGTACAGTTGCTCCCTGTCCTCTAGATACAGAAGGAAAATTAGTGCTCTTAGGGGCATCGTTAGCTTCTGCATAGATATATCATATTCCCAGGTCAGTATAGCACATAAGATAGTAGCTTTGAGTATATTCTAAAATTTAAGAAAATTTGATTATGCTGTGAATTTATCCAGTTGTTCTCAAGGAGCAAGGAGGACTTTCCTTTGTCCTGTGCTATGAGCTTCCTTTCCATTTTTGCTTGCTCCTTTTCTTCTCAGTCTTGAAGCAATATCTCTTGATTGAGAGGAATGTGTTTACCTACCCTGCAGATGTAGGACTGTGTAGAAACTTGCCCCAGTTTAAATGAGCATACTCGGGACAGAAAAAGCTTTCTAACATTGCTCTTCTGGGCATCAGCAGGCAATAGTTTGTCCTAAGTCTCAAGCTTAAAGTTGGAATGGATATCTCATCATTGGGTAAATGAATGGATGCCTGTGTTTACACCTACCCTAAGGCAGATTGACAAAATGCAGCAGTTCTATATGATGGCTAATGTTGTTTGTTGTTTTCTTTTTATCTTGAATTAGGAAGAGATTGCTGTGGCTTGGGATGTAATTCGCACAGAGCCTATAATAGTGCGACTGCACTGTTCACTTACGCAGTACTTAAATGGTCCAGGTTAGTCACCTGCTTATTCTTTCAGTGCTTTGGGTGGTGTCTCAGTTCTAAGCCAGGTACTAGGTTACAGATATGCTCGTTCATTGCCAAATCTTTGACCCTACACTGCTTAAATCTACCACGGAGAGCAGTACTGTTTGCTTAAAGTTATGCTCATATTTATTTTCATGATTAGGCCTTCCATAATGACATGGGCATATAGTGTAAACTTTTATAGATTGAATTTTGGAAATTCTTGAGCTGGTATCCTGTGAAATATAACTGCCCTAGGAACCTCCAATGCTTTAAGAATATGGGTCTGCAACTTTTGATATGTTATTTCCTGATTTTAAAAATTAGATACTTTGTACGCAGTCAAGGGATCCCAAGCACAGATGCAGACATCACTGATTATGTGCACATACACAGATTTGTGCAACACATTAATATGCCCTTTTTATGCACCTCTGAAGAATCAGGCTGTGATAAATATCCTGTTAACCTCTGTTTTTTATATGACTGTGTGAACGTTGTGGATCTTTAAATTTGAATGAGAATTTTTGATGTTATATTGTCTTCCTGCTCTGTGGTTATTAAATAAAGCTTCCTCATCCCAATTCATGAAGACCCAAATGAGATTAAAAATTTTAAAACATTCATATACAAGAGTCAAGTTCAGATATATTTTTACACTGAGGAGGCAGAGCTAAGTGTGTATTTTAGATCAAAACTGGATTTGGAGGCTTCCAGTGCAGCTGTCAGCTTAAACTTGTATCTGTGGGAGAATTCTCCTCCTGGAAAATGACTAGATATTTCCTCTCATGTTATGTTTAGAAAAATATATCCCAATAAGCTATTTTTATAGGATATGTTGTCTGCTGATGCTCACTATAAGCTGTATTCTGTTCATTCAAATGAACATTTCTTTCATCAGTTTCATGGTTTATTCCCTGCCTTTTTACTTTGTACTTTTTGATCATTTTTATGAGTGTACAAAACATAAAGTATCAATTTGCCATAGGTAGCTGTCTTCATAATCATAAAAATTTCTATCAAAACATAATTAAAAAATTAATGCAGCAAATAAGAGGCTGAAGAGTGAAGAGCCTCGTGCATAAAGAAATGATCTAGTGAAATGAAAACAACAAGGTTACGTTACTGACAAGGTTAAATGGAAAGTTAAGTTTCAGTCTACAACTGACAGGTTGTGGTAGTGGCTGAGTACCAAATAAGGCAGAGGCAGGTACTTTGCTGTTTATGGCGTTAGAAGTTCAGCGTAGTTGCTGTTGCAACCATGTCTTTTTATTTACCAAAATAGGGACAGTGAGAGTCATCATCTTTTGTGTTAACAAGACCCTTTCCCTGTGTGTTCTCTTTCCTCCTAAAAAATGCTGTTTTAAGACTATGAAGCCATTAGTTTAGGCAACATATTTTTCTCCTTATAGTACATTCTGTTGATTGTTAAAGAAATATATAGGCAGTATAGTCCAAAGCGCAGTGAGGGGCGTACATACTACTTAGATTAAGATGAATCACCCTTTAGATGTGCTTGCCTGTCTCCTCTGGCTGTAAAGCTTAGGTAACAGAGGTAGTCTAGGTGTCGCATTTTAAACCCGCTAAAACTAGGTATGATGAATCCAACTGAAAATAACCCACTCCACCCCACTTTATGTCCTAAATTTGATAACCTAAACACATTGCTTCCCTGAATGAAATTACTCATTCCTTTTGAGAAATTAACCTGTTTGCCTTTAAAGGATAAGATTATATTTGAATAGTAACATTAGAAAAACGTGACTACAGTGCTTTGAATTCAGTGAAATCAGATGGCAAAATTAGATGTATTGTATTTGTTTTATTAATAAAAGAAAATTAACAAATTAACTTTGACATTCTGAGTAAGATGTGACTTTGAGTGATGAGAATATAGATAATATAGAGATAAAATAATAATATATATCTATAAATAATATAGTATAAAAACACTGTTTTTTTGGTAATAAAGTTTGAATAAAACATTTTTTTGCTTTTTCTTGACTGTTACACTTTGTGTTAGGTAAGGATGTAATGGTAAAATGGATTCATGCTTTTAATATGTTTTTGTTATTGTCCTGCCTCCAACACCTGAGGTGCTCTCAACAAATGCTGGATTCCAGCTGCCACTTCTACTTAGTAAATGTTATTAAAGGATTTAAGTAATACTGGGAGCTTATTCTCAGCCTCTACCCCTTATGCTTTCAATTTTCTGATAGGTAAATAACATATACCAATGGAAGGAAAGGTCTTGATGGAAATTTAGGGTAGTCCTTGGCCCCTGGGGTTTGTACATCAAGCATAATGAGTATTATAGATCTTGTATTAAAAGGTCCTTAGAAAGAAGCCCAGATAGAAGTCAATTTGGTTTATTCTCCTCTTAGTTTTCTTCATGCTCACAAGAATTGTAACCATATGGAGAAATATTCGAGTAGATTTGGATTTTTTTTATCACATACTTTTCCAAGATATAAGTTTAAAGATGATTATGAGGAGCTCATTTCAATTCTGTATTTAGGAAATTTGAATTCTTAAGTGGAATTCTCTTTGCAGAAATAGCAGAAATATTGCAGCTTCCTTTATGAAGTTCTGAAATTCATATTGTGTGGGAAAATGCTCCAGAGATCTTATTGAGAGGCATAAAAATCTTCATTTCCAAGGAGGGCAAATTCAGTTTGGACTAAAGTAACTTTTTTTTTTTTTTTTTTTTTTTTTTTTGAGAGAGAGAGAGATTCTCTTAGGGCAATTAAAAAGTGATTGACTGTAGTCCAGAGGTAACAAATAGTGATACCTCTAATTCTCAACTGAGAAGATTTTAAGTAAATTTATTTAAAACCGTGGCCTCCTGTCCTGTTAGGTAAAGACTTGGAAGAAAGTTTAAGAGATTATGATTTAGATGTATTATCAATACAGACAAATTTAATCCAATCCTGCTCTCATCTTGTTGCTGCAGTATAAAAGATAGAAATGCACTTTCAATTAAAATCAATGGAAAGAGATGCTTTTTAGGGGATTAAATGTTAGGGGATTAAATGTTTAAAATTGATAGTGAGCGGTATTGTGTAAAGGACTATTTCTTCATAGACGCAGGACATGACCACAAGGTTCTCAAATGTGTGACACAGTGTTGAGTTCTCTGTTTGGGTATCCCTTTAAGTACCTGCATCAACAATGTCTCTTTTTTTCCTAGTGCCAACTGTGGATGTATTTCAGATCTCTACTAAGGAGAGATTTGGGTTGGGACATCAGCTGAAAAAGTAAGTTTGGAAAAAGTGTAAACCTATGTGTTTAAGTTTAAATATTATACTCATTTTAGCTTCCAGATCATCTCAAGTATGGTAAAATTCACAGTTGTCAAGTGATTGGGTCAAAGTATTTTGAACTTATTTTTTCTTAAAAATCAACAACAACAAAGTTTTTGCCTTTTTTTTTTTTAAGTTCAGTTTTGACAGTTATTGGAAAGAAGTTGATTTGTGGTTCCTGTCAGGGTTTCCTGTCATTTTACTGACATTTAGGAAGCAAGCTACAAAAGTTCAGAAAGACAGTTCAGTTTTATATTTCTGCTGAGATTGTGCAAAGTCTTGGGAGCAGGTATCTGTTTGAGCACCATGCTTTTGGGGCATCATGCTCCTTAAAGGATCTGCGCTTTCTAAGTGGTGGTCAGCAGGATATACTACAATAATGAGGCCATCCAAGTTTTGATGATAAGAAGGAAGAATAGCATAGAAAAGTTAGCAGTTACATGTATTCATGATACAATCCAATTTTCTTAACAGTCTAGTGAGTCATCTTTTCACATATGCTTGTGTTTGTACCTCTGAATCAGTTTGTCCATAATCCTTCATGAGAAACACACTTTGGCAAGTCTTGCAGTGGCTGGTTACACGGAGCGTATTCTCAGTGAGGGTACTGTTTGAATTAGTTTTGGGTGAGGGGAGGTAGAAAACGTTTTTGAAGAGCTGAGGCACCCGGTTGTCAGTCCACAGAGAAGCCCTGCCTGCAGGAGGAGGATGTTGCATCACGTAGCCAAATGGCGAACACAGAGGCCCTGATATTAAAGTAAATTTGACGTGGCTATGATACAAAAATCTTCTTTTCTTACAGAATCATGCAGACGTTTGTTACACAGCAGTGGAAGAATAGCAAAGAGAAGTCTAATAGTACGCACAATAAGAAAGTGTCTGACAAAAAGGTGAAATCCCCTCTGCACATCTTTTCTACGTTGCGCAGGTAATACCAAGGCAAATGAGCTGTTGTTATCACATCCTATACAAAATCCAGAGCATACTTCACAAGGTGAAATGTTGACTTTTCTCCATAGAGAAGTGTTCTATTTATATCCTACCTCATGGGTTTCCAGCCCTTGGCTTGCATGACTTCAAAAGCGAACTAAGTACTACTGCAGCTTCTAAGACTATTTGAAGGCAGAGCCTTTCAGTGCCCTGCTCTCCAAAAAACAATGGTTCATCTAGAACTGGCAATAATTCCCTTTGTTGCTTAACTTAGCTGTATTTGTTACTCTACTTCTTTGTTACCACTTGACTGTTATTTGGGTTGCAAGCGTATATATTGCTAATTTTGTGGTTGTCCAGCTCTACTTTCCACACCTGTGTGTATTTTTAATTATTTAAAAGTGGAATGATCCCTGCGTCAAAGACTGACTTTGAGGACTGCTGAGCACCCACATTCCCCCCACTATTTGAATGCCTGAATGTTCAGAATTCCTGAAATGCAGGCACAGAATTTCAAGTCCAAAGACATGAAAAAGCATACAAAAAAATAGTAATAGTTTGGTTAAATTCATTAAGACTGCTACTGGTTACTATTACGCTTTAATCCTCTGTCAAATCAGGCTCTGAATTTCTGTCAGGAATATGACTTTCTACTATAGCATATTTGTCTGCTTCTGAAGGGTTGACAGTTTGGCTTGAATCACCCCTTCCATTGATTTGAATTGAATGTTCTTTGAAATTTTGTCATTCTAAATTCTATGTTTAAAAAGTAGGATATTTGCATCGAGGAGGGAGGAATGTCACAGATGACAAAAATTTCTTTGTTTGTTTTTTTTCTATTCAAAGGTAAAAGAGGAAGACTGTTTTGAGCAGAAAGCTCACCCATCCCCTACCTTGCCACTCGCCGTTAGCCAACACAGTTTATGCAGGCTGCAGCTTTGGGGTTGCTTTTATTCAGAAAAGGCATGTAAAAGCCAACCCGATTTTCCTCCTCTGGAGTCAGCTTGCTACAGCAGTGCCTCTTCCAGGAGCCCAAGCTCTAGGCCCCTTTCTCCTTTCCCTAGAGTCCCATTCCCACCTCCTGTACATTGAAGTGTGATCCTGAGCCGTCTGCAGCCGTGAGTCAGCAGGCTCCTCTCCTGTTGCCCACTGCTGCCACTTGCTAAAAACCCAGGGAAACCTGCCAGCCTCTTACAGGCATTTTCCCCTTGGGCTTTCATTTCTTTTCTATTCAATTCAAGTCAAAAAATACTTAGAAGACTTGGATTACTTGTAAAGCATAGCAAAATGATTCAGCATACCTGATACCAGTTCTTCTTTTGCAAGGGAAGGTGAATGTGAACATTGTAGAAATGTGCCAGTTCATATGAATGTTGTTTCATAAAAGCCTTCTGTTCTTTGTTTTCTGTATTCATAATTTGGGTTCTGTGCTTTCTCATTTCCTGCCTTACAAAGGTAGAACTTGCGTAAAACAGGACAGAATGGGGTCAAATTGTCTTCCACAAAGCACTTGGATTATTGTGAGATTAAAAAAAAAAAAAAAAAAATCATTTCAGCTGAGTTAAATTTGAGTTAGTGCCTGCAAGTCTCATTTCTCATTATATCTTCCATTTGATCTGCGTGTAAAATTTTTTATGCTATGTCTAGAAGACTAATTTTAATGAGATCATGCCATAATGATTACATAGGAAAGATAGTGTTTGATTAAAAAAGTGTTTTAATTTTGTGTGAAACGTGGTTTCTTTTTCAAAAATAACTGCCTAAATAAGTGTTTTGATTAGAGATCTAGGGACACAGACCAGGAACTAATAATATAACTCATTCTTCCACATAAGCAGTTAGCTGCCTTTCAATCAATAAGAAGTTGTGTATAAATGGGAGTAAGACCTGGTATTTGGGAATTTGTCGTATGTTCAAGTGCTCTTTTTAAAAAGTGTTGAGCTGGTTTATCACTAGTCAGATACCTAAAGACATCTGGCACTTAAAAAATCATGACTATACATGACCTTAGTTGCTTGTTTCACACAAGTTTTTGATTAACCTTCAACTACGTCTTTCCATTACTTATTTTTAAGGTCGCCAAGCTATCCTCCACCTGGCTGTGGTAAAAATAAATCAAAACTGAAGCCGGAACAGGATGGCATCTCCAAAACTCACAAGCTACTGAGAAGGACTTGCTCCAGCACAGTTAAGGCGGAGGATGTGTGTGCCACAAAATCCCACAGAACCTTTGGCCGCTCACTGTCCAGCGACCCTAGGGCTGAGCAGACGATGGCTGTTAAACCGCACAAACTGTTGAACCGTTCTTGCTCTGCAGCCGTCAAGCAAGAGGAGTGCATCACTTTAAAGCCCCATAAGCTGTTAAGTAGGTCCTGTTCGGGGGATCCTCGATGTGAGCACAACAGCACCTTGAAGCCCCACAAACTTTTAAGCAGGTCTTACTCCAGTAATCTGAGAATGGAAGAATTGGATGGGTTGAAGAATCACAAGTTACTCAGCAAGGCTTATTCCAATGCCCCTAAGTCATCCAAAATGGAGCCTTTCAAGGAGTCCACCATAGCAGAGGGCAGGAGGCTCTCTCTTACCTCAGGGCTTATTGGTATCTTAACACCATCTTCATCATCACCTTCCCAAGCTGCTGTGAGTAATAATTTTTTTATTCTGCTTGTTTTTCTCACATTATTTTCAAATGTGCTGTTATGCTGCTTATGCAAAGGCACCGATATTCAGGATATACGTTAGTGGAGATTTTAGAATAATTTAGCATTCAGTGAAGCATATTGGAGTCTGCTTTTTAAGGTGGATTTAAACAACTATCCATACACATATACTTAGGTCATAAAAACATAATTATCTTAAATCAAGATGGAGACTTTACAGTCGCCTTGAACACAACGCAGTGTACAGCCGCTGGCCACTGAGAAAGACCAGTAATGCGCTTCCTTCACTGCTTCCTTGCTGCAGGAAGGAGGGACAGCATCAGCTTCTGTGCTGCAAACTTGGCTTGGTCACACAGGTCGATCTTTGATTTTTCCAGTTTGCATCATGGGGGAAGCAACACTCTTCAGCTCATTCAGATGCCAAGTGTCTTCTCCCTCTAGGCTTTCCATCTTTGACCATCATCATCGTGGAAGGCGTGCGGTCACAGTTCAGCTCACCTTCTATGCGCTTGCGTTTTGTGAAAGGTTTAACCTTCCAACACCCTCCTGGCAGCAAAAGGTCAGGGAAGGAATTAGGCTCACACTGTCTCTCCCTGTTTTCCCAAACAATCATACTTCTGGGAAAGAAAGAGTTGTGCATATCGCTATGTTTATGAAATAGAGTTCACAATTCTTCTATTTCTGGCTCTTAGAAAATGGCTTTTACAATTCAGAGTTTGAACTGTTTGTGCTCCTTCAAAAGCCCTGGTCTGTTTTCTGTGCTAGGTTTGGGAAGGGGCACTTTGGAGACTGTCCTCTCCAATCTCTCAGCCGGACAGGACCTTGATTTCCCAGTCCATGGAAACTGAGATTCTTGGTTGTAATGCTGTGTACATTTAAAGTAGTATCCTTTGAATAACAAAATTATACCGAGTGTATTACGTTTCATAGTAAACTAATGAGCTCTGAGCTATACTCATCAAAAATGACTGATTTACTGTTGTAAAACCATTTATATACATACTGCGTGACTGGTTCCTGTAAACTGCACAACCAAACTAATTTAAGATGAGCCAGCAAACTTTTTGTCTGTACCAGAGGAGCCTTTTGTTTTTTTTTTTTTCTGAAAGAGCAGAGGAGGTCTCAACATTATTTTTCCTCCTGAAGTTAAGTGCAAAGAGACCCATTAATTTTGATAAAATAATGAAGAGTTGCCAAAGTGGTTTCATAAGAGATGTTATCAGTTGATCCAGAAGAAATGCAGGTCTGACTTAATAGTCTATAAAAGTCTATATTAGTCCTAGTAATTTTATTACTCTAATGCATTTACTTTGAGGAAATCATCACATATATGGTCATGTGCAATTTCACGAGTATTAGCTAAAGAGCATCAAGGATCCATTTCACATTCTACATGTGGGCACCAGACATACAGGTCATCACAATACCTATCTGTAATCTGAAGTCCATGAAATGTGTAACTGATGAATTAGGTCCCTAACTTATTTTAAATTTTCAGCTAAAATGCTTGGGTTTCGTATACATATATACACACACATATATAAACATACATATAAATAGCAGGATTATATTCCATAGACAAAAGTGAAACTTTCCAAATATATAGAAGAATGAAAGAAAATAAGACTGTAAATGGACAAAACTCCAAAAAGCTGTAAATGGAGCTGATCTGACTCTCAGTCAAAACAAGGATTGTTTGAGATAGATGTCAGCCTGGGGTAAGTCCTGTACCTTACTGATTCCTGTAGCAAAGCTACCTTCAAATTGATGTTGTTGAGTGTTGAAAGAAAAAGGCAGAAGGAACGTGAATGGGATCTGAGTACAGAGAGCTGTTGTTAGAGCTCACAGAACTGATCTCGTAGTAAATATGAAAGAAAGATTTTCAGCACTTCTAGAAGTTATTTTAGTCGTTCAAGCCAAAGCAGATACTCCCTATTTAGATAGGCATAAAGACAATGAACGATTTAAATGTAAAAGAAGTAATCAAATGCCTGCTCATTAGAATGGAGTTGAGGAAATTGGTGTTTCCATTTGAGACTAGAGTTTTAGGATGCTGAGATACACAAGCTATGAAAGAAATGCAACAAACCCACCCTGCACACAGCAAACAGTAAAAAGATGAATTATTTGTGATAATTGGCTTATGCAAATGAGATATATTTTTTAGATGCAAATATTGTCTAATTAACGATTTTGTACACAAAAATTGGAAGTGTTTTGCCATGGTTTCAAGAAAGCCTTAGAATTAATCTACCATCACTGAAGTTACCTGAACTCTTTTCTTGCAGCAAAATTATGGTGCAAAATGCATTCCAGTACGAGACCGTGGCTTTCTTGTGCAGGTAGGATGTTATATCTTACCCATTTTTTAAATGCTCCAGAGCATGAGCTGACTGTTAATTATTTTTAAGCAGATGTTGTTATTCTCATTTTCATTGTTCTTAGACTATTGAATTTGCTGAGCAGCGGATACCAGTGTTGAATGAATATTGTGTAGTTTGTGATGAACCCCACGTGTTCCAGAATGGACCAATGCTGAGGGTAAGCTGTGTGTTTGCTGGGTTAAATAATGCTCTTTTAATGCCTTCAATAACAATGGAACATGCAAGTTTGTTATAAAACTATTGAAAATTTCAGATGAGGTTCATCCTAATTTTTTAGTAGGATACAAAAGTGCAGTATGTATTGACTAGCTTTTGCTGTACATTTGAAGAAATATAATGCAAACAGGGAAAGGAGGCTTGTAAGGTAATCATGGAAATATAAAGGAGGAATGTCTTTCACAGGACACTAATGTCTTAGAGTAGTCATGAGTGGTTAAGGACAACTAAAGGTTGTGTTTTAGGCTCCTTTTCCAGCTTCTTCTGATGCCCTTCACAAAAGCTTAGGGGTTGTCTCGGTCCTTGAGCTCCCATCATGCAGTAACCAGCGTGTTTAGATACACTAGTATTAATGTTACAAGGCCATGAGTACTGCTGCTTTTTTTTGCACATGGGCCAATGGAAGGAATCATCCTCCATAGTTTGATTTTAAAAAGACAGTAGAAGGAGATGCTGTGTGAGGTGTCCTAGCTACAGTATCCTAGGCCTGAGGTGCTGTGGTGTTTCCATATGTCCAAGTTCTGGACAGTTACCCAGCTCTTTCTCCCTTTTCATTCCCTTATAATTGGCAATGAGGAATTTTACATTCTAAAAATTGTACCCTTTTAATGCTATTGGTGAATGCATAAAGTGAAGAAGAATAAACTTATGAGATAAAACCATGGAAAACTGTGTTAAGCACTAGTGTATGGATAGTCTGACCCCTTATCTGCCGATATCTTTCTCAAACGTCAGGTGCCCAGCTAAGTCAGCAGCTGCATGAGTTGAGACAGACATCACCTATGATGTTCCCATGGAAGAAAATGCAGGAAAGCTGTAGCCGAAATGACCTCACAGTCCCCGTGATGCTCAATGGAACCCTGTTCAGGAGCCCTGGCTGCAGGCAGAGCATGCAAACAGGCTGCTAATAGAGTTTTCAAAGGACCTCTGTGTTTGTAAATCAGGGCTAGCACTGATGTAAGTCACAGTTAAACCCATGTACTTCTGAATATCCTATCAAGTGGTTATTGGCCTCTTTAGGTTCATATCTGCCTTCTAAAGTGAGAATTTTCTGCCAGCTTTATCAGCAATGAAATCCCAATGAGAAACCTATAAAAAAGGCACCAGTTTCTTATCTTTTTCTCTTCCAATACAGTACTATTGATGCTACCTGTGGCAGAATGAGATAAGATTCAAGTGAGTTATATGCAAAGTTTGGATAATATAATTATTTAAATTACCAAGTCTTTTCTATTGTCCATAGGACTCAGATAAAGCAAACTATAGAATTTCTTCCTGTTTCATGCTTAACTGCTAAAAGAAAAAAGCAAGGAAAGTCATTAGGTCTAAATTAAAAATCTTAAATCAGGTTTACTTCTGTATGTTTTTATTCTGATCCCATCTTAATGATCAAGACCTTTCAGATTGACTTTTCTCTTGGACTGTTTGCAGCATATAGAAGAGCTATTTTAGCCATCAGTTTGGAAGTTTAGTGCTTCAGAACCAAGGAAAGTGCAAACATATTTGTCATTGCACACATAATCATTAGTGTCTTTGCAGGCAGCATAACCTAGCTAGCACTGCAAAAATGAAAGTGTGTCCTTACATCACCCAGAGAGAAGGAGATAGTGGGAAGAAATCTATCATGCTCTCTGTATGCTTGAATGATTCAATAAGCAATATAGAGCTATTAAAGAATCTGCAGTTCTGCAGAGGGTGAGAAAGAAAGCACCTCGGTTTGAATCTACTGTGAATTTACCAGAAGGTTTTGAGGAAATCTGTGCTTCATTCTTCCAAGCACTCACATGGAGGCAGCCTGAAGTAGTTAATTTTATGTTCGTTTCAGGAAAATTGTTTCATTTATTTAGATGCTTCAAAAATATACATATGTATATATACATTTACATATCTCTATCTTTCTGTATATTGACATGACCCAACTTAAAGAGCACTTGGTTTAATACTGCTGCAGCAATGAATCTCAGGAATGCTCTGCTCTCAAGCAGACTGCAGGAGGCTTTCATTTAAGATAAAGCTCCATGGGATCTAGCCTCACTTCACTTATCCCATATACAGCATAGGGATACTAGCTTTCATAAAGAGTTTAGAGTACTCACAGTTTTGATAACACAGTAACTTCATTGAATTTTGTAGCTAACTTGGCCTTGCTATTGTGTGCCTATATTTTTAGATTCTGTGGCATGATCTCATTTTCAACAGATATCTGCATCTCAGCAGCATTGCCTAGATGGGCTCTGTGATTGGCTTTACCACGAAAAATGACTTCAACTTAATAGCTTAATATTTAACCATTCTCTTCCTTTTAAAGAATGGTTCTTTCACACACATGCACAGAGAGAGAATTGTGTGGGCAGGGGATCATGTACCTTAGCGACGAATTTCCCTTCTACTTTTCAAAGAAAAAAAGACAAATTTATAAAAGTTATTGCCTGAGAAGTTCTTTTGAAATGTATTTAGGCTTGATTTTCTGCTGTCTAGTGAAGTTTTATTTGATTACAAGGAAGCGGTACTCACTGATGCCAGTAAAGAATTTGATTTTTGCAGCCCTTTGTTCTGTCAGCCTGACACCTTTCCTGGGCGGAAATGTAGTTTAATTAATTGTCTTGAAATGCAGTTTAAAAAATTTAACAATTGTTGTCCTACAAAAAAATATGTTCTTTAAATACTTCAAATGATGCTTGAAACTCACGTATTGGTGTAATTTCTTGTGCTGGTTATTAATGACTCACACAGTTTCAATATCTTGTTCTCAGGACAGCTGAAGATATCAAGGGAAGATATGAGATAAAGCTTTTCCTTTCTGCAGATTTGTTCTACAGGCTGTGTTTTTATCTTTGTCATACGGTATCTTTCAATCGGTCTTTCTCAGTACAAGCTTTGTTCTCAATACTGTGACGCTTTTTCTTAAGTAACATTTTTGGTGGAATTGGTCTGGTTTTAGTACCTTTCAATTTATTAATTGTGATATCTCCTTTCCCCTAAAACAGGAGCAACCTGAAACAAACAGTATTGTTTAATTTAAACACTAGATGCACCTGGCAGACATACCATGATAGGCAAGATGCCTGCTGTAAAACAGCTGTGTGGAACAATTGCTTAAGTTTGGCTTTATGCTCTTGCAATGAAAACTTGTCTTGCTCCAGAGAACACGGTGCTAATCTAATCATGCAAATGTTCCCTGACAGTCCAGGGATCCTGTCAAACACAAGAATCTTTAAATGTTGTTAAGCTACCTTAGTGACATACTAAAGGTAAATAAAGGGGAAAATGCTAGATTTTTCTTGGAAATTTCTTTGTGGATCCTAAGGAGGATCCCAACCAGTTCTCTTTCAAGCTCCAAAAGTTTCCTGATATGTAGAAGACCCTAATTACACGTACTGCCCCTGCATGTACTCCGCATGTGTGTGCATAGGTGAATGCACATTGAATAGATGAGGCTCATGCTTTCACAGGGTATTGCAGCTGCTGTGATTACTATGGAGGGAAGGAAAAAGGTTCTTGAAGGAAAGAGTCTTAGAAAAATACAGTAACCCTCCATAAATGTATATTACTACAAAATTCTGTTTTCTCCTTTTTAGAAAGTCAGGAAAGTAGGCAATGCTTTCCCGTAAGCATTCACACCCTTTCCATATGAGATGAGGGTGAATGTGGTTTCTCATCACAGCATTAATATTTATTGTAGGAGCACAGTGAGATCCATGCTTTTTAGCACTTATGCGGTCTTATGCTTAGAGGAGTCAAAGTGCTATAAATATTAACCTGGTTATATAGAGATACAGAAAGACACAAAAAAACTCAAAATTCCCTGAAATCACTGCATGGCATGATTTCCACTGTTTCTGGAAACACAGGAAAAATGCAGAGAATATGTGGATATTAAGAAGAAAAAAACATTACATGACCACTTAATTGAGCCTGGCAGTTTGATATGAATGCTAGATACTTCTCATAAGGATATCAAGAAACAGCCTTGAAATAATTAGCAAATGTTGGGTCTGCAGCTCCTACATCCACTCCACTCTTCTCATGTAAAAAATCATATAGAAATGGGTTGCATCTCCTGAAAGCCTACATGTGTTGCACAGCTTTTAAAAGGTCCATATTCAGCCAATGCCCAAGCTCTTTTCACAGTTTTGATAAGCAGCAGGAAGTACAAGGCCAGAGGTGGGATTTGTGCTGAGGGGAGACAGAAAAGTCAGCTCCTGTAAACATTCTGAGAACAAGAAGCCTCTGCTCGTGTGAATCTTTAGACAATGTTTTTGAATCAATTCTCAACAGAAAAGTTTCTTAGATCAGTGAGACACAAACCACTATTTGCTTTTAAAGCAATGGCTAGATCTTCTTTACTAAATTGTTGTTTTAAGACTAAGTTATTTTAAAAACATATTTTGGAATATTTTTATTTTTTCTGATATTTTCAAACAGTTAATGTCTCATTTACATATGTGGTTTTATAATATTTAAATGGATAATCTTGATTTTTGTCAAAGTTGCATGTTAAGCTAAATCTTACAGGTAAAGTTAGGAAATATTAAGCACTACCACATAGTCTGTTCCAAGGTACTCATGTGATAAGTGAAAAGCACCTGAACCTAGAGCTTGTTTCATCCACTGCCTTTTAAAACATTTTGTAAGCTGTACTTAAAATTTTTAGAAAACAGTGTCTGAGCAAGAGATGATTTCACCTGCGTTGATCAAATTGGGTGTTATGTCAGTCTGCCATACTGCCATTGAAATTCTTCCAGGGTGACCTATGATAAATGAATATGGTTTTCTCAGTTTTTGTTTAGTATTTCTTTTACTTGTTTGTTTATTTATTGGTTAGTTATGGTTTAGGTGACAAATCTCCAAGGCAGAGATTTTCTCTTAGAAAGTCTTTGTATAACTTTTACAGTAAAGACCCTGAAGGGAGAGTGCAGTCTTAGAATCACGGAAGTTGGAAAATTTAACATATTGGTTTTGTCTTAAATAGAGGCTGGATCATCTAATTCCTATATTGTTGTTATACATTTTATTTAAGACACTGTAAATCAAATCATTTCACTTTTTAATAAGATATCTTTTTTTCTTCTGCTTATCTGTTCTTATTCCTGAGAGCATCTTGGATCAGAGACTCTCTTTTCATGAATACTTACCTTCTGAAAAGAAAAAACAGTTTTCTCTTACTAATCATTGAAAACATTTCAAGTTCAAGCTCATCCATTAACTCTTGGCAGGCAAAAAGATAGAAGAATAATACGTGTAGTTTGCAGTTCTTCAGGTGAAGCAGGTGTCTTTTGAGGAATAGAGATTAAAAGTTAATTACCCCTCTTCTTCCAAAATTAATCTTCCAAGAATTGCTATATCTCATGGAAGTTGGTGATTTTTTTATACAGAAAATTTAGCTCTTTTTGGCTTAATTTTTTTACTTTTTGTCCCATTTTCCCATGGGCAGTTGAACAGTTATCTCTCTGTTGTGTTCTTGTATTAGAGGTAGGTTTTGCACATAACATCTCTGTAAAACAAAATAAACTTGTACTCTGTCACAGAATATATCTGAGATATTAACTTTTACGTTACCAAGCTGTAGCCACTTTGCCTGAACCACCTGGAATAATTTTTAGAGTTTAAAAAAATAAAAAGGAGTCAAGGCAAATCTTAATGTGATAAAGACTCTACCTGCTGTGTAGTTGGCAGTCAGTTTCAAATTACCCAAAGGACAACAAGGGAAATGACACAGAGAAGGCAGAAGATTTGTTAAGAAAAATTACAGAACCTAGGGATGTCTAAAACACAAAAACCTCTTCCTGTTAGTAGGTTTTCTGTACTAGTCAATGGTGCTGCACAAGGCAGGATGGATATTTTAATCTCTGCCCTGTAGAATTTTTGATCCAGTAAGGTACAAAATAAGTGTGGGATGAGAGGAAATGTGTCCTCTTGTGGTTTCCAGACAGGAGTAGATCTGGAAAGATGATGCCTGAGTAAATTAGTATTGGCAAAGCTAGAAATACCAACAGTAAAGAGGATGCTGAGACAAATATTCTGGCCCCCTCCTGTCTGCAGTATCTGGGTGTGAGAGAGAAAGCTCTTTCTGGGTAAAGCATAAGGATGTGTGAATAAAGTGTAGATTTAGCTTCTGTTTAGATAAAACTGATACTGCATTAGGGAAAAAGAGGGACTAACTGACCTCCAAAGGTCCTTCCTAATCCTTTGATTTTGTTCCCCTAGCTAAATATATTTTGCAAAACAGCTGTAATAATATAGTAAAGAAATATCATCCTTTTTTGCTTCTATATTAAAAACCTGTTAACATTTTTTTAACATCATCTGAAATTCTTGCTACTACTCTAGAATAATATTCCAAGGATGCACTAAATTTTTTAATAATGCAACAGTTTTGCTGACATAGTACTTGAGAGAGATCTTGTTTTAGGATTTAGCATGTGATAATAGTATTTTTATTACAAACATTTAGACATGAAGAGATGAAGAGTCATTAACAAAAGCGGTTATTTTATTTAAGAATGTGATTAAAATATGGATAATAAAAAATATATTATCATATTCAGCTCTTGCACAGTGTAATTTGAAATGTGTAGCTAATGTCTATCATCTCATCTGCATGCCTGAATTTCTCATTCACCAATAGTACAATGGTTGGTAAAACAGCAACATTTCATGGATTTTAAAAACCCATGAGACAATTACACAGGGCAAAAATTCCCAGAATAAGATGATAAACAGAAACATACCTCAGGGTGTCGATAAATTTTCTTCCAGTCAAGAAGTCTCTTTAGAGTGCCATCTTGTGTTGAAATCTTAGACTAAGGCCTTTTTAGAAAGAAGATAGGAAATCAGCAGTGAAAAAGATCAGCAAAATTACATATGGAAGCTATTGTCTTTGAAATTTACACTCTGATACAGATGTCTGCTGTATAATCTTTTGTTCATAAAATATGAATGGTAAAATACTTTGGAATAATGTTTGAAATGCCTGTTGTTTGTGTCTAGCTCTAAAACTAAGTACCGTCCTGAAATTCTGATATATCTGTATTTATATTAGCCACTTTACATTTTTACATTTTTCACTCCTCAATGCTCCATTTTAATTTAGCCATTACAGGAAAATTGCAGTCTCGCTGAATTCCTGTGGACTTGAGTAGGTCTTAGATTTCTCTGGCCTTCAAATATATGTTTCTTAACCACCACAGAAACACAATAACATTGATGTTGCAGAAACAGTACACCAGTTAGGGGCAGTTGTTTCTTGAGTAGAATAAAAGTCAGTGAACTGTTGAGAAGAGTATAGCTATGCAAATATATTTAGGCAGACTAGTGTTTAGCCAAAATGCTGGAGTTAAGTTTCCTTTCTTGTAGAACAGTACCATGATCTTATCATCTGTCTACAGTATAACCAGCTTTTTGTGAAGGAGTTGTCTCCAGTTACAGCTAGTATTTTTCTGAAATGGACTTCAAGCATTTTACTGTTTACTGGGAGAGCAAGATAGCTGTAGCATAACCTGTCCTGGAGCCAAAAAGTTGTCAGAGCTCACCTTGACCAGCTAGCGCTCCTATAATGCTTGTTTATTTGCCATCTATTTGTGCTTCTGGGAAGGGAGGAAAAAAAAAGTCTGAACTGTCAAAGAATGCAGAAGGAGGAAGAGCAAAAGAGTAAAATCCAGATCAGCAAACCAAAGCCAAACAGCTGTACACCTGTAAAGTTTTCCACCTCTTCTAAAACCTATGTCCAGTGTTTAGGCACTGATCTGGTAAATTGTAATCCACTGAAGATATAACAAATATGGATATAGAACACAGATATAAAAAATAGCCAGGAATCCAAACCTGAGCAGAAGAGTTTTTATTTGAAAATTAGGTATGAAAACAGACACAGCTATCTCATTTCTCACAGATTTTGGGATAACCAACCTGCAAACAGTGTTCCCTTCTCCTCTGCTCCCCTCTCAGTACCTGCTTCACTCTTTTTGGCTGAAATTTAGATCAGAGAAGTTCATGAACATTTACAAGGTTTCTAGACATGTCATCAATCCGTGGAGGAAGTATTCTTCTCTGAACAAAGCTGGGTGCCTTGCAGGTGCGCTGAACGTGTGCCGATGGCATCACATTCAGAGATCTGATCATGCAGCGAATATTAGCTCTCCCAGTACAGATGATTTTACATTTCATAGTTGTAAATACTGTTTCTTTCTAGTACCAGTACAGAACTGTCATGCCATCATATTTCTACTGTCACCTCAAGTGAAGAGAAGAGCTACCTATGTGCTAAGCTATGATTTAAAAAACAAACAAACAAAAAAAAACAGGCATTTTCCTATAACTTATTTGTTACTTGCACTTTTTATGTAACAGCTTAAAGAACAAGATGACAAAAGCAGAGCTAGCCTTGGTATATTATTGATTTCCCAAAAGGAGCTAAGAAAAACAACAAACCAGTGAGACTCACTTTAGGGATCCGTAGAAATCCCTGTGTTTCCTGTAGATATAAGATGAAAGATACAGGAAATACTTTCATTGTTTTCTCAGCATCTACAGAAGAGGGAACAGCTATCAAAAGTTAGTTGGGTATTTCAAAAGTAAACCCACTTTCAGATTTTAGGCACTTACTAGCTCACTGGTTTGACTTGAATTTTGAGTTGAAATGAGCTTTCTGTTGTACTGTGGGAAACATAAAAGCCTTAAACTTATAAATGTGCATTGTTCTAGACCTCTTTCAGAGAATAAAGTGTTTAAATACCCTTAGTAGAAAGTATAAAGGCACCTCATTTGTGCCTGTCTTCCGGTGACCATTTTGACACTCCTCTGAAGTCCTGGCTAACGCAGGTAAGCTAAGGAAGATCCGGAAGACAGGCTTTCCTACAGTCCTGCAGTTTCAGGTGTGATAATGTTATACTTATTGGTCCCAATATATTTGATCTTTGTGTAACAAGGAGTCATGTGGTAGAGGATTAGAAACGATCTTATTTTGTCTCCTCTTGCAAGTATGGATAAGATGATTATCTGAAAATCCATACCGTACATAAGTTATGAAATAAACCTGGAAAATGTGAAAGCGCCATTGCAAAGGAAATCTTAACCTACGTATTTTCTTTCTGCTTCCTTCCTCCCTTCCTTCCTGCATTTTTCTTTTTTTCTTTTTATTTCTGTCTGTCTCTGTCTATTTGCATGGCTGTCTTTGTTTTTGTTTTGCTTTCTTTTTTCCTATCTTTCTTGCTCTTTCCCTCTCTTTCCTTCTTTTTGCATTTTTCTTTTCCTCCCTCCATTTCATTCACTCTGTATTTATCAATCCATCTTTTGAATATTATACTGCTGCACTGGAATATATTACTGCTGCATTGGATCCTTATCCTTCTAGTACATGTACTGACTAGAAAAAGAAACCTTCCTCCCGTTGAAAACCTAATAGTACCATGGCTGGAAATTGAAAATAGAGCATAGGCTTGAACATATATCTCTGCTGCCTGGTCCTTTCATTAGAAATGAGATGGTCGCTAATAGCTTCACCTTTGCCATTTGTGACGTTTGCTCCAAGTCAGGCTATGAGCCTTCTCTGAGCTTCTCTTATTCGATCAGGAGGTTTCCAGGTGTGTCAGTGATGTTGCAGCCTCGTTAGTGTCTATGTGGCATCCCACAGGGTTCAGGAGAGGGTGGCACGTTGCCCTTCAGCCGCACCATGCATTATAAAACAGCAAGATAGATCAACGTTGACTCTGCAAGTTTCAACTGATCAATTGAGATAATGTCTGGAAAATATTTTAAGTAATGTGTGAATCCAGAAACCAGAATATGTCATAACAGTATGATGGTTTGCCTGTGTGCTATTTCTCAGACACTTTGTCTCATGCAAGAACTCTGAGCCCATTTTCTTCACAGCAGCTGTGGATGTGCTGCCGAGCATGCAAAAAAAAAAAGGGGGGCTAAAGGAAAACTCAGAAAATCTTATTCTGTTAAAAAAATGCCTTCTGCTTCATCAGAGCCTTCTGCTTTTGAGCATTTGCAGTCTCAGCCTGTTAGCCGCCTGACTCTTATTTTCTTCTGTTTTTTTCCCAGTGGAATAATTATCCTTCTAAACAATCTTTCAGCACCAATGATCTTCACTTAGCTAACAGTTTTGTGAACGTCAACAGCCTTACATTTGCTTTCTGCCTGATAGATGAAAATGAAGTATATGTGAGACCACTGGCTGTTTCTGTTGAATGGGAGTTAGAGCTCCACCGTTGAGGTAGCAGAGAACAAAAGTTGCACAACTTACTCTAGTAGCTGTTCAGGGTTCAAGGTGGTGCTTGCAATCTGTGAGATTTTGCGTGTCCCGGAGACCTCACTCTTAGAGATAAGGTCAGCCTCAGTATTTAAGTGTATAAATTCCATTTAGACATTCATTTTCCCTTTTAAAACAGTGGAAGCTGGTGAGATCTGACACAAGTTAAATATTTACATACTGCTGTGGATACCGGCCTAGATCAGTAAGAATGTGTCTACACATTAAAGATCTTAGAAAACTCAGCTTACTGAATATTAAGTGGTTTTAAACCAAGAGTACCCAAAAATGATACTGGAACAGTGTAACATTTATAAATGTATTACTGTTGCTGTTTGTTTACTGTGTCTAGGGGCGCTAAGGGCATTTCTCATATTGATGACCTGAAGTCAGAACAAAAGACTGTTCCTGTCCCATGGGCTCACATCCTATCAAAAGGAGAGAGACATGCATACTATAAGGGGAAACACACTGACAGCTTGCAAAACAGGAGTAACAGCATAAGATTGCCTTGAATCCCACCCCACAGTTTTCAGAGGGAAAAAAAAAAAAAGATTTTCTTGAAGCTTCGCCTTCTAACGATACACTGGAGTGGCAATAGGAAGATTATTGCCACATCCATATTGCTAAAGGGTTTAGGTGTTTCTTCCTATGGCATTGACAGAGCACAGATGTTTGCATCTAGTGCAAAACTATGTATTTCCTCCAGCTTTTTGTAGAAAAGAGCATGCGGAATGCAGATATTGTGTAGTGTGTACTTTTGTGTGTAGTCCT
>VZSV01000003.1:6847207-6893803 GCA_013398735.1 Nothocercus julius
GTGTGCAGGGGGGTTGGACTAGATGATCTCTAGAGGTCCTTTCCAGCCTTAAGCATTCTATGATTCTATGAAATGAGAGCACTCGGGAGGAATGATTGCTCAAATAACTTCATTGTTCAATATGTGTGAGGTACTTAGTAACTGGAACTAGTGAATATTTTTAAACAGATGGAGAAAATTGTCCATTCATGCTAAAGAAGCAGAGGAGGAGAGTGGTATCAGTATGACTCACTGCAGCCCAGTTCCGTTTCACTTTCTTTACATGATTCTTATTTTCATTCTGCTTCTGTAAAGGACCTTCATTTCTATTTCCTTCAAGTGATCAGATATAATAACAGGGATGTAATAAATTCTGGAACAGCTTGAGCTGTGAGTTGAGATCTAATCTGTCTAGGGTTGTGGGAGGAACCGGAGCTGCCTAAAATCTATAGCTCATCTCAACTTTTTTTCCTTTCATGGAAAAGTCCATTTTTAAAGAGAAATATCTTAAGAGGAACAAAGAGAAATGAGCCAATTTGCAGCTACATTTTTTACGTAGCAGCTTTGTATTTCATTATGAGGTGGATTTTAGGTTTCATAGCTGTCAGAACACTTCTTTTTCTGTTTTGTGATTGCTATAGTCTATTTTTAAGTTCTCACTTGTGAATTTGGGTGTATTTATACACCATGTGTATTGCATGCACATCTATTTGAAATGTGTGCATCCATGCACAGTCTTATGGTGGTATGTTGGAGGTGAACATACATATTCAAAGCCATGTCAGTACAAAAGAAGGGAAGAGGATCTTTCAGTGTTAGCCAAGCAAATGGCTGTTAAATCACTGCATGGTTCTGGCTCTTGCAGAAGCAATGCTTACTAGTGTTTCTGCCTTCAGAAGAACAGTAGGCAGTGGTACTAATGTCATCCTCTCCTTTTTCTCCTCTGTGTGAAACTGTTTGTGCTGGAGTCTACAGCACAAAGGCTCAACACAGAGCCATTTTCTTAGAGGATGAATTTTCATCCAGGAATCCCATGTTATCAAGAGAAAGCAAGACTGTGGACAATCTGTTTTACATGGGGAAACATTTAGGATCAAATACTGGTCCCAGCTAAGCGTCTGGAATAAGCTTCAGGATCAGACCCAAAGCCTGTTAAGAGCAATTTCAGTCCTAAACTATGTGTCATGAATAAATCAGTTTGGATAAAATAGGTAGTAATGAAAGACTGTATTACTATGAAGTATAAAATAAAAATCAGACTGCATGATACAATACAAAAGAACATACTGAATAAATCTTTTTCTTTTTCTGCAGGTGGTTGATCTACTAGTATCCATGTGTCGGTCTGCATTAGAGTCACCTAGGAAAGTTGTCATTTTTGAGCCATATCCTTCTGTAGTTGATCCTAATGATCCTCAGATGCTGGCCTTTAATCCCAGGGTGAGTAACTGTTTTTCAGTATGTCATGGCTTGATTTAAGTCACATGTTAAATTTTAAAGTAAAACCTTCTCCAGAGATTTTCTCTATCTATTAGAGATACAGCTCTAGAATATGCATGTGTGTGCCTCTGCTTTGAGAGGCCTACAGTATTTTAAATTGTCTTTGAGAAGGTAAATAAACTGTAAGCTGTATTGAAATCAAGAGTTCCTTCTTTAGGAACAAACTCAAGGAAACAAATCCAAGATGAAAAAAAAATCTATTTTTAGTGTCCTTCTATGAGTATATACTTCAAACACAAAGGAAAAGATGGCCTTTGGGAAGCATAGATCATGTAGATCAGGGAGTTTTCCAATCCATATTTTATATTCTTAAACTATTTATTGCTGCTATTTTTCAGTTTGTAAACAATAATGTCCAAAAAACGTGATTTGCCAAATGCTGTTGTAGAAGTATCAGACTTTGAAGCAAAAAGGTGTTTGTGCAGTACTTGCTGCTTGGACTGCAAAGGCTGCGTCACAGGGAAGCCTTAGGGGAGCTGTGACCTATTGTATCCCACCTGAGCCATTCTTAAGGGAGAGCTTTGGACCTCCTTCATTGGGATACACTCTACCAGTTCAGAAAGAAGGCCAATTTAGTGGTGGTTCTTCTTCAGAGGAATTGGCAAGTGTATTCTGTAGAGCATGGGAGAGGTTTATCAGGGAGGTGCTGGGAAGAGGTGGGCCAGGAGACAGCTACCTGTGGCTAAGCGTAGATGTGAAGCCCAACAGAGCAGGAGAATGAGGGTAGCCCCAGCTGAGGTGTGGAGAGAGTCAGGGTCCGGCAGGACCCACAGCACCCCCAACCCCTCACCACCATGGTGGGGTGAAAGCCTGCAAGCACCCAAGGTGGCACGACCCAGAGACAGGAGGTCGTGAGGCTCCTGAGGGAGCCTCATGGGGCTTGCGAAGCATTCAGTTCATCCGCTTGGAGGAAGTGGAGGCCTCCAGCAGCAGTTTCCAGGCAGGAGACAGACGGGAACTAGTGTAGGAGTGTGGCGACGGAGGCTGGCTCGGAGGGGGGCGTCCAGTTGTGCTGCTCACTGTGGCACCGTGTTTGGAACAGCAAACTGTACTACTAGCTGTACACGTACCCCTCGTGTTTTACAGAGCTGTTAGCAGAGTAAACACATCTGCTTATTTAGCATTTATTTAACATCTATTTGTTCCCTGCATCATTTAGCATAATAGCATATTATTTAAGTAACCGTCAGAGCTAGTGTTTAGCTGCAAATATTGGTTTAGAAAGTGAGCTAATTTCTGTAGTTGCACTTTGTTGCATGTTGGAGTGCAATTCAGTGAAATTCAAACAACAAAAAAAAAACCTTAATTCTTTTACTTTCCTGGAATTATCCTGGACTATGAATGAGAGTCTGTGTGTAAGCTAAGAAAGATTTGAAGGATTTTTTTCTGAACATTCATTTTAAATGTGGCCATATAGACACTCAAAGAAGGTGTTTGTATGGCCAGAGACCCAGAATATGCTTTTAATTTATTTGCTTATTTTATATTAGAAGAAGAATTATGACCGAGTCATGAAAGCATTGGATAGTATCACTTCTATTAGAGAGATGACACAGGTGAGCATAAAAATTTTATATAACTTAATAGCCATTTCTAGAACTAGGTAGGTGTTTACATGGTTGCCTGTGGGGGAGATGGGAATGCAATTGTATCATCTCTTTCTGATATGGCTGTAAATATATTAAGATCTGTGTTAAAAGTAATAATAATAATAATAATAATAATAAAAATCCTGTGGTATCCGTAACATCAATAAAAGAAAAGTGATGAAATAGTGCTCAGGTCTTTTGGTGCTTGAATTAAGAGATAATACTGGCAGAATCAAACATTTGCAACAAGATAATGGCCAACTGCTACATTTCTGAAAATATCAATGCCACGCTGAGTCTTTTATTTCCAAAGCAAAATAAATTGATTTTACCACAGTGTTCTGAGGTGGTAACTTTCTTCTATTATAATGAGACACTTGCTCATCAAAGTGTGCTGGGAGGCTTGGAGAGTCAGGCCTCTTGGGCTCACTACCGTATGATCTTCCAGAATTCACAGTGGGACAGAACCTAATAGCCATGCTTGGTTTATGTGATACTTTGTCTCCCAGGCAGCCCACCTGGTTATGTCTGATTACCTCTGACTCAGTATGAGCCATGATACATCCGTCCTATGCAGCTTGATTTTCTAGCTGCTGTATAGACAAGGATTTAAAATCTTATTCCATCTGTATTTCTAATACGTTGGGATTCTGAGGTGTTTAGAGAGCATAAATATAAGCTGGAAACAAAGCATTGGGTGTTGTTACTTAGTATAACATCTTTTAACAATAAAGACGTGGATGTGTTTCTTATATAATATCTTTTAAAGATAAAAGTAGCCCCCATTTTACCTTATTTTTAGCATTAAAAAAATTACTGGACTGAAGAATTTCAAAGAGACGCTTTGCACTGTGAATGAAATTAAGAAAAGGTTTCAAAGGCTATATAAGCTGATTCTGTATTTTACCAGTTTATACCATAGAACAGTTAAAAATATTAGAGTGAATTAATCTGGGGTATTTTGAGACAATTTTCTGAAGTTCCAGTCCAATTAATGCATGAACCAAGCATAAGTAGATGTCTTCTGCTGTTCTCACTGAGATCAACAATGTTGGCTGTAACATACTCATTTTTATGCTAATTATATGCTTATTATTTTACTCTAGGGAAAATAATTGCTATATTAATTCTTGTTGTTGTCAAAACACGTTTATAACTATACAAGGCTAAATGTCAGTAAATCTGTGATTTAAGACTAATAATGAGTCCTATGTATTCATTTTAATAAATGAAGTCATGGGCAATGTAACATATAAAATGTAACCTTTTTATTTCAGCTAGCAATAAAGAGCATAATTACTGTTTTCTAGGCACCTTACTTGGAAATAAAGAAGCAGATGGATAAACAGGACCCTCTTGCACATCCTCTTCTACAATGGTATAAAATTGACTCGCATGAAATGATAATTACTAAAGCACCAGGTTGAATGAATAACCCCTTTCCCAGTTTAGTTTGGTTTAAGCTCCCCGTAAGAATTGCTATCAGGGCTGACATTTTCAAGTGTAATTGTTTGTGGACTGTTTCTGAACTTCATCTGTGTCCTCTGAAGACAGTGGAAAGACTCCAGCTGATTTGTGTGGCCTCAGATCTGATTTTCTAGTCAAGCTTTGGTCTACTTTCATCAGATAAGTTCAAATGCCTGCAGCTGTGTATTTTGTGATGGGATTCATCAGCATTTTTAAGAAGAAAGTTCTGATTTGTTATCATATCTAATGCATCTAACTATTTCTTATTTTAGGGTTATTTCTAGTAATAGATCACATATTGTGAAGCTACCAGTGAATAGGGTAAGTGTCTGTGGGTTCCTTCTCCTTTCTTATTTTAACATTTTTATGGCTTATTTTAGAATTTTAGGTGGGGTTCACAGGGCCAAATGTAGGTGTCTACATTCAGACTAGTCATCTGTGTTCCATTAATATACAGTAGAAAGAAATAGGCAATTCTAGGTCATGAGTCATAGAATCATGCTGTGAATATCTAAAATAAGTCAAAGGAATCGTGCTCTGAAAGAGCCTGTTTAAGGTGAGTAGATGAAGTGCAGGTTCTGCCTTGTAGTCATCTGAGACTGGTGAGAACAACCCCACTTTTTTTTTTTTTATGTCACCATACATAATATTAGATACAGGATTGTATTGAAAGCAATGCACATACTAGCATGAAATGTGCCTACAAACTGAAACAGGAGTGTGCTGCAAAAATGATCACAGCTCTAGAATTTTAGCAGGATGGTGCTGAGATTCATTTCTGGTTGTGTTCTTCCGATCCTTTCAGAAGGGGGTAGTAATCTGTAGCCTTTCAAATCTGAGCTTTAAGTCAGAGCTATCTCTGATCAAAATGCCATGATAAAATTGTTCAAATTAATTATTTTATTAAAGTCTTATTAGACTGAAATCTGTTTCAAAAACTTTCATTTGTTCAGAAGTCCTAGAATGTTTTCACTGTTTGTTTTGAAATGAAGCTATGGTAATGAGATGGATTTCAACTTAGTTCACATAGGTGTTTAGATGCATATTGTGTGAAACAGCATGATATCTTAAGAACTGCCATTCTGAAATAGTGCTTTTGTGTAATCAGCTTCTTTTCATTCATGCACTGTTATATTTTACAGCAACTAAAGTTTATGCACACTCCCCACCAGTTCCTTCTTCTCAGTAGTCCACCAGCCAAAGAATCCAATTTCCGAGCTGCTAAAAGTCTCTATGGAAGTACCTTTGCATTTCAGTGAGTTACATATATTAATCAAAGATTTCCAAAATGCCAAAGCTATTTTTTTCTTGCCATTTTGCTGTTTACCGTTGTGAACTAGTTGTTTTAGAGGACTGCTGATTTCATTTTGACTTTACACTGTGGATTTTAACCCTTTCATTTTATTTTTTTCCAGTGGTTCACACATTGAAAACTGGCATTCCATCCTGAGGAACGGCTTAGTTGTTGCTTCCAATACGAGGCTGCAGGTAAATACTGACTTCAGCTAAACGGTGTGTGTTTGACCACATATTAAATTCAGACAAGTTTTCAAGAGGTGTGCGGTCAATACACGTGTCGGTGGTGAGTGCAAACACCCTCACGGTTCACTGAAAAAGATACTTTTCTGAAGCAACTAAAATGAAGCATGTGTTTGATAATCAGTGGCTAAAAACCCTTTGTCTTCAGTGTAAGTGCAGTTTCAGTTTTGCGTTGCACAGCAGTACCTCCAGGAGGCTTCGCTCGGTATTGCTTAAAAGCAGTTTCCAGGATTAAAACTAAGATCCACATAAGCTATATCTGTATTACAGGATCCCAGAGCACCCTAGGCTTATGGAAGCTGTGTGTAGAGCATCTCATCTCCTCAGTTTTCCTTTGCAAAGGAATATGAGTGCTGCCCGGGGGGCAGCTATTGCAAACCTCCGTTTGGTTCCACAGGCTGAACTATCAGAGCAGCCCTGCAGAGCAAAACGGGCAGAGCCAGAGGGAGTAGGGAGCTCAGAGTGTTTTAGCATCGGTGTTGACAGCTGTTTCCTAGAGCAGAATCCGTGACCTCGATTACATACCTTACAGGGGGATCTGAGTGTCCAGAATACAGAACTAAGGTACAACAGGAAACCCTTAGAACTAGGAATGGAAATGTATACTGTTCCTTTTAGTGATATAGGTGCTTTTATTAGCATTCTTGTAAGGTGCTGTCCCATGGAAACAACACTTACACAACAAAATTCACCAAAGCAAGCACCGTTGTTTATGGCATTATTTTCCCCATTTTTTTAATATTTTTTTTCCTCCCCCCTCGCCTACACGCGCGCGCGCACACACACACACACACACACTTTACACAAGTCATCGTAAGTAGATCTCTCTCACTGCAACGTCATCCTGCGCCCAGTATGTTCTAGCTGCCCCACTGCCAGCTACCCAGGAAAAACAACCGGTAGCTGAGCCGTGGGATGTGGAAGAGAAGGAGCATCTCTGTGCACTCCTATGGGAGCTTTGGCATCTTGCACAGATGCCAAAGATAATGGGGCAAAAGGAAGTAATGGAGGGTGAAGCCCAGTGGTCATTACATCTCTCTGGCTGGGAGAAAAACTGAATTCTCATTTGTGCTACTTCATACATTTTCTTTAAGGGCCCTTTCCCAAATCAGTCAGTCCCTGGAGAGGAAGCAGCACAATCCTTTTTTGAGAGGTTTTTTTTTTTTTTTTTTTGAACAGTATTTATTATCAGTTAATAAATTAGTGTGATGAGGTGGTGCTTGTCTGCGTTAGGACTTGTGCCTTGCATTATTGTCAAAATAATCAAATTATGGATAAGCAATCACTCTCTCTTTTTCAGCTCCACGGTGCAATGTTTGGAAGTGGAATCTACCTTAGTCCATTGTCAAGCATATCATTTGGTTACTCAGGTGATATTTATAAGTCACTCTAAATTTGGAGAAATACAGGGGGGTATCTTAGCCTACTGTTTTTTTTTTTTTTTTTTTTTTTTGGTGTGTTGTTGTCTACCTGGATGTTTACAACACTGTGATTAATTTGTAGGCCAAGATTTAGTTAACTAAAAAGAAAGACAATATCTAATTTCGCTTATTAAATACCTTGAAACTGTGACTGAAGTGGACAGCAGCCACCACTGGATGCTCTGTGAAAAAGAGGATTCTTGACTGTATGTTGGGAACCCAATTATGTGTTTGGGATTCTTTTTTTTGTCAGTATTTGCTTGAATTGGTTTAATAGTAGCGATGAATTCATAGGCTTTCAGACCTGAGCTGACAAAACACTAATTTTGGTAATGAGAGCGGTTGCACTGAAATGAATAGAAACATTCCAGTAGTTATATTTAAGAATATTTCCAAGTGCATCATCAGATTAGGTTTGTGTAGGAAGTACAGGGTAGTATGTTTATTTTAGCATGAGGAGGGAAGAGAACATAATTCACTCCATAAGTAAATCCAAAGTGAGTAATGCAGTGTTTTCCATATAAAAACTAAATCATCGATAGAAGCGTAAACAGAAACGTGATAAAGCAAGGCCTATATTAAGAACTTTTTCTGAAAATTCTAAAATCCTGTTACTTTTCCCATTAATCATGTTTATTTACCATTTCATCAGAATGTAAGTGTTGGCATAATTGTGTGTGCATGTAGATATACTTTATTATAAGAGAATTACGCTTGCTGATTTTCAGTATTTTTAGATAATGTCATTTTCTACTACTATTTATTGACTTACAATATCAGTCATCTCTAAATGTGCTTTTAGCTTTCCAGAGAGTACATGAGAAGTACAGACACTTTCAGGCTGCACTGAAAGGGCAGACTGCAGTATTGCTGACCTGGCTACACAGTCTTGTACTTTGTCAGGTTTACTGTGTTTTTTCTCATCTCTCTCCCTTTCTCTGTCCCTTCCATGAAGTCTCCTCCAGAAAGAAGCCTATTCTCCTCCAGGGGATATAGTAGTTTCTACAGATAAAAAGCAGGGCAGAGTCCTACGTTTCTATTTCCCCATCAATCAGCCTGAGTTTGCAAACTGCCAAGAAATATGGGATACTGAGAAAAATATGAGGCCTGTAGTGCATGCAGGAGGGGAATTTTATACAAAGCAACATGAATAATGTAAGAGAGATCTAAGAAAAAACATAGGTTTTTAAATTTTTGACATGGGGATGGATGCCTCCAAGCTGGCCAACAAATAATTTAATAATGTTGCTTTAAATAAAATGAATTAAAACTAGGCAGAATTAAACCTACGTTTAAATAAATGAACTGCTCTTAAAATAGTATTATAGGAACTAAAAAGTGTACGTAAAGTGTTAAAGAGGAACATCTAAAATCCCCTCTCAAGATTTTACAAGCCCTCGTAGAGTAAATCAGAGCATACGCTGCTTTAGCCTGGTTAGGGTCAGTTAAACTTGGGCAGACTGTTGTGAAACTTTGTTAAGCAACCACCCAAGAACATTCCTGAGCTGAATTCAGTGGAATTTAAGATCATATTTAATTGCTTTGGCACCTACTTAATACTAACTAGGCTTTTCTAGGGTCCTTGCAACACATGTAGATGTACAGACAACTCGCAGGATTAAATTGAATTATTCTAAGTTAATTAAGTTCTGTGGTGCTATGCAAAGGATAATGATCCAGCCCATGTTAGCTGCTTCATTATTGATATTTAACTTTGCTTATTAGGGTATGTATATGTCAGAGTATCTGATAAGATTTTGATATTCTTAGGGATGAACAAGAAGCAGCAGAAGGTGTCAGCTAAGGATGAACCTGCTTCGAGCAGCAAGGGCAGTAATACATCACAGGTACAGTACAGAGAGTATCAAACCTCCCTGCATGTGTAGCCTGCTTGCATGTTTGGGAACCTGATAACTGACAAGGAGGAAATATTCCTTTTGTGTAAGCTAGCAGGTTTTGTTCATTTTTGTTGTTGTTTGTTTGTTTTTGTTTGCTTTTTATTACATGAAATCAACAACTCCAGAGACACTGTGACCATCAAATATGGCTCAGGTGCTTCCAGTGACAATTTGCAGGATTTGCCACAGGTCGCTGTAAACTTCCTTTCCAGGCAGAAATATCTGGAAAGGGAATGGAACCAAATGACAGATTTTATGCTTATTCCATTATGACCTCCAGCAGTCCTTGCTTTCTGAATTCTGTTTTTTTTTTTTTTTTTTTTTATTGAAGAATGATGAAGGATGAAATTGAGCGGGGTGATCATTGTAAAATAAGTAGCAGTTCGCTCATAGCACATCCGTTTTTCTTTACAGTTTTGAACATTAAAATAGTAAAATACTACTTTATCTAAGCAAGTTCATAGCAGTTATTTGCAGCACTAAATTCTGAGAACAAAATCTTACATCTGTATCCACATGTAAAAAATAAGGATGGAATAATCTGGCTTTGCAGAAAGATGTGTACATAAGAGCAGAAGCATGTAGAAATAAGGCCAGTAAAATATCAAGACAGTGGTCAAAGAATCAGTGACCAGATTTGTCTAGTTTGTGTTTGTTTGTTTTTCTGCTCTCAATTCATTGATTAATAATATTGTGATCTTTCTGTAAACTATTATTCAGTCTCTAATACATTGAAACTTTTCTTGATGGATAAAGGGATTTAAGTCCCTCCCATGGTATTTCAGACAAGTGATCACAAATTTTTAGGAAGATTACTTCCTTATTTATTAATAAAACACTGGAATTAGCCATTCTCCTTTTTGTTATTTCTTTGCTCAGATTGTCTTACTGTACTAATTAATTTTTCTCTTCTTTTTTTAATCTAAGTCACAGAAGAAAGGACAACAGTCACAATTTTTGCAAAGCCGTAACTTAAAATGCATAGCCTTATGTGAAGGTAAGTTGAAAATTCTTGAAAAGCTGTTTTAATCAGGTTCATAGTGTTTACTGGATGCAAATCAATGCAAGCTTTAATTCTAGTACTGGCTTTTTTTAAATAAGACACTGCTGGTAATCATGCAAATACTTGCTAAATAACTGATCTTTATATTTCAATGCAGGTCATTTCCTTCTTCCAACAAAACCTATAACACATGCTGAACTTTCATTAAATAATCATATACATGTAGTGACTGATCATCTGTTCTGTCTTTCAAATGCAATCATATTCCTGTGCCATCAATGTAACAGAAGTCATGGTCTTTATTTGAAACCTATGACAAATGCATTAAATATCTGAGACTCAGAAATTACTGACTCAACTGGAAGTCAGCTTTCCTTGTGCATTTCCAAATAACTTTTTCACAACTTGGGCAAATATACATTCATCTGCTCAGCCAGCTGCTCTTCATGACTGCTTCAGAAACTTTGTGAATGTAAGATCCAGCACATATGAAGGTGGTTTTCCCTGACCATTCTTTTAACAACTAATGAAAACCTAGCAAGCTTAGAGAGCAAAGTAAAGGATTATGAAATCTGAATAATAACTGTTATGAAATCTGCATGTGTCTGATAATTAGACTCACTGGCCAAATGTGTGTGTGTGTGTGTATGTGTATATGTATATATATATATGCATGCAAGTATTTAGGTATATATAGAATTCCTCTCAGTGGCCAAAATATATATGTGCATACATATGTAACTATATTTAAATTTTGTTTACCTTATGTTTTGAGCGTTTGTTAATTTTAAAAAATAAAAATTAATAAGACTGGACACTGTATTTCAAAATGCAAAATTTAAGTTGTATTAAGTTGTATACTTTTAAAATATGTTTTTTTCAGTGTTCTTTAAAGAGAAACAATTAATTTGATTCAAAAAAATTAGTCAACATGAAAACACAATTTTATATTGACAGAAAAATGCATAACTTCTGTTTAAAACTTTTTTTAAGATAAAAAATAGAAAAAGGAAAAGATAGAAAATGGATCTAGTATTTACTAGATTTTTCTTGTCTTTATTATCGAAAATTTCTAAATATAACTTACGTCTTTCCAAAATGTTGATATGTGATAGGATCGATAAATGTGTAAAATTTTTCATTAACATCTTGTGTCATTCACATTCGTTTATGGATTTGTGATTTTTTTTAAAGGTAAATTTTAAACATATGATAATGTATATTTTACCTCTGTGGATATTCATTTAATTTTTCTGTACAAAGAAGTGCTTAGGGAAGATGGGTAAAACTGATTTTTTTTTTTTTTTTTTTTTTTTTTTTTTTATCAACGTAAATTACAATGGATAAATATTTGGTATTTTTGAAAATGAGAGAGCAGTGTCAAAGTTTACAGTTAATAAAAGACCTGGTGTAAAAATTGAATACGCATTTATTCGTGCTGGTGTTTAAGTGCATTGATAGAAATCTTTTCAAATATGGACTCATAGTAAATTTCTATTTAGCCAAAAGAAATTTTTAAGTGTTGCGCTTACTCTGCTGGTAAACACCCTATGATAAAATACTCTGCAGTTTTCTAAAAAGTTCAGCTGGTGTTTGTGAACTTTAGAATCCCTTTGATTCATAACTACACTTCTTATTCTTTAAAAGTCTTTGTTAATTTTCAAATGCCAAATCCCTGGTGTCTCAGTGCCGGGCTTTGTATTTTACATTTCATTTTTGGTCAGCCATTATGAGACACAAGCCAAAGGCTGATTAATTGATACAGGTCCCGTTTAACAGCCCTCTGTCCATTTAAAATACATTTTTCGTAAATACACATTTTCATTTTTTCTTCGTTACTAGTCTCCAGAGCAGGTTTGCAGCCTTCATATAACTCCATTTCAGTGAAGTGCCAAATGACCATAAAAGCAGACTTGAATTTAGAATCATCCAATGATCAACTGGCTCCCATACATCAAACATCTGTGTTTTCTGGAAAATATAATGTATTTGGGGGGAAAAAAAAAAATCAAGTTCATCCCCCAGTTTGTACCAGCAGCCAACTCAGAGCTTCTACACCATGCCACAGACATGCACTGGAAAATTAGACATTCCCAAAAGGCTATTTAAAGTGTATGGAAGAGCAATTATTTTTTAATGACGTTTTCCAGATATGTTTTCATCACTCTGAAATTTATTCTTTCCCTAATAGTGATAACCTCATCCGATCTGCACAAACATGGAGAGATATGGGTAGTTCCCAATACTGATCATGTGTGTACAAGATTTTTCTTTGTGTGAGTACCAAGCTTCTTTTAACATTTAACTTCTCTCTTTTCTAGGCTTTTTTCCCTATGTTTTTCCCTCCAACAGTTCTAAATGAAAAAAAAAAAAAAAAAAAAAAAAAAAAAAGTTTCTTCCAAACTATTTATAAGATCAGTTTATTTTTAATTTATCTGTGCATTTACTATTGTTAGGAAATGTATGAGTAAGTTGGGGATAACAATACGCTTTAGACTGTTGAATGAGGCAGAGTGTGCGTTCTTTTTTTTTTTTTTTTTTTAAGATAGATTAATAAAAAAAAACTAATTAAATTTCATTTTCTGTACTTTTTCTTTTTAGTTATGAAGATGGTCAAGTGGGTGATACAAGTATAAATACACAGGAACCAAGCATCCATAAAGAGATTCTTCGAGTCATTGGCAATCAAACTGCTACTGGTTAAAAGGACCACTCTTATTTAATTGATGTGATTTGGAAGCCTTCCTCAGTCTCAAAGCTGGATTTTGAACTGACGAAGATGCAAAAAAACTAATTTATTATTATTATTCTAAGCAAATTAACCCTTTGAATACTTACTGTTTTCTTACTTAGTATTTCTTATCTCATCGAAATACCTAAGACGGTATGAATTAGCAACTGTAGGGGTGCAAAGTCTATTAATATACTACAACTAATAATAATTAAACAGGCATTTGGGTTGCTCACAATAAACAGACTTTAAAAAGGAGTTTTGTGCTGATATTTTTATATTAAACTCTTCAATTGGAGGTTTTAGTACTGTATACTGGTATTTTAAATTTAGAATGACTCAGTTATAATCAACAGAGAAGATTTTATAGCAGAGAACCTGTATTATGCAGGATACTTTGCAATAAGTAAAATAGTCTCATATTTAAACACAATAAAAGGTTATCTGGAACATGTAAATTAAAGAGATTGGTTGTCTGCAGTTATCTTTGATTCATTTTATTTTACAATAGGTACAGGTAGGATTTAGAGTCAAAGGTTAAAACATTTTTTGACTTAATTAGTGAAAAGAAATGAAAAATAAAAACACTGATGGTGTATCTTTAGTTTCGTTGTCCTCTCTGGAAAAAACTATTTATTCATTAAATAGTTCAGTTACATTTTTTAATTATACAAACCCAGCAAGCAACTAGAAATCTAGAAGCTATATCCTTTTTACAGATTTGATTTGTATATATTAATTTTGCAATTTCTTTGATTAAGAAGGTTCTTGAATGTTTTTGCCTTAACGTTAGTATTCTTGTGGTTTTAATTAGCCACATGTTTAAGTAACATCAGAATTAGAGTATTTTAATGTTTGGGTTGACTGTTGGCACATTAGAAAATACAAACAAATGTAAAATTCTACTGATTTCCTCTTGCTTAAATATTTTTATTAATTTACTCCTAAGACAAACTGAACAAATTCACATTTCTCTCTTTTACACTGACAACTTGTTTTTCTCTTAGTAAATGGTTACCACCAAGTGAACAGGATGGCAACACATGAAGAAGTCCAGTCCCTGAACCATAAAGCTTATCTTGTGCCCCACTAAGCATCTTTGGCCCTCACCATTGCCAGCTTGCAGGATAATAGAGATCTTGAAGATACAAATCACAGAACAACACAGACTAGCACTTGTTTCATTTAAATAGAATTACTTTAGAGGAATAATTTTCATACTTGCTGTTAGTGGATGTTTCCTTCTTTTTAGTCCAAGATGGACTTTCCTTATTCCCTGCTGGAATTGAAATGCGCTGCAAGTAAAATAGTGTAATTGGGACTAGAAGCATATACTTGGGGATGTTTTTAGCATCCCAGGCTTATTTATTGGTGACCTTAATTCTGGTTTCACATCTGGACCTGTAAACCTGATTCTGCACTTGCAAATCCTCCCTTTGCTCTTCAATTTCTGTTAGCTCTCACTCGCATTTGGTGGATCAATCGTTTGGAAACCAGTGCTGCAATTGATATTTTCTGTGTTGGGATACAGGCTAACTTCTCCAAACAAAGAGGATTCCTGAAATTAATATTTCTGCATTAGGACTGTAGTAGGTTGTGCAGCTGCACAAATCAGCATAATTCAAGAGTGGAGCTGCAAAGCTGGAAATACCATCTCTCCGTTAATGTGTCCTGCTGCTAGTGGCTGAATCACAATGTCTTAAAAAATATGGAAAGAATTAGGAAGAATTAGGAAGCAAACCCACAAAGATACCCTGCAGTGACTCCCTGGAATGATTGCCCACTACTCTGAGAAAATTCCTGAAAATTTAGGGAAAAACAGGTGAAAGCTGGCCATGAGAGAAGGGGAGAAGTCAGATGAGCAGTCATCTTATATGTCCTAAGTAGCAGGATCACAACTGAAGGCTTTGAAGGGAAAAACCTGGACTGTAGCTGTGGCGGCAGGTCAGCCTTGGTGTGCATAGTGGTGTCATGGCACTGGCCATAAACGGAGCCCTCGTTAAGTACAGCCGCTGAAAAGGGAAGGGAGAAGAAAATACATTTCTGCCATCTTTTAAGACTACTCAGGAGATTGTTTTAAATGGTTCAGTGGAAGGGAAGTGTGGAGGAGAGCAGAGCTCTGCAATGTACCTTTCTGATGTAAGGTGCCCCCTTGAGGTAATAGTTCTGAGAAGACTGACCAGAGTGTAGTGGAAAAGGGCCGGCAAAGAATAAAAAGGATGGGGTGATGAGTGCAGGAGTTGCAAAACAGTGGGAGAAAGCCAAACCCTTGAGAGAGAAGGGCAATTCTGCCCTGGAAAGTGGTTTGTTGGTAGGGAAAAATAAAAGGGAGCTAAAAACAGCCCAGGCCTTATCCAGGCAATGAATGGAAGGAGAAAGGATTGGGAGGGCAAAGCCACAGTGTGGGGCAAAGCCACAGCGTGGGGCAAAGGCAGCCTGCTGGTGGGGCACAGAGCCCAGGGAAGCTCTGCAGGAGCCTGGGCCGTGGGTGAAGGTGTCGTGGTGCTAGGGCACAAGGCCAGTGTCACGCGCAAGAACAGGTGCACAACGAGCATCAGTGCACAAGGTGTCTAATTCTTCCAAACACTTATATTTGCAAGGATACCAGTGGGTGAGAAGTGAAAGCCAGGGTCGTCAGACAGAGGCCCTGTCTTACTTGAGAAGTGTTTCCCCTTCCTGTTGTTCCTGTATGTAAGAGCATTCCTTGAGACTCGCGGTTTTTATTGACAGAAAAAACAGAGCCTCAGGCTCTTTTAGCTGCCTCGGTAGAAATCTCCATGAGGCCAAATCTACCCAGCTGTAACCCCATCCAACATGGAGCAACCTAGAACACTCCTGGGAAAACTTTCTAAATTCTTCCTGAATACTACATGAAATTTCAAATCCCTGCATATAAATGGTTTGATGGAAAAATTATTTTTTAATAGCTTAATATTGCACCCTGATTATAAATTGCCGTATTTATACTTCTATGAGTATTTTAAAGTATGAGAAAGTAATTAAAAAAAAAAAAAGATTTTAAATCTTTCTTGAAATTGAGACAGATATTTAGCATTCAAGGGGTTAAGAAATATGGGTTCTTTTCTTCTATAATATGAATCAGTATAGCTCTATTTTGTTCAGCAATGCTAACACTGTTTTGATCACCTGAGTCTTTAGTTACATATTACTTAACATAGAATGGGCGATCTGTATAATATTCTGCTTAATGTTTTACCGGAATTAGCCGATGACACCAGATTTGTTTATGCTTGTATTTTTTCTCTAAAGCCCTTGAAAAACTGTTATTGATGCTGTGTAATTTTAATATTATAGTTGTCAGTACTAAAAATGACTCTGATGAATAATGCTAAGATTATGTTTTTGTTAATGCAAATCTACAACCATTTCCAAATGAAGACTTTGTGCTTAGATCAAATGTGGTATGTTTATAAACCACTTCTTATTACAGAAATAATTAGTGTATTTCCAAAACTGATGAGTACAAAGTTCCAGAAAAGGACAACTGAATGAAGAGATTCATGATTTAAAAAGAAAATGTACATATAAAAAAAGAGCAAAACAAAACTAAACAAGTATGGAAACAGTATTCAATGGATTTCTTCTTGACTCTAGAAAATATAAGTCAAATACAAAGAATACTTGTCATGACTGACAGGGAGATAATTATACAGATGTAAAAGCACTCTATAATCTTAGCATTTTCAAAACACATACGTTTGGGGCCTGATCCTGCGTTGTGCTTAGCAGCCAGTGAAGGTGCTGAGGGTTAGGCCCTGGAACAGATGTGTTATTTTTTATACTAGTCATTTCTCCCTCCTATGGTAAGTTTTTTAATAGCTTCTGAAGCAAAGACCCATTGCAAATGAGATCGCATTAGGTGTAGAGATCCGTGCATCTTTAGGTCCATATGCCTAGGTGGAATTTAGCAGGGCTGAGCTCTTCTTCGGCTGCACTATTGCTACGAAGGCTGCAGAGTGAGCAGCAACCTTGTTGGTGAAGGCAGTGAAGAGGATTGGCCCCATAGATGGAGCTGGGTGGGCTCCCAGAGCTGCCTGTGGCACCCATTGGCTTTCATGGGGTCCCTGTGGCATTTAGGGTCCTACAGCTCTTTATCTGCCTGACGGAGGTGCCGGTCTGGCGTCCTGCTGAATTTCGTCATTACAAACACTACCTCAAGGTGAAAGACGAGCCTGTTCACTGAACCACATAAGGTTTTTTGTTTGAAGAGCTGTTAAAATATGCGCAGGACTAGAAGTCATCCAACAAGTATCTTGAGTCTAGTGTGTCAGGGCAGTAACAATGATCAAATTTATTCCTTGTGGAAGGATACGTGTGCTTCAGAGGGGATAAATTTAAAAAAAAAAAAAAAAAAAGAAAAGTGGAGCTTTTATGGAAGAAGGCTTTTCTTGGTAGGTTGAATTGTACGAATTAGTTTTGAAAGCTTTAGATTCAAATGCATTGAGCTCCTTGTGTTTCATGTGGATGGGAGTTCTTCATCTGGGCTCACTAGCTGAAGCAACAGCCGCTGGGAACACCAAACAGGATAAAATACATTGAGCTGCTGTTTTAATCCTGCTAATGTTAGTCTACTGATGGACAGCTGCAATGTAAACTACCCGTTACACTTTGCATTGGGATTTTGTATGCAGTATGATACATTAAGTATAAGATTTTTGTAGAGGAAAAAAAAAAGAATTCAAGTAGATTTTAGATGAACATATCTAGTGTGTGAAAAAGCTGTTGAAGTATAGATTACATTAAACATTTACCAGCAAGTCAGTAAAAATAGTCTTTACATAGACCTTCAATATAATTTAAGGTTCTAAAAATTTTTAAATTTACTCAATAAGTATTGTACCTTTGAATTTTAAAAAGCAGCCACTTCTTTATGTAAACATACGAATATGCCTATGTTTCTTTCAATTCTACAGCCTTTTTTTCTCCAAATAAATTTATTGAATTTTGTGCACAAAATAGTACTGCAGCCTGCTATTTAGCCTATGGTGCCTTAGAGTTATTACAAATATTTAACAACATGTACATAATGTAAATACTGCCAAAAGATCACTAAGGCCAAATATTTTCTCTATTCACTTTTTACTGCACTTGCTTTCTATTGCTATTTAAGCCCCTTTTATCCAGCTTTGTAACAGTTATAACGTTGTAGCCAATGTAAATGTTTACTTTCAATAAATCTGAATTTGTTCAACAAGTACTGTGCAATTGGGCACTATTTTGAGAACTTTGTTCAAAGTTAAAACATTCTTCTAAGAAGTAAACTGAGTCTGATACTATTTCTTGACTTTCAAGGGTCTCAACAACATCTAAAGGTTAGAGGTAAAACCTTTTAAAAATTTTAACCTTTTAAATTTTTAAAACCTTTAAAAAGATTGTCTTCTGCAGTGATCTTTTAAGTGAACAGAACAAAACAGCTTTCTATGCTGTGTTTATGAGAATGGGTTTCACCACTTGTTCAAAATACAAATGCTGGAAACTTATCAGTATTTTGCATGCACAGTGTAATACAAAATGCATAAGGATGTCACAAGTTGTGTTTTATAATTGTTTTTAAATAATAAGGCTTTTGTCTTTTTTTCACATAGAACTGGTTTTGTCATGAAAACACAGCAAATACGTGAAGAAACATGTCATAATGTGGGTATGTTTAAAGTATAAGTGCACATCTGCAACTCATAAAATATGCAGACGTTTGTGGAACGGGTTATTAATTCAGTGAATGTACTATTTTTTTCATTGCCTGTGAGTGCATTTTATTTTTGAATTATATATGAGTGGATATTAACTTGCATATTTTTAAACTTTTAACTTTTACTTTGTAAAATTATTATTATTGCAGATTTGGGATTGGAAAAGCAAAAATAATACTATTGTTTTTGAATGCTGGTATTTTGCACAAACATAAATATAAAGCAGAGGAAAAAACATATCCCTGCTACTTGAAAAGACTGATAATTTGCTTTTGATTAGTATCTACACACTAGAGCTTGCATTCTGCAATGCAAGAGAAATTCCTGATTTTGAGAAGCTTTGAGTTGGAACATGCTGTGACTTCCAAGTGTGCAAACACAGGCGTTTAATCAATAGTGAAACCTCAGACCCCTAATAAAATCAGAACTCAGAGAAGCAGGAGAGGCAGAATTTGTGCTAGTTTTGGCCTAACTTATATTCCATCTCCAAGTCATTACATATTAAGCTCTATCAATACACATTAATCATCAAATTTCCGAGAGGAAAGTTTATTTTTATTGTATTCCCCTCTTGAGCAATTCAGTGTGCAACATGGGCATTCTAAACATTAATTGACAACAGTGCAGTATTATTGCAACAGAACAGGGCTGCTTTCAAAAGCACACACAGCTTTTTTGACAAGAGGAGAAGCAGCCATCTTCTAAGACATCTTCTGTTGTGGCTGATGAGAAGAGCATTTACAGTGTTCATTATCATGGGCAGCTTCCTTTTGGCGAATGCCAGTGCAGTGCAAGCTGCAGCAGGTTATTTTCCCAAGGGCACATAGGTAGGGCCCCCTCCAAGAGGATATTGTCTAGCTGCACTGTTGGGAGGATGCTCAGAAAAGACTGTAGTAAGTGTAGTAAATGTAGCTTCATTCAGTAAGTGAATGAAGCCAATAGTAGCCAAGGCCCACGTGTTTGCTGTGCTCCAGCTATCAGCACAAAGAAGCTTCTGTAAGTAGGAAACTTCTTAAAGAGTGTAGCAAGATCCACTTTAGGGTTCAATGCCTTGCAAAAGCCTAGTATGAAAACAGGTGAAAAAGAGGAGAAGCCCCTGAAAAAAAAAATCAATTTTAAATTGGCATTTTTTTGTTAATCCGTGCAATAGCACGCTCAGGATGATTTTCTTAAACGTGACAAACATGTTCCACCTAGAGAGGGAGAAGTGCAATTCCAGAAAAGGAAACCAAAGCCTCTGAACTGGGCATAAGACCCTTTTAATAGCAGCACTGGATGTAGCAAGGCACAATGCAAGGCATCAACTCTTGGATTTCATCCAGTTTCAGAAAACTGGCATTCTGCAAAGTACTGAAGCTGTGGGAATAACACTAGCAGCAGGAACAGTGACTGCTGCTGAAGCAAGAGCAGCACAACTCTCAAGAGGTCGGGTCTGGAAGAAAATACAGGAACTCTGGGCTTAAGGTTTGTTCAACAAAAGCCAGAGCTTATCATCAGCAAAGCAGTTCTAATTTGTAACCTTTAAAGAGAAAGAATTGCATTGTTTAGGAGGAATGAATAAAGTAAAAATTAAAAAAAAAAAAAATTATTTCAACCTACTGTCCTGATGCTGTATAGATCAATAGATCACCACTTAGCTGAAACTCAGTCTAATAACATGCTTTGGGCAATGTCCCACTGTACTTGCATATAGCAGGCTGGAGTATTTAGTACAGTAGTGAATTTCTTAGAGATTCTCATGCAGAATGAAGGATTGCTCATTTAATTAACAAACACTAGCATCCTGTCTCTTTTATTTTACTTACATATTCTGATGCAGTCTGTATAGCTAAAACAGTCCAGAAATTGATGTCTGCTATTTTTCTGGTTGATTTTCAACTCTAATCATATTATTTCTCTCATCTGAGCTGTTAAATGAATTAGTGACAGGTTAGAAAAAAAATCACACTCCCTTCTTTCTTGATAGATGAATGGCTTTGGATTTTGTGATATTTCTTGTCATCTACCAAAGGTTAATTCAGTATGAGGAAGTTTGAGGATGAGAGGATACAAAGGCCCCTAACTAATTTAAATATATATTTAAATGTAAATAGATGTGTATCCATGTGTATGTTTACTTAGGTGAATGTAAATAAAAATAGTTCTGTTGGCTTAAGGACTAAGGATCAAGATACTGCTTTTTTTACAACGGACTTGACAAGTACAGTGTTTCTTTAACAAATACCAGATTTTCATTGCTTTTGGTAGATCTGATTTGCTGTCTCCTTGGCACTGATGTGCTGTGCTGCAGATTTTATAATTTTTACCCAGGGGAAATTTCAAGAGGTCGCTCCTGCTCTCGTCTCGGTTTGTTGCTGCTTAGCTGACACGGTGCTCCGGATGTAATAGTCCATCTGTGTGAAATTGTGTTATTCCACTACTTGCCTCTTTATTATCTTGTGCAAACATAGATTTCATGCTTGCCATGCTAATTGGGAGGATGCAAATATCAAAAAGTTGAAATCTGATCTGTGATTGCTGCACTGCTCCTACCAGTAACATTTTTTCCACTTAGAAACACCCTGTTCACGGTTATTGCCCGTGAAGGCAAGGCCACAGTTTCCCATACAGCCCTATCTTCTGGTTTCATCATTTTTCAAATTGTTTAGTGCTTTGGACCTAGAGCGCCTCTTTTCTTTTAGCATTGTCTCTGCCAATACAAGTAGCATTTGTCTCATTTGAGGCCTTGTTTACAAAAGTCTTTGGCTGGCTGCTAATAACTCCCCCTGAGCTATGGCATCTCATACCTCTTTATAAGAAGCATGGGCTAGGTGATTTTTTTTTTTATCAGGATTCTGTTGTTGTTGTTGTTTTAGTCTTGGATAATCTCTAAGTTACCAAAAGAGAGGAATTAAAGGGGGGACATTTTGCTGTTTGTTATGTTGATCAATTACTTCTGTATAGCTGTATTACTTCAGTTCAATTCTGTATAGCTGTTAGCGTAGCTATGTGATCTGAATTCCTAATCTCTTGAAGTTCTCTTGTCACTCAGTCTTTCACTCACACAGCTAGTCTTCAGAAAAACATTGAAAAACATTTGCATTAAAATGCAAAACTGAGGATATTTCAGTTAAAATGCAAAAATGTGCAGTCATGAATAATAAAAAAGTATTGTAATTATAGTCCTGCAATATGAAAAGCATATGTGCAAACCATTTACACAAGAGAACAAGAATGTGTAGCTAAAAGAGATGCAGAGCAGGATGCTTTAAAAAGCTAAGGAGTTTTATATGTAAACAATTTCCTCTCATAATTCCTTTTCATCCAAGAAAAAATTGATAGTGTAATATTAAAATATTCTCTACCTGTATTTCTGGCTTAATCTATGAGGCTGGACTGATGGTCATTCCTTCCCAGATTCATCTTTTCCTATGTTATTAGGAAAGCTTACTGGGATCTTAGTTATTTTAAGGCATGTTTTTAATCTCCTGTATTAATATGCTTGAGCAATTTCCATAAATTTGTTCAAAATGGGCTTTTTCATCAGGAAGCTATGACAGGCATTTTCTTTCTTTCCACAGAGTTTTTTTAAGTTTGTAAATCTCCAGTCCATTTACTTTAAACAAACTTTTTCTTAGAGGAATGAAAGATTTCACGGCGTGTGAATGAGCTATACTAGGAATAGTTTTTACTTATTTCTTTGTAAGTAGATTTTCCATGGCCAAACCCGATATGTATTTGTATAGCATAACAATCTCTGAAGCGATCTGCATGAAGACAGCTTTTGATTCTCTCTTTTAGGGTACTGTCGATGCATTGGCTAGAATTGAAAATGTTGGCAGTTTCATCCTAATTTTATCATCTGTGAATTTACATAATGCTGCTACATTCAGTGTAATTTTTTCTTTTTCATTGTACAAATTCTTCCTTTATATTGGCCACTTTGTAGATGTATAGTCACACATAGTAAACACTTGCAAGTATGAATGCCAAGAAAGAAACAAAACTACAGTAAGGATGTGGTTCATGGTCCATGATCGCTCCTGAGCTTGCCTGAAATTTATCTGGGAGTGACTGCTGGATAAACTGTGCAAGGGATCATTCAGCAGTTTTACAACCTGTAGAACCGTGTTCCATGCCCGGGAATGTCCTCAGGCTTCTTTGATGTACTTGCACAGGAATAAGTGTCCTTGGCAAACTTAGGAGATTTGTTTGTCTAGACTTAGATCTTCATCCCTTCTGCATTAGTACAGCTATTCCTTGATGGAAGATTACATTCCTAAGGCAGTGTCATGCTCACTTTTCACCTTGAACGGTCTCCAGTGGGGAAAGCAAATGCAAAATGGCTGAAGGATGCTATTATTTTGATTTGTAGTTTTAGTCCTACATCCTGAGTAAGTACAAGTGATTCCACAGCATGTAAGTCAATTATGGTTCAGACCTTTAGAAATACTTCAATATCACAATAAGGATTATTATTTTCTTAAAATATATACATATGTATACATATGTCCTTTTTAACTTTAATTGCCAGCCATTGTTTATAGGACAGTGAGGATCATTGTATTATCTATATGAGGACTGTCTAAACTTGCAAGGACAGCTGAGACAGGACAGCTCAGTCATGAACAGCAATTTATTCCACTGCTCTGCTGAACAGAGACTACTGAATCCTGTGGGTGGTTTCAGAAGAAATATGAGTCAACATTCACTGGAAATTTCAGTCAGTGTGATCAAAACAGACTCAAACCCAAGCTTCTTGAGGTGAAAGGCTTGTAGTTTATAGTTTAACATATTCCATCCCACCAGCCCCCAAACAAGGATTTGATTAAATACTTGCTCTTTTTTTTTTTTTAACCAGAAACTTTCTCTGGGCAAATAACTCTAAGCAAGAACTTTTCTAACTGTAAAAGCCATTGCCAGTTAATCACAGCTGTGTCAGTTTAAAGATGTGATTTCCACAACTTAGTCCTTTAGATTTATGATGCCTTCTATGATTTTTATTTTCCCCCCACATTATGAATGCCTCATTTCTCTTGAGGGCCATAAAAACTTGAAAGGTATAGTAGCAATATGCAACACAGACTTCCTTGTACCCTCTTGCTGGTCTGCATAAAACCTGAATTGAGGTACTCATTTCCTGCAGTTATTAATCAACATAATGTGATCACTTGATGAAAATCATGCTATGGTAGTTAGATATTTTTAAGGAGGTTTGGGGGTTTTTTTTGTTTCAATCAGCCCCTTCAGCGGTAAATGAAATTTGTTATTTTTCAGCTTTTTTGAACTCATCTCTTATGACCACTTTAGATTTGTTTAGGTCGGGTGTTAGGCCAGCCACCTGAGGACTGCTCAACTGAGGAAGCAGTTTTACCTGTAGGACTGTTCCTACAGCCTCACTACCTGACAGAAGGCTGGTATGAGAAAGACTCAGAGAGAAGCACTTTCCTGAGCACCCTTCTGCTGGGCACCGTTGCTGGCCCAGCATCACAACTACTATTTTTTCTACGAGTTGCAGTTGCTGCATTAACAGAAATGTCACAAATCACACACTTTGATAGCATGATTCACCTCCTGAGTGAAGAAAAATGTGAGCTGATGGTCTGAAATAGAAAAATAGGAAGAATGTGTTAGCTCCCTGCTGAACGTACTACAGTAATATGTGATACTTTGGGGATATAACACTAGCACTGCAGTAGCAAAAAAATAGTAGCCTGTGCTGTCAAATATTTCTTCAGTAGAAACTCTCTTCTTACTTCAGCATAATTAGATTTGGACTCTTATCAAGAGCCCAAACATGTGTATGATGCAAACACTGTTCTTTTCCTCCACAATCCCCTGAAAACCATGCTACTCATGCTAAACCCAGGTAAGAGCTTCCTGCACGTGCATATGGCAGTCTTCAAACTCACAGTTTTTTTCCACAGTCATGCATACAGACTCTGTTACGTGCAGGGTAATATCACTAAGAATCTGTGTTCTATTAGACAGTAGGCACCCCTTCCTGAACACCACGCAGCTTGTGTCAAAGAAGCAGAAGCTGACACTAGCAATTTATCCTTGCTGGGAATCAAGAGGTGAGATATGTGTTCTTCCCTCTCTTCCAAGAACTCTTTTTCCATTGATTTTCATAGTCATAGTTCTCAATTCATAACACATGCAAAGCCATGGTACTCAAATACAGGACTCTGAAAGAAGACAAGGACAGAGGCAAGTGTAACACATATCAAAAAGAACCATAAAAAAAAAAAGAGGAAGAGAGAGAATGCATATTTTAAAATACACAAAGCCTTCTGTAAGCCTTGTAAAAGTAAATAGCGAGTTCAAGCGTTTTCTAGTTTCCATTGCATGGGCAGAGAGGAGAAATGTGTTCCTTAAGCTGCCTGAGTGATACAGACGATGCAAAATAGTCACCGATGGGAGAGAGGCTGCGATACGCTCCTGCAAACACGTCTCTTTTGGCAGTGCAAGCCTGAGTGTCCCAGCTGACATCACCTGTCAGTAAAAAAGAACACCGGAAGAGAAGGAAGATGATCTGTGAAAAATAAATCTGTGATTTTATAGAAAAGAAGAAGAAAAAAATAGTCTGATCGTCAGAGGATGTGGGTAATGTCCTTTCTACAAGTAGCACCAGGAAATGAGTGAGTGGGCACAGTGGCTTCAAGATAGTGTAGGTAGCTCTTGGGTGATGAGAAATGTATATAGAATATGTGCCCTAGTTTTGTTTTGTTTTTCACATAAATAATGATGCTATCTTTATGGTTTACCTTTTCTAATAAAACTAACTCCAGTGGATTCAGCTCATATCACTAACTTTATTCCTTCAGGGCTTTGTAAATGTTCCGGATTGGGAATAAACCTGTCAGTTGAAGAGGGATACAAGTCTACTGGAATTGCCACAGGAGACCAGACAATGAGGGTAATTCCTAAAGCCAAAAAAAAAAGACAAGTGAGAGGTAATGAAAGAATGGAGAATGTACCTACAACTTTGTTCTTATTAGTGGATGAGATATTAAAATTAATTATCTCGATCTGAGGATGAGAACAGTAGAACCTGATCTCTTCGCAGTAGAACTAGCACTCTTCCAGAAGAGCTAGCACCATCTCTGGCAAGTTTAAAAAAGGGAAGTGAGCGTATGCCCAGCTCTTTAAAAGAACAGATATACACACCTACCCTCAGAGAGCATTCACTGGTCTGCGTGATAGAAACACTTGCCTGCAACTCCCCAGCATGTATCTGATCTCTGAAAAAATGCCTCCTATTTCCTTCTTTCTGGTAGCTAATTTTAAGTGAATCTTTGCTCTACACTTAGATTTATGATGCTTTTTTTACCGGATCCAACTGTCTCCGTACATTGTACAGGATCATGGACACTTTTAGTTTGACTCTTAAGATCCAGCTAGCTAATAGTCATCTTCAACTTTTCTAGCTTGTAATCCCATTTTTTTCTGGAAGACATGGAGAAGACTTCTAAAATGCCTAGGACTTAAGGCATAGATAATAAAGAGGAGAATAATGATTGAATATAAAGTTGAAACTCAGATTTTGAAGTCATCTGTTTTCTTCTCTCTAAGTGGATTTATTTATGCCTTTATAACCAACACACACAAATATTCATTCCTATCCCCTGAGTAATGTATTGTTTTTTTCTTGCTTCTTTGACAAAGTATGTATAAAAACATAATTTTAACTTTGATTTCTTGCATAGTTGTCATATTTATTAAGCACATAGGTATTGGCAAAAAAATAGAAGTAGTTAAATCAGTCTTTCTAGGTTTAGTTTATTATTTTCACCTCAGTGACAGTGGTAAGATATGCAACAGCAGCAGGTCTTTCCAAAATTTTCTGAGCTGCAAAATTAAATTTGAAACTCTTTCCTCTTACTATTGCTGTAGATTTTGGTCAGTTGGCTCCATTTTTATTACTGTGATAAATTATGTAAACTGATAATTATATCATTATCTGCTCTGTTGAGGCCCCAAAAACCCTTGTTAGATACGGCATTTGGCCATAGTTTGTATGGCCAAAATGCATTTAATATGTAAATACTTAAGCACAGAGGGCTTTAGGGATCTATAAGCAGTGAGGTCTAGATTTTTAATTTATAAATCTTTGAGAGTGCCCATCAAACACAAATGATTAATACACCTACCTGGCTAAAGAAGTATAAAATAACTTATTTGTATGAATAGCTGAATATTTATGTTTTCTGTCTATGAAATGGATTGCTCAAAAAAGTGTAATATTATTTCATCTTCTTTCAGCATTAGCCTAGAGAGATTTGATTATCTTGGAATATGATATGATTCTTTTTCCATTTTCATTCAGTATGAGAATATGGACTGTCTTTTTACGGGAGATGTCATCTAGAAGAGGGCTGCAGGAGTACACCAGTTAAGATTCATGTCATGGCTTATAACCCTGACATACCATTTTAAATGGCTTACATTGTGAGAGCATGTTTATTTCACAGGATTTTTATGTATTTTATTTGGAAGGAACACCTAGAAATAATCTAAAAAAAAAATTAACTAAACATATATTGTCATGCCAGGAGTCATTAAATGACTACACAGTTGTACATGGAAATTAAACACTGGCAAAGCAAAAAATGTTTTTTTTTCCATGGAAAGACTGGCCTCAGGTTCAAAATAAGAAATACACAAGACGTAGCCGGTAAGTCTAACTTGTCAAAATGTGCAACCATACCACTAGGTAACTAAAAAACAGTGAGATATAGGACGGCTGCTCCCAAGCACCCTATGGATGGTCTTTGTCCCTGTGATTCCCCTGATTTTTTCTCCTTGTTTTTCTCTTTACAGGTACGTACTTGAAATGATGTATATTCCGCAGGGGAAGAAAAGCTAGACTGCTAGTAAAAATGATTACTATTAAATAAGAATCTTCAGCTGTTTGGAGCTTACAGCCAAGGCATAAGAGTAAATGTGTCTCTTTATTTTAAACTTATACTTGTCTGGAACTATTGCAAAGACTGTATACATACGTCAGGGTGTTGCTGAGGACATTGATTTAGCCAGAAGGCAGTATGATTAATATATAATTTGCAAACATTGTGGTGTTTTAAATACTTTATAATTGTATAAATAGCTGGGAAAAAATCCATAGCATATTTCATTCATCTTTCATCTTTCTTAATTAAAAATACATACTGCCATCTATGATGTCTTCATTGTGGCAGTACTTTGATATATTGCCATGTGTTATTCATTAACAGGTATTTCTTTTACTCCCATCCTCCTCCTTAGGGATAATCCTCTCACAGCTATAAATATATTGACTACCTTAACATTTATGCAGTTGTTCCAAGGGAAGGATTGTTGTTCACTTCCATTTCAGAGACAGAGAATCTGAGGCATTGAGCACTGAAATGACTTGCCCAAATTCCTCATATATAGAATACTACCTCCATTTTCCTCAGAAAGTCAGTATTACCAGGTACAAATGTAATTATTGAGGCAAATGTGGAGAGAGAACTTGGACAAGCGACACAGAAGGAGCTGGAAGTGATAAATTTTGATTCTGGGCGTCTGAACATCTGACACCAATCAGCGACTGGGATTCCTGGATGCTGGCACCAACAGTTGAGACAGAATTAGGTATTTTTTAAAAACTCCAGTGTATTTTCCTGCCTTTAGACTGAGGACGAAAGCAGCTATAGGGACCTGTCCTGGGGCATTGACATTTGGGCCAGAACTACATTCACCATCTTAACCTTTACGAAGAAAGTGTACCATCCAGTGCCACAGAGCACAACAGGCATTTCTGAGAGATCACAGATGATCAGCCTTTGCTAAACCATCTATTGAAATGAGTGCCAAAATGATAGTAAAGTCATCAGTTCTAATTAATCCCTTTTTCCCTATATAAACATCATTTTGAATATAAAGAAAAATAAGAAAATTCAAAAAAAGATTGTGGTCTTCTCTCTCCCCTCTTTCTTTCTGTTAATGACTGAAAACATTTCCTCAGAAAAGAGCCCCAAAAATGTGGCTTTGAGGTATTCTGTGGGTGGACCCTGCCATCCCGGGTGCTAGGATGGTAGGATGTTTTGCTTTGTTTCCTTAAGTGTATGGATATTAGCAGGAGCAAAGCACATTACTGAGAAGTCATTGTCAAATATGTCTAGAGAGGGAAAAAGATGTGATATAATTTTGTTGAAAAATATGCAAAGATGAAGCAGGACTCCTTAATGGAAACCCTGCAAACTCAATAAGAGGTCATTTCGTAGACTTTCTGTTTGTGTTAGAAATCAAAAGGGTGTTCTTCTGTCACAAGCATCGCAAGCAAAAGGAAGTATCTGAGCTTCATGCTCACAGTTTGGTCTGCCTTTGACAAATTTCTCAGGAAGGAAGATTCTGCTGTCTAGACAAAGTTCAGACATCTAAAAATCCCTTGAATTCTGAGAAACTTAAGTTCCACTTTCACAAACAATTTCTTCATTTAGTTGGTTTCTAAACCAAACGGACTTCTAAATATGTACCACTTGCAAAATCCTGTCTCTGTCTGGGATCGGTGAGTAGAGATTCCTCCACATGTGTTTGCAGCTGCAGCCTGGATGCCGATAGACACATAATATCTGTTTTCTTATTGCCCCAGAAACAGGATTGTATAGAAATGTTTGGAAGAAAAAGTGTTTTTATCAGGAAATGGCATTTCTTTTAAGGTTAAGGATGTTTTCTGATAATGACTAATCTTATATGAATTAATATTAAGCAGAGCTAAACAAGAACATTATCAATGTACTTCTGAGGTGCGTGTATTTCCAAATTTTTGTCTCCTGGGAAGCCAGCTAGATCCTGGTTATGCTAGGGATTTCTGCTTCTGAAATACTTCTCTGAAGCAAGGAAGTCCTCAGGATTCCCTGGCATTCCTGTTTCTCTGTCATGGAATTAGGAATCTCAGGATTTCTAGTTTCAGCACTTCTCCTGCAAACCTGGCAGACCTGGCAGTCAGCTTTGCTATAGCATATTTATTTCTTCATTAAGAGTCATTTAAACACATTTGCGGTTAAGGGTTTGTTCAGAATGATCTGTGTCAGATTTTCCAATCTGAAGGCAATTCTATAATTCCATTATTTTGTTCTGTGGAAGAAAACTTTTCTTCACGGAGTTAAGTGCTGAATTAAAAAAAAAAAAAAAAAAAAAAAAGAGTTTTAACCAAGTTATCCCAGAACTCTTCTTGAATTTGGGGCAGTGGGGCAGATCTGGAGCATCTACAATCATCTATAATTCAGGTAGAATCTATAATACAGGTAGAAGTTTTGGGTGAAGGATGTTCAGGCATTGTGATAGGTCTTTTGGTTCTTGCTGTATGGGAATTATGTAGATAATATGTAGTTAGTTTAATTACCTCTGGCAGTTACTATCTAATGGTTTATTTACCCGAAATGTTTGCTGTATTTTTTTCCTTTCTATATTAGTCTACTTCTCATCTGAGGACTGACTCTACTACCTGTCTTTGTAAAACAGGTCATACCCCTTCTTTCCATGCCTTAATATGTTTAAAATTGAAATTTTCTTCCCCAAGCAAGAATTTAAGCTAATATAATGTAATACCATGGCAAATCCTGAAAAGGATAATGATAGTTTGTGCTGCATTCAATTTGTAGGAATTTTCCAGGCTGCATAGAATACATTTCCTTTCCTACTACTAAAACCTTTGTTTATTTCACAGATACTTTGTCTGAAGAAATAATTTTGAGTTTACAGCTGTTTTTCCAATCCAGATCATTTCAACACATATTGAAAGAAAAATGTCTGTGAACAGAGTATCTTGGGATATAACTGTGTCTACTAGACTCTATTGCTTCCTGTTACTTTGCCATTTACGTTTTGTTTTCTGTGTGTTCTAGCTAATGTCCCCTAGCCAATCTCTTTGTGAGAGCGTAGAAAATAAACGGTATTCATGAAAATTTAATATTCAATTCAAAGTCAGTGTTGTTGGATGAAATTTGTGGAAGTGTAATGTAGAGAGAGAGAGAGAGGTCTAATGATATTTACAGAATTGCCTAAACAAGTGATGAGCCCTGCAGTGATATAAAGCTGCTTTTGCAAATTCTGCTAGGCACTAGTCTTGCTACTTTTGTAACAGTCTTTAAAGCCTGGCTCCTGATCTTTTTTGTTTCTCTAGGCTGGTCTCACATGTTTACCACTATTTCCTGTATGACTCCATTTTGAAATCTGCGATGAGTTCTTAAAGGTTTTGTAATATACAGTTCCTAAACTCCACATGGTCCCATAACATCAGCTGTAACATGTTTAAAAGTAGTAATGGGACAAGTAATCCTTTCAGGGGAAAACAAATCATCTCTGGTTGTAATGGTCTTAACAGCACTTATTTCACATTCTGTGAAGTGTTTGAGATACCCTGGTGGAGAGGAGTGGAGATCGGATAATAGTCAAGTCATGAATCGGGGAAAGACTGGAGTGATTTTGCTCCACGGAGGTGAATGGTAGGCAAAATCACACTCTTTTTTTTTCAGGCTTAACAACTGCAAATGAGGTGAAGTTATCTGTAGATACACAGAAAGTCTGTAGATATACGAAAAGACTATACTTCATTCCATAAGAGATCTGTAGGGCTTTATATAGGAATTACAGAGTGAAGCACAAGGATGTCTGTTATACAATAACTCATTTGAGTTAGGAATTAAATTTCTTCTTATTATGTCTAAAACCTCTACATTACTCTTTCGCTCTTGTTATAAACTATATAGTAAGGGCTGAAATTTACTGACACAAACTTCTACTTCTTTGTACTGACACAAATTTATTTGCATGTGCAAGATTTTTTCAGTTAGGGCTTTTAAACTCCATTTACTCTCCAACCCAGTATATAGCCCAGTCCTCAGACTACAATCAGGGGAATAACAAAATTAATGAAAATATTCCTATATATTACAACTTTATAGGAAGAGCTTCACTTGGTCTTCATGGGAGAGTCTCTTAATGACACATCCTTCTCATCACAGATAAATAATGAAGTGAGAAAATTTGCCATTGGTAGCCACCAAGAAAGAAACTTTGGCGGTGTTGTGAGCAGTCCTTTGAAAGTATCAACTCTGTATTCATCTGTAGCTAGATGACAAATTAAGTGATAGGAATTACTAAGAAAGGATAACATAAACATAAATATTTGCACCAGGCTTACCTGTGTTCTGGATACCGAGATCTAAAATGTTGTAACAGACTTAAGAATTACACAGCAATAAATATGACTAGTGAATCCATATGATAAGTAGACTCAAACTCTTCAACTTGTGAAAAACGTGTTTTTAAAAGGAATAGGTATATAAAATCATCAGTACTATAGAACAGATGAATGGAAACGATGCATCATTATTTCTTATAACACAAACATTACTAATAACATTCCAAGCAGCAAGTTTAAACAAACAAAAATTTTTCACATGACTCACAATGAAATTGTGAAACACATTGCTGCAGGATGTTGTGGAAGCCAAAAATATGAATACGGTTAGATAAATGAAAAGAAAGTATATCTGTCTCATATGATGATCCTACTTCAACCTATAGCTTAGAAAGTCCCTAGACCAAAAATAGCTGAAAGCCAAGGGGATAAATCAGAAAGGAAGAAGGAAACCCCCATATTTACCTTTTGTAGGCAGGCTACTGAGAAAAAAAATGGGCTTTTGATCTGATCTAATATGATTTTTTAAATTGAATTACACATTTGCTTTGAAATGCTCCTAAGCACTTTCTGATTATATCAATCTTTTCCTTTTGTAGTTGAGTGATGGCCAGAAGAAATATTTTTATTATACATGATATATTTAATAATTATTGTGGCATCTAAAATAGGAAAATGTTTCATAATTCTTCTGGTAAATGGATTTAGTAATGTATGTTTTAATTATTAGGTGAACCTGACAGAGAAATCAGGAAGCAGATAAAAGCTGCCACCATTGATCTGGCTTTACTAGGAATGAAGGATTGGATGGTTTTCTTATGAAAAAGAAGACCATTCCTTACATTATGATATAATAAACAAACAGACAGTATATTTCAGAGAATGAATTGCTAGAACATAAGTTAGAAATATGGACTATGCATCCGGTAAGTGCAAACTTCTAGGCAACTGTAGGCATGCAATTCCTTTATCCATTTTTTGTATAACTTTTTTTCACAAGCAAATAACCACTCCATATCCAATTCCTGTATTTCTAATATTGACAACAGGATGCAAGATTCTGATTGATTCCAAGGGGACTTTGATGTCTTCCTGTATCCTTCTGTAGTTTACTCATTCTCCTTCCTTTCTTTTCTCTTTTCTCTCTTCATTTTCCCCTCTGCTCTCTCCAAACTCAGCATGAAATATAATTCAATCAACTGAAGATGCATAAGGAAGCTGCAACCATTTGTGAGTGTAAACACACCTAATGGATGAGTGATAAAGCTTACTGTGCTTTTCAGGTCCCTAGACACTCAGATAAGGACTAAATAAATGATAACTCTGATAATCCAGAATAGAAAGGGTGATTTTCAATGCTCATCTTTTTTATATTCTTAACAATCCTTCCTAAAATTAATGAAATCATGGACTGGTGTCTTCAGTAGTGATACTGGAATCGCCTGTGAAAGTGCAGTTAGTTGCACTTGGCACCACTATAGCTAGTAGCCTCTCAGTTACTAAACTACAATACAGTCAGGCCTCCTGGGCAATCTGTATCAATGTCTTTACCAACTCTATTCAAAATAATTGAATTATCTGTAGTAGAAAATAGGTAATTCTAAGCACAGAACAGAAAATTTACATATTTTAGGGACACCCTTCTGATCATGAGTTTTTCCCACTGTGATGCTCATTATTTATATTTAAGTAACCTGACTGTTTCAGTAGCTGAAGTAGTTTACATGAATAAAAACAAATATTTCTTCCTTTGTTAGCATATTTCAATTCAGTCAGGATCATTCAAATGCCTGTAGAATATACTAGTGTAATATTTCTTCAGGAGAATTTCTATTACAAGGGAAATATGGCTAATATTATCTCGGCATTGACAGTATTCTGTGATCCTGTTTCTGTGGTCTTTCTTGAGTGGACCTTGGTCAGCTAAAAATGCTGTGTCCCATCAAATCCTTACACATTTATGGACCTTGATTTCAGTTCATTAAGTTGAGATGAAGTGCCCTCACAAAATTAAACCAACTGATCTTTTCAGAAGTTTCTTCTACATTCTCTGTTATCCTGTCTGGCAGTATATGTGTCTGTATTTAAATTTATGTCTAAATCTAGGAAGTATAATTCTGCCAGCATGAACAGCTGCTGGTGTTCTGTCCTGTGGTTTTACAGTATGAGTCATTTTAAAACATTCCTTTTCTTTAGACATGATCAAACTCTACTATCAAAGATTATAAGGACTTCTTTAGCATTTGCACAAACACTGATTAAACATCTACAAAACATCCTCTCTCTGCCACTGCTTACTCTCCAGCACAGAGCAGTCCACGCTCCATAAATTAGGATTCTCACTGCTCTGTTCTGCTGGTATCACTGACTTGCATAACAAATTTGGTTAAATCTGTAATGACCTCCAGATATTTATTGACATTTCAGTTGCTTCAGCTTTACTATCTAGTAATGGATGAATGCCACATGTCAATACTGGTTTTCTAGCACACAGCTTTTTTAATAGGCTATTCTGACATCTCTTTTGAAAGTAATGATTTTTTTTCTTACAGTTATTTTCACTCACAATTTTCTTGCTGACTTTACTAAATCGTTGTCTACAGCCAGAACATTTTATGATAGTTCACATTTGTTCCTAACTATTTTATTATGCTTGGTGTTCTGATACACTTTATTCTCTTTTGAAACTGTAATATAGATCATGTTTGGCATATTTTGGCATCTATCATCTACAAGAGGGTTGACAACACATGATCATGCTATTATGCATGTATGTGTAAATTAATGCTCATATTCACACACTGCAGAATATATGTAAACTAATTGGGCTGGAAAAAAAAAGGGTTGCTTTGCAGACATTGGACATGATCTTACTCTACTGAAGTTTTGCCGCTAAGTTTGGTCTAGGAGTAGGTTCTGTGAGACTTGGGATCCAATTTATAACTAATGTTGTCATTTTGCAAGCTGGATTTTCTCATCATTGTCAACCTGTAGGTTTCTGGGGCTCTGTTTTACAATAAGAAAAATGCTGCAAAAGAATAGACGGCATATTCTAAATAACAGGTTTGTAAAATATGCCATCTGAACAAAGAAGAGTTTTCAGAGTCAAAGAGGAGTCGAAGTTTTAACCTGGATAGATTTGTAGATATTAAAGGCTGAGTGTATTGACTTCAAATGATGATTTCATCAGACTTTCAAAATGTGCTGCTGGGAACATCTTAACCAGCCTATTGACTAGCAATCTTACCTAGACAATTAGGCCTAAAAGACTCTAATTTGTGGCATTGTGAGACTTGTTTAAAAGATTCTGTAGAGATTTCTGTACTTCTCTAATACTAAATTAACATCACCAGAAATGTTTAATAAATATGTAAAATATTCATTTTTCGACAGGTAAATTATCCAAAAAGACTTTTTTAAGCAGATTGCTAAAAAAAAAAAAAAATCTATTATCTGCAAATACCAGCTAAAATGACATTTACCAAACATATGCTGTTTGTCATGATGAACAAGAAACCAGTGCAGTTTTCTGTGGTGTGAGAAGGTGTTTCTTATTCCCTTGTATACCTTAACTCTTTGGAAGGAGGTAGACTGCTTTTGTCACACGACAAAGTTCAAGGATTGCAACATTTGAACTTGACCTTATTGACTACTTATTGTAGTAAACTCTTGCTGCCAGTAGTAAGCTACTACCCTGCCATGTGGGGACAGAATCAAGCAGGTTTCTGGATCAATGGACGACAGTAGATCATGCCAATAGAAAATGTATGGGCTATGACAAGTCAGTGCATACAGGACTTACCAGGTATGATTATATAAATGACATACCCTGTTTACTGTATTTATCTTGGCAAGTCTTCAGATAATAATACATTAGTCTTTTCTGCTGTAAACTGGTAAAATCTAACTTAATGGACTACTTCAAATGCCAACTATATGCATGGTATTTATTTCAGGTGTCTCAAGTAACAAGTTCTGAAAATCTCTAACCAACAAGTCTTTTTGATTTCCTTGTTTTAATGAAAGTATTACTAGGATTTTGTAAGATTTCTTCTTGCTAGACTTTTTTTAGAAACTCAGGAGGACAGTAATAATGTGACAACAAATCCTGATGTCCCTTTGTGATTTTTCTGCTGCTTCAATGGCAGACCAAGAGGTATCTGTTACGCGGTAAAATACTGTTTTATGCAATGCAAAATTGTTGTCTAAAGCTATTCTCATGTCATAATATCCCTTCATTGCTCACAGTCAGAGCAAAAAGTCTCTATAGATTGATCTTTGCTCTTCTTGCTGAGAAAATCAATTCTGTAATTATGCAATATAGTTTACTACAGCCAGAGTGACTTCAGTGAAGTTATTTACAATCCTGACATGCCAGTAGATAAATGCAGCCTATCTATTAACTTCTGTGAACTCAAAACTGGCCTAACCCTTCCTCTTTTGCCATGAATTTTCCTCCCCATGTAAAACAAGTAGGAAAGCTATTCTCTTTGGCTGGTAAATCCTCCTCCCCACCCTGCATGTTCATTTATTTTGTTGTATTTCTAAGTAATGAGAAACTGTTGTCAAAACTGTTTAGCAATTTAGATGGAGAGAGGATAAAAAGGGGAGTAGTTTAGGCTCTTTGCAACTTGCTACTGAGAATGTGTGTGCCTTTTTGACCCTTGTCATTGATATTGTTGGAGACATAATGTTTATGGTAACTTTGAAAGTGGCATCCCGAAGAACTTATTTCATAGTATGGCCATCAGTAATTTTCCAGGCTTCATTCCCAAGGCTGCCAATGACTTTGAGAAAAATATTAGCTGAGAGTCTCAAAAGATATGTAAGAATGTCTGAATGTCTTCTGGGGAAAAAAAAAAAAAAAAAAAAAAACAGAATAGGCCAGTCAAGATACCAAAATTTAAGATATTCCCTATCGAGACAGGTAATAGGATTGTGTTTGGGTAGGTGCTGTTTGTTTTGGAGAGAGAAGGAAATGTTGGCATGTTCCCATGGCTTAAGGAAGCTGAATTACGGTTAGTGTCATCAAAACCAGAGAATTCTTAGAGTCAGGATTGGAAAGATTTTCCTATAAATTGAGCATTCATTTTAAGAGGCAGTAAAGACTGAGACAGTGTGGTGCCATTTGATGCCTCTAGAGGCTGCATTTAAATCTTTTATTTCATTTTTAATTGCATTATTTCATGCATAATTTGCCTCTAAGAGGCTAGGACATTTGTAGAATAAATACTAAAATTTAGATGGCTTTGTGACAGGAAGAAAAAAAGAATATTCCTATAGCTGATTATTTATTTCTTTGTTTAGTACTTCACATAATACATCACTTTCCATCTGCATCTGCAATATATTATAAAGTAAAAGCTTTTTTTTTTTTTTTTAGAAAATGGCCTCAGTAGATGATCACATGTCATAAGAAACCTCCTTAAATAACAAAGATGTTGTCATCTGTCAGGTACTCTGACTACTTACAAGAGTATTGATCGAGATAAAAGTATAAGACAGTTACTGGAAAGTGGAAAACTGAATCAGAGGATGGGGAAAAAAGTGAGAATTAATTTGAAATTATTAAAGTGAATCATTAAGCCTGTCCCATAAAGCATCTGCCTGGGGAACTGTGACCTATTCAAGGCTATTCTTAGTGTAAACTAAGAAAATAGTGGAAATGATTTATGGCACTAGGTACTATGCTATTGTCTAGGCTTGGTTCTAGAAATAGCATTTTTGGAAAACACGTTTAAAATAATGAACTAATGTGTATATCTACCTGTAACTTTGCTCTGCTGAGGTTTTAAGACAAATTGGGTCAAATTTCCAAGGTTGTTTCATTTCTTTTTATTCAAGCTATCAGCAAAAACAAAACCTAGGTGCCACTCCTGCTTATTTTCTTCAGCACAGAAGACAAGCTCAAAACTGTGTCCTACTGTAGCCATCTAGTGCGTGCTAAGCTGGACAAAGCTCTTCACTGTTCATAGAAGTTCTAATTTTTTACAGCAACAAAATTCTGGTCAATTTATAGGATTGGCTTTTCATATCTGTCTTCATATGGGTCTGCTCTGTTTTTTTCATATCTCCATCAAAAAAATACTTTTTTCGGAGAAGAACATTCTCTCTATACCACTTGATGTCATCCAGAAAATTATTTATTCAAAAAGTCCTGTTCTGATAGTGAGAAACCAGATATACTTTTATGTTGGTATGATTTTTGAAGCAATATCGTCACTGGCAGTTTTGGGTCTGCTCTTTAGAAGGTTTTTCAATGTGAGTTGCATATTAAATGCAAAGTAGTTACCTACTCTCTCTTTGCTCACAGTGGAAAATGGTAAAAATATCCACAGAATAATTTAGCTCATCCCAAACTGAGTACATATGAGGGAATGAGTCAATTTCTGGGGGTGCCTATTTATTTTCACTGGTTATGAACTGATAGTGAATTCCAGGTGGGAGTAGAGTGCCAACATAATTATTCAAGAGGATAATGTTTCAACTACATCTTATTCACATAGATTAAAATAACAACTAGCATCCAAATCTCTTTTACCTGTCTTGAACCCCATGTGTATTTACATATACCTAATTTCTTTGGGATCTCTTCCTTTAATTTTGTAATTTTTATCTTGCAGATTATTTTCAGAAATTAGCCTAAATTTTAAAATCATTTGAACATCTTTCTACTGAGGGCATGACAGAAAACTAGTAGCATTTTCAAGACCTCCGTCTGTGTTCAGGCAGTTTTGGTTCCATCTAAATTCTGGTGTCTAGTATTTCTTGTTATCTGGCTCTAGGTCCTGAGCCAGTGAAGAATGCAAGGGGCAGCTGAAGTTCAGGGTCAGACAGTTCTGGGTCACAGTATTCTCTGACTCACTGACTCCAACGTGTCTGTAATTTTTTATGCCAGACTGAAATACATTTCCTTGCAATTAGGGATTTTACATTATGCTTGACTTCCCTTGGAAATTTGTTAGCCCTTGATATTTCCTATCTATGAAATTGCTACTGAATAATTCTAATGTTAGAAATTACTTTAAACATTTCAGTACTGATGTATAGTTTACATGCAAAATACTAACTAGCTCAGGGAGGGGGAGACAGAGAGGGAGAAAAAGAAAAAGAGAGAGCCTGGAGAAGATAAGTGCTTTCTTCATAATTTTGATTTCTGGTGTATGGAACCAATAACTCCTCCAAGAGCACCTTCCTGTTGAAAACCACTCTCCCCTGCACAGCAGGCTGCTTCCTGAGAGGCAATATACAGCAGATGTCAGGCGAGCACCGCTGTGTAAACTGCAAAATATATCAGATGCTCTGCTGAGTCATCACACCGGCTGCCGATGATTCATTAGGACTGGCAGCTTTGTGCTCAGCGATACGGCAGGTCTTGTCTTTGTCTTCCTGGAGCTAAGCTAATCTTTGGGTGAGAGAGACAGTTGAGATGATTTGCTGTTTGCTCTATAATCTTCTTTAGAAGTTCAGTCACTTTCTCACTTGATTGGTTCACATATAATACTTAGGCTGTCAGAGTTTCTTTGGCTTCACAATATATCAACAGTTCACTACTTTTATTTTTTTTTTCTTTTTTGCAGGGGATGTTCTGTAGGCAAAGAATGTACTGAAAACGCAAAAAATATCCTAATCCTAGTCCTAGGACTAAGCAGTCCTAGGCAGTCCTAGGACTAGGAGTCCTAGACAGTGAACCACCCTCATTATCTTGACTTTCCTACAGCTTCTGAAGCTGAAATACGGGCTTTTAGGAAAAACATGGTAAAACACTCGTGACTGACTGTTTTCAGCTCAAACTACATGAGAAATCATATATGAAATGGAGCTAAATACTGAAAATTGTGACGATATATTTCATTTAAGCCAGAGCTCTATATGGATACCCTATATATTATGCCAGGAAAATGCATTTTAATGTACGAGTGAATTTATTTTGGTGAATATTTAGCATTATATTTCTTTGTGATTTAAACAGCTGTGCTGAAAGATATCCTGTGTATACATATTTTATTTATGAACTAACAAGTCCTTTAGAGTTTATTTCAATTTGTCATGTTACTTTCAGAACTGATATAGTAGAGTCTTACACTTGACTAGTGTTTAAATAATTTTTTTTTTTAATATGGAATATTTAATTAACTTTGTGCTCACTTAATTCAGTTAAATTTGGTGAAGCTCACACTATCACTGACAGCAACAGGTAAGTGTTGTATATGGGTTGATATATTTATCCCAGGAAGCGGGTTTTTAAAACAAATAATCTACCACCTAACGGGGTTTTTAAATCAACTGCCAGAGCATCCTTTCATTTTCCTGTTTAGTACCTCCTGGAGATTATTGGTATTTTTGTTTAACACTAAGCTACTGCCCCAGTCAGTTCATTTTCGTTGTCCAATGTCCAGTTACTCTGTTGTCTGCAAAAAAAATCCCATTTTCATTCTACATTTTAATTGAAATGCTTCATTCTAGAACATAAATGAAGAACGCAGAGCAGCAACGTGTCCTCCTGGCCCTGCTTCCCCAGCACACTGGGGAGTGATGCGGATGTGCCCGTGTCTCCTGCTGAGGGCACCGGCACTCCGTGCGTGGCAGCAGGACACTGGCAGACACTGGTGGGCTAAATCTCTTGTACTCCTTATCCTAATAAAAAAGCTAATCCTTGCTTTAACACATCACTAAGGGACCCATGACATTTTTAGGTTTCTACCACCTTGAAGCAGGAGCACCGCTCCAAAACGCTGGGGAAACAGCCAAGCTTTTCTGACTGCAGCGCTGCATTTGGAGCAGGCTGGCGCCAGCGGAGTTACAGCCCCACAGGTGCCTCCTCATCTCCGCCAACACTGCAGCCTTCCCTACCTGGGCCCGGGAGGTTTTACTAACACTAACTAAAACACTTACAATTATACAAATGTGAAATCCCATCACAATCAATCGTTTCCAGAAGGCAGTGGAAGTACTTTAAGCAGGGAAATATTTGCAGGAGGGGGACATTTTTTTCTTTTTTTTTTTCTTTTTTTTTTCTCTTTTCCTAGAGGAACATAATTATTCCTATTTGAAACACTTTTCCTTCACATCGCAAACTGTTCTTGTTGACACCTGCCCCTTGGGAGGATGAAGTATTTAAATGATGGTATTAGCTACTAAGCTGAGGCAATAGTTTACGCATTTAGGTTCTGTTATTCCTGAAGCAGAACATGCAGTTGGTCCACAGATCTCTTTGCCACCACGTTTTATAAACATAAAATGAACAGTTTACATCTGTGAAGCCCCTGTAGCAAAGTTTGAAATAAATATTTAGGAACAGTCCAATGCCAAAATATTTCAATAAATAATCTTTTAAAATGAGATAGGAGAAAAAGAGGACTAGAAAGGTAAATCCCTCATAGGAATCTCCATCATCAGAGAGTTGTATGTCTAGGTTGCACAAGACGCTGAGAAACCTGATATAACTTGGAATTTATCCCTGCCTCAGGCAGGATTCAGATTATGACCTCCAGACATCCCTTCTGGGACAGATTTTTATTATGATTCGGCATATGGGACATGATATTCTATATTTTTCATTTTAGTACAAAATATAGACCAGCTAAATCACTGCTAGCTAAATCACTGCTTTTCTCTCCTTTTTTTTTTCTTTCACTCAAGGCATTTTCTTGCTTTCTTACTTCCCCATAGTTTTTAATTAAATCTTATACACAAATTCATCCTCCTTCACATGGTCTCTACTTTCATTTATGAGTTTTTACACCTTCCTCTAATTTTCCTCATCTGGAAGAACATTGACCTGTGGGACAATAGCCTTGACTTTACTTGCACTAGTTTGGCCTGAACAAACTCATCTGCAGACTGATAAAGCAGCTACAATGCACAGCTAGAATATACCTGTACTATTCCAAAAGGCTCCAAAGAAGGATCCCATACTCAGCTAATGATATTTTCTCAGAACTAAGCAAAATGTTTGGAATCTGATCAACTTCATCTCCTGCCAACTGAGGTTGGGCTATAGAGGCAGGTAAGAAAGTACTGATTTACTGGCAGGAACCTACTAAGTGAGTAAGTATCACTGCTGCTGTCTGTTCCCAATAATCCCCATATAGACTGATAAAATAGAACAAAATTTGGCCCTCGGATAGGAAAATCCTTCCATGCTGAGCAAAGCAAACAAAAATGATACTTCATGGGAGGTAACTATGAAGATCTGAGGGCAGTTGTGTCTGAATCTTTATTCTTTTCTGTCTGATAGATCTTTATTTATATGTATATGGATACATATATACTTTTCTTCTATATACTTATTAAATACGCTTATTCTTTCTTGTCAAAAGTAGCTGAGACATTCATAAAAGACTGTGAGAACATTACCGTATGAAGATCTTAGTGCTTTTTGCCCAGCATATTTATTACATCATTTTTCATAATAAAAACTGGATAGGCATTCTTTAACAGTGTATATAGTCGTAATTTAAACTATAGTCAGAATAACAGTACTGGTTCTTTAGAAATTAAGCTTCTTTTTGAGGAAGTTAGATTCTTTGATTTGTTCACAGTATAGATTTATTTGTAGTCTAGATTGCAATTGAGTCAGTTAATTTAGGTTATTTTCAGCATTAATTGATTACATTGAATATTTTTCACAGCAGAACAGAATTCTGAGGCTTTTTATCCTACTTTTCATTCTTTCTTCTTCATTTAGGTGGCCATGACGGAAACAAATCCATAAGAATAGGTAGATGATGAATAGAACTGCTCAGTGATTGACCAAGGCAGTGGTCAAAATCCAGAGCACCAAATCAGCTCACTGCGGTGAGGATTAGCACACTATAAAAATGTTGACTGATGAGCACCTTCTATTCTTAGACTCTAACACAACATGACATTTCCTCAAACCAGAGCAATTGAAATATGAGGCTATAGAGGGAACTTGACATGAGGGGGAAGGCACTTGCTGGAAAGAAAGAAGGAAAGAAAGAAAGAGGGAAAGAAGGAAAGAAGGAAAGAAAGAAGGAAAGAAAGAAGGAAAGAAAGAAGGAAAGAAAGAAGGAAAGAAAGAAAGGAAGAAAGGAAGGAAGGAAGGAAGGAAGGAAGGAAGGAAGGAAGGAAGGAANGGAAGGAAGGAAGGAAGGAAGGAAGAAGAAAAAAAGGGGGGGTTGGGTGGGTATTGTGATTACTCTCCAAAGAATTATAGTGCCTGATACAGATAGCGGGTTTTTTGGGTTGTTTTTGTTTTTATTTTTGCAGGAGGGATCCAGAATTATCTAAAGTGGATGCAATCTGGACCCTAGAGGCTACTATAATTTTCAATTACATATGTAAGAGAAGAAGATCTGTATATGAAACACCAATATCTGAAGTTTCCAGCATAACATCGAACTTCCTGCAAAATGCTCACACTCACAAAAGACATGATTTCATAACTGGCACCCTGATTTTCCAAAGGTTTATGGAGCACTTCAGTACCTGTCAGTTCAATTATGCTTTAGACTTGACTGACGCATTAGCTCTCACACCAGTGCATGTGTGCAGGTCTGCAGCAGAAGGTTTTCTGGGTCCCCTGCAGATCCCTGCACCCTGAAACCATTTCACTTCAGTTACAAAGTTTTTAAGGCCTCCAAAATTTTCTCAAATGATTATGGCTACTGGAAAAAAATATAGCGAATTGTATTGTGCAACTAATAGAATTAGGCTAACACACACCATGATTCTGATATTAGCAATAAAGAAGAGACCTAAGACAAATGTATATATATATACATATATATACATATAGTAACATACATACAAAGCTGTGAAAAAAAAACCTTTCCAGCACTGCTGACCTGGCGATCTCATTCATGTCTGCATGCTGCCTGTTGAACTGGCACTAAATTAAATAATATCACATATGCAATGAGTTACAGAGCAGCATGCCAAGGTATAATTCACAAAGAATCAATTATCACTTGAATCACTTGAATTTTTAGTGGAATCTCTCCACCACTGTATTTCTCTCTCTTCCCTTTGTCTTATAAGCCTAGCATTAGAAAAAAAAAAAAAAAAATCTTGATTGAACAATTTTTTTTTTTTTTATGTTTTTTGGCCAAAGAAGGGCACAAATCATAAAACCATGCATACATAAAAGCTGCTGTAAGAGGAAAGAGAATGGTCTATATTCTACAACTGTTGAGAATGCAAGTACTAGTGATTTTAGTACTATGTGACTAAAGGACCTTCCAAGCCTTTCCATCCCTATGATTCTGTTCTATGTGATAGTGTGATTTTTAAAAGATATCTCCTTATTCTCTTCTATCTTATAAAGGAAAGCATTCATTTTTTACTGTCCAATATTAGATCAAATGTAAGAACTACAGGGAATAATTCTGATTTCTCTGCTTGAGCTTACAAGACAAGTGCAAGTCAGCTGCACAGACAAATCCAGCACAAGCTATCAATGCCACAGAAATGCGACTGTTATAAAAGCATTCCCAAGCAAGCACCAGAACATGTGCATTTGGAGCATACAGGTGGCATCCGTTCCGCATGAAAGGTGGATATAAAATATTTTTGTGGCCTTAGATCAGACCCATTGGGGTATATTCGCAACAACAACAAAAGGCTGTGGTTCATTGAAATATTTGAGCTGCTGGAGGTATGATTGAGCAGGTTACTCTTCCACCAGCTTATTACCTTTGTCCCTTTGGATGAAGGCAACATTTGGCAGTTTAACTGTTCATCTGATTGCTACCTGTGCTGTAATCTTTAATTATTTATAGAAAGTGAAGCTCTGCCATTTAAAATTCTTATAAGATGGGATGGGCGAGTTTCATTTATGACATTTTTATGTAAAAGGAGAGAGTTCACATTGTGAACTCCCAAACTAGGAGAATGATGCTTAAGTCATGACCTCTTTTAGACTGTCTAATTACACTCTAGATTCAGAGTTGAAGCTGCTAAACCCAATAGGCAGAAGTACACAAGAAAGTTGGGTATTACAAAGCCAAGTATAAATCCCCTTTAAAAATCTAACTGAGTAAGTTTTTGCCTTGGGCCTTTGCTAGACAAAATTTGCTCTGCTATGCTTTGATTCGTGTTTAAACAGTCGACAGAAAACATTTAAAAGGATGATACAGAGAATGCAAGATTAGAACTGTTCCACAAAACCTTTAACATTTGGAGAAAAAAAAAGATCTCTTCTGAGCCAAGGTAGCTCTCAAGAAGAAACAAATTATACCTCTGCACTTGATTTGCCTTCTGTGAAGTATTGTCCAAGCACACACACTTAGGTATGATAATCTGCAGTGTAATATACTATTTTATTTAGCAGCAAATAAAATGTGACCTCTTCACTTTAATGAAGAGAGATCTGGAAAAGTTCCCATAAATGCATCTTTTCTTGTAGACAAATGTGAGGTGAATACAGTACCTAGTTAATCAAGTACCTTAAATAACAACTCGAAGCTCCTGGCTTTTAAATCATTGCTGCAGCTTTTCTAACGACATCACAAGAATGTGCTGCCAAAACCACTCCTTAGCAAGTAATAAAAAATTGTTATCCCTTGAAAATTCTGGACACAGGGGAGTTAACCAAGAGGTAAAAAGATAGGCAGCTTTACAGTGGTGGTTCCTGGTCCTTCTGGGCAAATGACTGTTGCTCGGAGGTTAGAAGATACTGCTATTTTCAAAGGTCTTTAGCATGTTGCCCTGCAGAAGGCTGTTGGATTAGTCAAAAAGAAACTAAAGGTTTACAGATGCTTGAGAAAGGCTTGGTCTGGTGGAGCAGGCTGGCTATAACATTCTTCACAGCTCTCACACAAGGAAAGTCTAAACAAGGGGACCATGCCAGATAGTGAGATGCTGTGTGGTCTGCTTCAGGTTGACTTTCAATTAGCAATTCTCAGAAAGTAATGATAGGAAAGGACAATGGGAAAGATTGATAAATAAACATGAAGACTTTGCTTTAAAGCTACACTATGGGATAAAGTTTTTTTCTTCTAATTTCTACAAAACATCTAACCCCTGTGTCATGATACAACTGGATTTTGTACAATTACTTTTAATCCAGATTCACACAACATAGGGAGTAGTATTTCAGGTTTGTTGATAAGTACTGGGCATCTTTCCAGAAACTTGGGAGGTTGTTTCAGATAATCATTGAAAAGTGCAGATGCTTTTCCAATGTACGTGAAACCCTACCAATACTCTCCCTCTAGCCATGCTAGTTTTGTTAGACAGATAGTCCATTCTTCTTTTAGTTAGAAATCTTGCAAGAAAAAGGCACGTCCCCCATGCATAGTTTTGAATTCAAACTACTTTCTGGAAGAAAACCCACTTATAAAAATGTAGATGAAAGTAAACTCAGCCTGCTCTCTTGTCAAAACCCCAAACCAAAACATCTTTCCATGTTAGAAAACATTACAATGATTTGAATCTACAATGTTACGGTGAGCTTATTTCTGTAATTGAAGGACCCAAAACCTAGAGCCAAACATCCTGACTGAACTTCATTGTGTTTCAGATGTGGATAAGAATCTTGTTTTGAAATTTATAGCTTGTTCTTTTCTCAAAAAAAAAAAAATAGAAAGAAAGAAAGAAAGAAAGAAAGAAAGAAAGAAAGAAAGAAAGAAAGAAAGAAAGA
>VZSV01000003.1:6907839-7075557 GCA_013398735.1 Nothocercus julius
GCAGTGAAAGTATTACAGGGGGATCAGATTTAGCAAGCGAGAGAGAGGGAGATTTTGAACATCTGTCTAATGCAGCCAATAGAAGTAACATTAGTGATATTGGAGAGATGGAGACCCCGCCGCAGGTCGGGCTGGGATTACCGGAGCCTTCCCAATCCGATTAGCCGCTGCTCCTCTCCTGCCAGCGCGGGACCCCACGGCCGCGGTGCGGAGAGCCGGAGCGCTGCCCGAGGCGCCGGGCGGGCTCCACGGTTCCCGGCAAAACCCTGGCGCGCTCTGCTTTAATATTCATTGACACAGAGCGGTGAAATTCCACCCCGCTCCCGAGGAAGCCTTCATTCTCCGGCTAATTGCAATTTACAATTACACTTTACACTCTGTCACGTAGGAGGCTAGAAAACAAGATTCTCCCATATAATTATTGGCCTTCTTAATCCCATTCCACCGCGTATCACCTTGCACCACAAAGTCTTATTGTTCCCTCCTCTCCGTTTTATCAGTCATTTAAACTAGTATATATATATACATAATAAAGTAGATCTCAGCCTGCATAATTTTAGGCATCACACCCACGCGGGCGAGCGCGGAGCGGAGCGCGTCAGTGGGTCGTTGTAACTCCCCGCTGGCGGCGGGTTGCGCCCCTGCGGGGCAGAGCCGCGAACCGCGCAGCGCCGCCGCGCACGGACGCACCGAGCAGCTGCGCGGGACGGTGATGCCGGGTTTTCATCCCCCCGCTTTTTTTTTTTTTTTTTTATCTTATTTATTTATTTATTTATTGATCCCTTGGCAGATATTTTCCCCTTTGACCGACAGCGGACAAGTTGCACAGAAATTTACACATCTTTTGATGAACAGCCCCCCCTGCCCCTACACTCGCCTTTCTTGAGAGTGCCCACCGCCCCTAACGCCAAGCGCGTCTCCCGAGCTCGCCCGTGCGGGGGACGCGCCTGCAGTTTGTACCTTGAGGCGCTACAACACAGCGCAGCGCGGCTGGGAGCAGCCCCGCCGCTGGCCGCAGAGGATGTCACCGCCTTCGGCTCTGCCGGGGACACTGCCAGCGGCGGGCGCTGGGCTCTCGAGCACTCTCAGCTCCAGCCTTGTGCCTGCCTCATCCACAAGCTGTTTTCCCAGCCGGCAGCAGCTACCCGAAGCATGACTCAAGGGCTGACTAGCATCCTGCTCATGAATTACAGACATTGACGCCCTGCTTAAAATTCACAACGATGAATTTGTAGCGTTCACGTTTTTACGTGACAGTCATGCTGGGAGATAACGTCTCACTGCTCCTGAGCTTCCCCTTGTACCGGTGCGAGAATAGCAAGGCAAAGGCCAAGAAGTCTCTTGCTCGCACACAGACACATCACACACCGCAGGATTGTGCGTTGCTTTCATGATTTGTAGCATGCCAGGACACAATATCTGTCTCCGAGAAACTACACAGGTTTTATGGCCAATAAAACCTTTTCTCTTAAAGTGGTAGGTGGGTTAGTTTTGCCAGTTTTTCATCTCTCCAGAGCAGACACCAAAGTTGCTACTACGGCAGAAAGAAACTAATTTTAATGGCCATGGTCTAGTTTGCATGGGCACTTCATCAGACTCCTCTGAGATAAACCAGCCCCAGGAGTCCACTGGGGGTATCACAGGTGAAGAAGATATCTCAAAAAACATGTAAAAAATCCTTGCTTGACAACCTTATAATTACACCTGAATTTGCAGAATTCAGATAAACAAACAAAACTACAAACAAATAATGGCCACACACCCTCCTATTCTCACAGTTCCCAAGCCACCTTCATTTTCAAAAATGTTGAGAGGTTATTTTCAGATCAAAGGTTCATAAACTTGAACTAGGAAGCCCAGGAATCTCAGCAGACAAAGCCGCTTCCCACCAGTATGTCCTATATTCTATTCGCTCCTGACTTTCAGTTTATTGAACTGCTCCCCTCCCAGTAAGCTCTTGAGTTATTATTTTCCTGTTAAATCTCTGATGCTTGCAGCAAAATAAATAGCTACCATCACTCTGGTCATTCTTTGTTCTGAAATAGTGGCTCTTCTAGAGGGATGCCAACTGTATTCACAGGCTGACCAGAAGGAGACAGTGACAGCTTGACAGGGGTCAGGGTGCCTTTTGGTGTGTGCATGTGCAGCTCAGAGCACCACAGAAATTTAGATTCTGCATTAGTATGTGCCTCAGGATGATGATGATGAAGACTATCTTGAATAATAATTTAATTGGGGCTCTATTTTCTAGACCCCCAATTTATTTCTCCTGCTTATGAAATGAAGTAATCTGGAAATAAAGTAAACATTGATTGCCTTAAATTGTTTTTCTCTATTTTAAAGTTTCTTTTTTTTTTTTTTTATTGGAGCTTTTTAACTTTAAAAATTATTATTTACTATCTTTTAGCATCTTTTATACATAGCGAAATTAAAAACAAATAGAAATGATAATAGGTTCAGTTTGCAAGAAAAGATGAAAATATTAATCTGTGACTATATAAAATCTTATGGATTTTACCATGCAATGAGCAGCAAGCAATTTTCCTTCTTTAATTATTCTTTTATACTCTATTTATATATTACCATCTTTGAAAAATGTATCCAAGGCACTTCGGACAGCCATGTGATAGATTCCCAAACACATCCACTCTGAATTGGGTATGATATGAATATGATAAGGAATATCTAAATACAAAGAGTGGATCCTACTGCTTTTAAGTGGCTATATTTTAAACTACTGATCTCCCTTCTTTGGTATCTACAACTGGACCTATGAACTGAGAAAAGACAGGAATATCTGGGCGTAATTGCCTGCAGATGGGGTAAAGTCTTGATCTAGATCCTGGTACGGATTTGTCACTGTGAAAGAAGAGAGCTATTTTCATTCATGCTGTCTTAGGATTGCTTCCATACAAGATTTCTAGAGTGGTCATGGACAAGTTCAGTGGCTTTCGGGAAAAGATTAACTGATAGGTCATTTGTGCTTTCAATATTACTGCAGTTGTTCCTGCTGATCTTGACAGAGGCCGAACCCTGTTAAGGCAGGCACTATCCAAGAGATTGTCCCTGTCCCAAAGAGTTTCTTTTATGAGAAGGAAACTCTTCGGCCTATTTTGGTTTGTTTGGTTGCCTCTCCGGTGTCAAAAGCACCACTGTGCAGCTTTTAGTGCAGCAAAGAGAGGGATTAGCTAAAACTCCAGGATGGATGTGAGAGCTTGAAGCTCAGAAGGAAACAGAGAAATGGGAAAGAAGAGGAAGGGAGCTCTTGTGATATCATAAACAAAAAATTGGGAATGATGAAGAGCACTGTCCAGAAAGCAGCCAGGGCATCTCAATGTGACAGATTTTTCTTTTATCGAACAATATTTTCCAGGAGATCTTCGGAAAATATCACTGTCTGTCCTGCCATATCCTCTGGCCTCTTAAGTCTACATGGATTTTCCGGGCTGCCTGGGGCACTATGCTGAGGAAGGAGAAAACCAGGAAAGGCTCAATGCACAGAGAGTAAGGCACAGTTTCAAGCAACAGTGAACAGATTCATATTCTCACTTCTGTAAACCCATCTTTCTCTGCTCCTTACACATGCATATTTATGCATGCAGGCCCTTCCTGCCACATGGCAATGATGGGGAGTCCCTGTGTCTGTATTACATTGCCTATAAGCCAGATAAACCTCAGAGGTGTTGTTTTTACATCTCACAGCATATAAGTGCTTGTGATCCTGACTGGCGGATATAAGAGAGTGATGAGCTGAAAAGACTGGATATCTAACAGTATTTTTTTGTTTGTTTGTTTCTTTTTGTTTCCTTTTTAAAATACAGTTAATTGCTTAGGAAGAATACAAAACTGCTAACTCTGCTGTTGGAATTCATTTAGCTCTGACCTAAGGATAGGACGCTCAAGCAGCGGAGGCACCATCACCTGCAAGTTGTGCCAGCACAGCCCCAAATGTGGGAGCTCAGTGAGAGGAGTCAGTTTCTGATTACACTGGGGTAAATCAAGAATAGCTCAGTAAAAGCCTAAGGAGCTCTACCAGTGTGAGAATGTTATAAGTGAAGAAAGAATTAAGCCTTAGTTCAGTCTCACTTACCAAGGACTAATTCGGATGTGGACTGTTCAGCTGCCATTTCTGGCAGGTCTGGGCCACAGTGCTTTTGGAAACTATTGCATATTGTGCCACATGCAGTAGTGTCTACATACAGACCGGGGAGAGAAAAGGACAGGATGCAGGTTCAGTATTGCAAATCACATCTAGCAGTTCCAGCACGACACAGGTGGAAAACGGGTTGGAGACTGCAGCAACAGACTGGGACTCTAGACAGCATTTCTCCACGGTTACCTCCTTGCCAGGCAAGATACGTGAACTCCAAGATTCCCCACATTTACCAGGTGAAAAGATACGTCAGTGTTCTACGATGGTCCGATTAGCTGAAAAGATGATCTTCCCCTTCTTGTCTGAACTCTGCTTCCCTGTTTACTGTCACTTGTCACCATGGACAGCCTCTTCAGTCCTGTTTCCTGGGAGTGATGATTGTTTGGGTACATTTCTACTTTGTATGGGTGAAAATATCCTTATTGACTGAGAAGAAAAATAAATAATGCTTAGAAGTTTCCTATGACAAACAACAGAAATTTTTTAATTTGGGGCAGTAATTCTTAAACAGTGGTTGGTTTTGCCCTCACTGGTCTCCATGCGCTTCTCATTTCACCATTTGATGAAATGGTGAAAGGGTGACTAGAGATGTGACATCAGCCTTAGCAGTAGGACACAGCCATTCCCATGGGACAACAAGAGCTGTGCACAAAGGAAGGACCTGTTTGTAAATAAATTGTATTCCTCTGTTTTGGCAGCCAAGTGAGGTGCACCTGGGTGAGATTATTATTATTATTATTATTTTTTTTTCCTCAGCTTGTAATTCACTCATCAACAAATAGAAACCAATCTCCATTGCCGCGGCACGGCAGATAAAGAATTACTAGGCCACCCATCACAGAAAATCATGTCCTACCTTTTCTGTTGATTTTATCCCCATAAATTTTGACCCACACTACTGAAGGGATTTCTCCATTTCTAACAAAAACCTAAGCATCTGACAAAACAAAAAGTTCCCTCTACTCAGGTGTATTTTTAATCTTGCTACTTTTTGTTTTCTACAATAGTTCTCTGTTCGGCACCAGTGCTATTATTTGACGGAACAAATGGCAGGGCTTTCTTTGTTATTTCCTGCGACTGTTTGCATTCTGAATGCCTGTGTTTCAAATGCAGTCAGCGGTTGACTTTGCCTGTTGTGCTTTCAAAATTCAGGAGATTAGCATTCAGTTTTGACTGCGCTTTAAACCGTTACCAGAGATCTTTGGACAGATGCAGAATGTAAATACAACCTAATACAGTGAAATATCTTGGCCAAATCCAGCAGTGGCATGAACAGTGGCATATGTTGCATGCTGGAGATGTGTTGATCACAGGCAGAAGGATGAAGTGTATGTACCTGGTTTCAGTACGGTAACCGGTACCAGGCTGGCTTTCAGTCAGTGCATGAAAGAGGGTAACCTGAGCTGGTGGGAGGACTGTGTCCATGCTGTGTTGTAACAGAGAAAGGGAAGCTGCATCCCACGCTGGGAGCATAAACAGGCTTTAATCTGGACGCATTTGTATTTCATTTCCAGCGTGATGTAAAAGCCTTAGGGCCAATCTGCTCCCGCTGCGGAGTCAGGTGCAGGGATGGCTGTGCTGTGGCCGGAGCTTGGAGCAGCGAGGCAGCCTCGTGCCAGGGAGAAGGGGCCTCTGACTTGGCAGCTTTGCCACTCGGCGCCCTGTGGAGAGCAGCATTCCTTCAGGGAGCAGCATCCCTGCTTCCCTGTGCCGCGATGGCCATCCCTCACACAGCTGCTTTTTCCTTCTTCTGGCTCTACTTGCTGTCTTCTGAAGCTCATTTCCAATTCCCTTTCCCTGCATTGGTCTAATCTTCCTAAACCATCAGTGATCCCAGCCTGACCTGCTGTCCACCCCAACTCTCGGACGCGCTCCTTGTTTCCGTCGTGTCCTCCTGGACACAGCAGGACCCGTGTGGGGGACCTAACCTGTGACTTATGCTGCTGATGCCGTGATATCCTGGGCACCTGAGAGGCTGTCTGCTGACACGGACCCTAGGATCAGCTGAGACCATGAAATACATTTTTCTTTAATTAAAACCAATCCCACCGCTCACTGTAGAGCTTTTGTATTCCTGGGCTGGCAGTGGTTAAGGTGGCCACCACCTGAACCTTTGAACTGCAGGAAAACCATGGAGCAGGCTAAAGCCAACAGATGTGTTAAATCTCCCTCTTTCAGGTAAAATGAAAGGAACAGTTAAATATCTTACTGCGAAATAGCTGGAGACAATAGAAGCTGCAGCTGGAGGCATGTGCAGTTGAGTAAGATGCTGTGCAGGGAGAACGACTGAGGCCATAATAGGACATGAGTCGACACTGCTGCTGCAAGTTCCTGCCCCTCTGTTCTCCAGCCTGTTTTGCAGCCTCCCATCCCCACCTTCATGTGCCAGGGGCCAACCTGGCTAAAAGTGATGCCAGAGGAGAGGGGGAACAACCCCTCACATCTGTGCATAATCATAGAATCATAGAATCATAGAATCATAGAATCATTAATGTTGGAAGGGACCTCTAGAGATCATCTAGTCCAACCCCCCTGCACACGCAGGGTCACCTAGAGCAGGTGGCTCAGGACTGCGTCCAAGCGGGTATGGAAGATCTCCAGAGAAGGAGCCTGCACAGCCTCTCTGGGCAGCCTGTGCCAGGGCTCTGTCACCCTCACTGTCAAGAAATTTTTCCTTAAGTTCCTGTGGAACTTTTGGTGCTTCAGTTTGTGGCCGTTTCCTCTAGTCCTAAATAAATAATAATAATAATAATAATAATAATAATAATAATAATAATAATAATAATAATAATAAAAAATATCCCAGTTCCACAATGTCACCAAATAGCCAGTGCAGTGGTACTGTAGTTGACAAAAGCCCCTGGCTCTAATTAAAAAAACAGGGCAATAAGGAGCTATGTGACATGCTGCTTGCAGGAGGGAAAGCTGGAAATAAGAGAGGGGAATATGATCCCAAGGAGAAGCAAACAAACAGAGGTTTTTAGATGTAGGATTCACTATGAAGAAATAAGGTTTATGCCTCTAAGGTGTGCAAGGTCTTGACACCTTGCACTTATGTGGAGAAAAAAGGTTGCAGCCAGGAATTGCCAGTTTTGTAGAATATTTTTCCTTGGCAGTCAGAAACAATCCTGTTAGAACTTGGTATTGTCTAACTTCTTGTATTCTAACAGTCAGGCTAAACTACTTGTTTCTAATGCCACTGATCTTCCAACATGAGTGTTGCCACCGGAGGTGTCCTCAAAGCTACTATTGCACTGGAGACCTTTATATGACCTCGATGACATAGGCCTTTATATGACTTGATAAGTGATCAGGGCCCCAGACTAGAAATGCCTCCAAGGACTGCTTCTCTCTGGACACATCCTTAATGCAAGAGGATACTCATTCTATTTCAGTATAAATTTAAATAATGTCAAGTTTATAATATTAATAAATAAAAATACAAAAAAAATAAGCATGCACACTTCAACAAGCACCAGCTATCTGCAAACATAACAGGACGATTTTCATAGTCTTTCCAAAGGCCATAAAATCCTACTGTGCCTTAAAGATTGTGTTGTGAGATAAAGCGAGTGTTATTATGAAATGATCGTTAGAGTGATGGGGCTTTCTAAGGGACTGTAGTCTAATTATTTAATAGTACAATCATCTTTTTTTTTATGATATCTTGCAGTGGGTTCCTATCATGAGCTTTTTGTAAGACATTTTCTTCTGTAATAAAATAAGGTTATGTTCATTTATCATAATGAAATTCAAAGCAACTTTCAGTTTAAGGCTTTAGCTCCTGATAACAATTTCTTATGTGAAGTAGATGCTATTTTAAGTCTTTCTCTCTTTCTCACTCATGCACTGGCTATCTATAGCAACCCTTTCTTTTTAGCACACTGCAGTGAAAATATTTAACTCATTTATAATATTTAGAATGTTAGCACCAAAGTCCATTTGATAAAATAAATTTTATGTGTTATTTATGGGGAAGACACTTAAGGATTTCAATAATTCTCTAAAATATTTACATTTTTTTCTCCTGACTTTTTGTTTTACGCTGTGTTTTATAGTTCTTCATTTCCATTTGATGTAGGTTTCGAACTTCAGATTTATGGCTCAACACCTCGCAACAAATTTTGTAAATATTCTGTGGGGGCTTGGTCCTGAAACATAAACACTTCTTCCTATTGAGGCACTGAGGAAAAGCAGACCCCCTCATTTATTATGTGATATCCAGAAGGCTAAGGAGATTTTGATCTCCTTTTTCAGGAACATCTTCTTCAGTAAGAAAAATGAAATGTCATCATGCTAAGGTGAATCATAATAAATGTTATGTCTTGGCTGACACTGAAAAATAAATCAAAGAAAGTTGTGAGAAATATTGGTGACTTTTTTTCCACGGAGATTTGGACCAGCTTTATAAATTAAACAGTCCTTGATGACAGCTTAGGGGCGGTAAGTAAACCATTCAGTAGATAATCTCCATAGTAACAAAAAAAAAAAAAGTTTAACTATCTCAACCCAAAATAGCACATCTGGACTTGGCTGTTTCATATGGCAATAGTGAACGTTTTATTGTTGTCAGAAGCCACAGCACACAAGTAGACCATGCAACAGTTTCACTCTTGTTAGCAGAAGCAGGTGAAGTGCAAGTAACGCATCCAGGAAGATTCTGATCCCGTAAATCATTATCTATTTGTTTAACTTTATGCTGCATAAGGGTCCTGGGGTGATCCATCTGCCCTTTGCAACGTCAGAAATTGAAATCTGTTTCCTTAATGAATGTTGAGCCCAATCCCGAAAATTCTTTCTCATAGGAGTAGCCTTAAGTCATGCTGACAGAATTCACTTCAACACCAGCACGGGGTTCCTAATTAACAATATTTAATTTTAACCACTTTCAACTTCAAAGCTGAAGATCTTCTTTCCAAAATAAATGCTTTTTGCGATCAAATCAAAGGTGGAATAATTTAGCTGTTGTGTTGGGGGGGGTCATTAACTTAGAGATAAAAGAGCAAACAGTTGAAGGAAATGCAGAATTGAATTCAATAAGGACTAGGCTGTGGGCGAATCTCCATATCTGCATCTGAGAATGATAGAGAGTAAAAGCTCCACTTAGCTTCTTGTTTCGGCCGCATAAACTCTGGGCCTAGCCTTGCTGCACTGAGTGTGCAGCTGATGGCAGGAGGCAGCCACAGGGCGCTGGCAGGAGCTGCATGAGGTCCAGCTAGTCCCCTGCTGCAAAATTCCCTTTTGGTTTTGCTACAGGATACCAGTTTGCCCCTGCCTAAGGCAGCAAAAGATCAGGGAAGGAACTACATATAATCTTCATCCTGTCTTCATGGTGAACTAGTCATTTCAGCTGGTTCACCTGCATAGAGGGATGGAGTAATTTGTAGGCATGTACCACGGCACAAATTATGACTCTGAGGTAAGGAGTGTTTTGGGGATGTGCTTCCTGGGACATTTATGCACTGTCTTTTGCTCAAAGCACAAACTTTGGGACTCCAGAGCTATGAAAACATGTATCATTAGCCAGATGGCATGAACTGCATGAGAAAGGTGTAGCCCTGCTAAGGGCAGTCAGCTTTGTTAGAACTCCCTGGTGTGTTCTCTGGTCCGCCACACCCCCACCTGGGTGTAGGTAGGGCTTTAAGACCAGAAAGGTAGCACAGTCTTAATGGTCAGTTCAATCTTCTTCAACCTGAAAATGACAGGATAGCTAAAAAAGTCAAAATGGCCTAGTTCTTGGAACTAGGAAGAATTCCTTGATTTGCATTAATGGTTACTGAAGAGAACAAAGATTGTGCAGCCTTGCTCATTCTTGATGCCATTTCTGCATTCCAGGACTTCTTCTTTAGCCCAGTCCCCTTTAGGCCCAGAAAGGGTCCCTGGACATACTTGACACCAGCTAGGCACAAAGTCCGGTGGCCTGGGGATGCTCCTACATGAATGGCTGTTTCTTCCCCTTCACATGTTCATAGGAGAGGGACTCTGACCATAGCAAACCTCCCTGTATAAAGATCTTAAGCATAGTCCAGACCTCCTCTAAAAACAAGTCCTAATATGAAGGAAAAATCCTGCCCATTTCCTCCAAACGCTCAGAAAATTTCCCTTAATCCTTACCTAAAAGGATTGCCTCAGCTGCAAGACAGGGTTTGCAAAGTCTTGGCACAACAATGTATGTGATAACAACGGATTTGACATAAATCCTTCCAAGACGAAAAAAGCATCTGCAGAGGAGACAGGTTTATAAAGCTGGTTGATGAAGCAAGGTCAGTACCTCTAATCTAAATGCAACAATTCTTTCGTCGCATAACAAGAACCCTCCTAAGCAACCATTCCACGGCTCACTGAAATCATACACTTCACAGTCTTCCCTTTTATGCTTCCTTTGTTAAATAATTTAGTGGGGATATTTTGGATGAGATTCTCATCGGCACACGTTTATCTTTTAATACAAATGGTTCCCTCATCTCCTCCCCCTCCCTTGGAGTGTCTGAGCTTGCACAACATTGTGTGCGCTTCGAGTGGAGGGTATTCAGGTAATTACTTTTCATTATTGCATTGCACAACAACATCTTTTACAATTTAAGGCTGCCAGTGCTTCGGCGGCTCTGAGATCCCAGCTCGGAGTTTAATAATGTGTTGCTAAAAAAGAGGGTTAAATGTTGTTTATACATTACATTTCTGGACGCGGCAAATTTCACTTGCACCTGTCAATGGCTTACTGATAAATATACACTGGTAGAAGTTCAACAGCAGTGGGCCAGTGAGTTAGATAAATACCACATGACACCGTAAGGATTGGAGGTTAGTGTTTTCCCAGCTCTCACACCCGGTAGACATAAACTCTTTCCCTAAAACAGATTAAAAATAAATAAATTCTCTTTGTAATGCAAAAAATATATATATTAAAATGCATATTCAAAACACAAAATAAATTTCTTTTTAACTCCACTGCAGTCAACTGCTAGATTTCCTGCCTCTTGGATGTTAATTATGATTTACTCAAGATTTGTGGTCAATTTTAAGTATAAAAGCATCTCATATGACTGGTTGCCAATTCTGAAGTCTAAAGGCCTTGCTTTATATTGCTGTAGTAGAATAGAAAATATAATCAAAGTTTGACCTTCAACTTTAATCCTATAAACAGAGAATTTGCTTACTTTACCTTGGAAACGGATGTGATTCATCACAGTAGCCCATAAATATCATGTCAAACTGTTAGACCGATCAATGAAAATAAGTTATTGAAAAATAATGTGATTGTAAGGTCTCTATGTAAACTAGCTTAGTGTTTTAAAATGAAGAGGGCTTTCAGATTGGGGTAAATCCTTTTTTTTTTTTTTTTTTTTTTCAAAGACAATAGTTACTAGATATTAAATGTAGTAAACATGTAGCATGTTGGCCCTGCTCTAGCTATTCTCTCTTTCAGGGAAAGTACCCTTAAGGTAAATGAGCATTATGCCTGCAGACGAAGAATTAGCCTCAGCCCAGAACTGCAATGGCAGATCACCTAAACTGCCTGTTGCCTATCCCCGTGCCTAGAAGGAAAACCCAGGGTGAACTGTCAGCACATGGAGGCTCCAAGGCTGTTTCTGTGCTGGTTCTTGGCTTGCTGTGTCAGAATCAAACCTTGTCCAGCATTTACGTCTGCTGGCTGCAGAATTTGCTTTCACTTTTCATGTCAGCAATAATGGATATATTCCTCATCTCTAAAAATTAGGCCAGATATTTTTATGCCAAAATATGAATAATATTTTTAACTTTTTTTTTTTTTTCAGAAACACTTGTTCGCACATAATAGAGTCTTTCAATTAAATAATTAACATATGAATAGACTGTACTGCTGTTCAATGAGACTGGAAGGCAATATAATTGTATTTGATGACTGCAATGCATATTCCTTTACTCTTTTCGTTGGTGCCATGAAAATAACTAAAAATAAGTTCCTTACCTCATAGAGGAAACATTCTGCTAGGATTATGTGGCAAATTATGTAGAGAACGCATATAATATAAACAGCGCTGGCTAGGACAATAATTTTCAGACGGAGCAGCTCTTTAGATTTTTCTCTTTTTTTTTTTTTTTTTTTTTTTTTTTTTTTTTGCACAAATACAGCTTACTATTTTCCGTTATTAATATAAATGTAGAATAGTTGGAATCAGAAGCAGTCTGTATTTGCCTCCCAGCCTTTTCTTTGGTCATTTATAGCTTATTTATTTTCCTAAACCTCTGACCCGGGAGAAGGAAATGAAGAAACGTCAAGTAGATTTTAGGAAACTACTAGTAATGAGCAACTTCAGGAATTCACCCATTGCCAGCATCTGGCCCAGACAAAACGGTATTTCCTCTTTGCAACCTCTTGTTCCGCATGACGTCTCTGACCAGCGCTACGCCGCGGCACGACGAGCGTTGGCCCTGCTCCTGGCTCCCGGGGTTCCTCCTTGCAGGTTGAATCCACTTCGAGCAAGGAGAGGGCTCCACTTGCAAAGAGCTTGCTCTTAAGTAACAAAACCAAGAGGAGCTCTCTATTTGCAATAATGATGTGAATACACTGCAGAAGAGCATTCCTTAAGGATCTTTCCATCCAAGCCTGCCCCTCGGGGAAGATGAGACTGCACTGGAGCCCAAGTCTTAGACAGGGGAAGCACCGCAGAGGCCACAGCTCGAGGCCTGTGCCGGCACTATAGCAAAAAGCAGCTGAAAGAAGAGGTTTCAAGAACAGTTACAAAATGGGTGTAGGGTTATTTATGCAAACCTTACTCCAATTCCGTGTGAGGCAAGAGAGAAAGCGTAAAGGTGCCTGGGTGATCATTTAACAAATGGCGTTGCCTTTTTGAACTGACTGGGATCAACATTTCTGACTGTCATGCATTGGCTGTAAAATGAACTTACTACTGCTGTCAGCATTTGCAGACATGCTTCTATACATTTTAACTGAAAGATCCTTTCAAAGAATGATTTTCATAGACAATAAAGCTTACTTTCTATTTCTTTTTTTACGGAGTATAATTTTAGGCAACTGCATGGTAAAAACTATCTGTATATTCACGAAACTTTCTAATGGCCTCCTTATGGTATCATCACTTAAAGCATTCACCGCACCATTTTCTCAGTTCTGGTGCTGGTTTTACAGATTTTTATTTTGTGCTTGAAGATTTATTTGCAGAAAGAGGGGCTTTCATATTCATACCATGGGACAAATTCCCCCCTCAGTGCAGGGCAGATTTAAACAGCTAATGGAGGCCACAAGTGAAATTGCTCAGACTGGGAATGGAGAAAAGATTCCTCCCTTAAGAGTATTAATTTCTCTAAGAAACCAACTTTTTAAAATAAAAGAAATCTGAGCACTAAACAGATTGTTGTTGGTGTTATTACCACTCTTGTTTTGTTAAAAGAAACATCTGTTTTAACATAGAATAATAGTATCATGTCATTATTACTTTCTCTTGTATCTCTTTCTTCTTCTCACCCAAGCACATGCTAAGGATCAGAAAACTTTTTTTGTCATTTTTACTGATAATTTAGCTAGTTCACCCATGCATGCTGTGCTGGTCTCACAACACATGCTGTTTTATCTTGCACATTACTCAATGCATTGTGAAAAAAAAAGAGCCTGAAATATCAGAAAGAAAAATTGAAGAACATATGACTTTTGCTGAGCCAAGAGAAGCAGCATTGAAGTTTATAGATGTACTTAATACTACTATGAGTGATGCTATCACTGGCAATTGTATCAGCTAAAAGAAAAAAAAAAAAAAAAGTCACTCCCTGAGTTCCTTGTTTAGGGTTGAGCAACTCACTAAAAATAAATCATCCATTCCTTCTCTACTGCCATGGAACAGAGGAGAAATATAAGCACTGTAGTTAACTGCAAGTCTGACCTTAGTGATTCTGCTGCCCCAGAGCTGACTAGATTATAGTGAGGAGTTTATAGCAGAGATTTTAGAAAAAAATCCTTCAGGGTTTCAATCCACACTAAAAAAAAAAAAAAAAAAAAGTCCACAGAAAAATGTTCAGTCCTCCGGGAGCTCTTTCATGACTTATATCTTTCACCATCAAGATTCAGCTTTTATAAAATCTTAGACTGTATTTGTACTGCATTGCTACCACTTTTACTATTATACGGTAAAACTTGAAATAACAGATATTGGAGCAACGTTGCTACCTGATCATCTCATTTTTCACAAAGAAGAAGAGAAGAAAAATAGATATCCAGATCATGAAGCAGCAGTCAAAATCACTGGTCATGATGACACCAAAAGAGAAAAAAAAAAGATTGCTTTTATAATCTACTTATTTTTATGTATCTTTGTGATATGAGCACTGCAGATTGTGGGGGGGGGAAGCAAAAAGAATTCAGCAGCCATTTTCTTGCTTGATCAGTAGGACAACATAAACAGGCACAGCACTTTAAAGGAACATGTTAGTGAACCTTGATGTATCTCTACTGTAAAAGTACATTTCTAAAGTTATTGAATACACAGTTCAGCTGTCAGATTCTTCAGTTTGCTATTTTAAACTGCATTTAATGTTTTTTAATATATATTTTTTTAGAAGCCAATGCAATTATTCACATACCCAATTTAAACTGATTTTAGTTGGAAATTCAGAAGACAATCAGTATTCATAGGTTTCTCTAACTCACCCAGGTATATTTACAAAAGTAAAACATTCACTTTGTTCATAGAGATGAGACAAGCATGTACATGATATATTTTGTAGGTTTTATGGAACTTTGAAAACTACAGTATGAAAGTGGATCAAAACATAATGATGGCAGAAAGAAGATCTAACACTGCTTGGAATTTAACAATACTTGCTATTCATCTTAAAACCAATCCAGATATTTGGCATGTTTCAAGCTTCCACAAATTTTACCATTTTCTGGAAAGCCCAGAATTTCTTTTAGAGGAAAAAAAAAAAAAAAACCTTTGATTTTTTTTTTTGCTCGAAAAGAATTTGAAAATATATGAGGAGTAATAACTGATTCATTTCTACTTTTTGCTTTACTCTGATGCATTTTTAGAAAAGATTTGCATTTCTGACTAAGGAAAGTGTCATCAGTTCTTGTAATTTACCCTTCAGCAAAATGTATTACATTATAAATTTCATCACACACCAGATCAGACTAATTTTAAGACTGTATTACAGGAGAAAAAAGCATCATGAAAGGGATGCAATATTCATCCCTGAAAAGTGTTTGCCTTTATCCTTAAAGAATTAAGATATTTCAAAAGATCCATATGAAAATAAAGTATAAAAGTAACTTTTAAAACGTGGGGAAAATGATTAAAGTCTTATTTCTGTGGATTTTCTTAACTGGAAGGTATAGAGATCATATGGCTTTTTGGGGCCATGCCTCAGAATTTACATGCATTTAAGGTAGACATAATGATACGCCATCTCTAGTTCTGAAATTCTCTTGGCAGATGAATAAAAGTAATTGAAATAAAAATAATTGAAATATTTTATTTTGAAATAATGACATAATAGAACAATTAGCTTGACGTAAATATTCATTCTCATTTTCTATTACTTTAGAAAGAGATATCTCCTAAAGCAAACATTATAATTTGCAAGTGATTACATATGGTTAAAGTTCAAACTGTGTTATTGTAGTATATATTTTACATTTTTTAACATTTCCAATGAGATTTCATAGCTGTCTTAAAAATAATCAAACAGAAATGGATTATTGATCTTTTGGCTCTGAAGTAGCAAAGGGCTTTCATAAATGTTTTTGTAGTTCTATGGTTTACAGCTTCAGTGATGAAAGGAAACAAATATGTCCTTTTCAATCAACTCTCTAATTGTTTCCTCAATTATAGAAGGAATGAATACACAGATGGCAATATAGAAAACTTTAATCTGATGAGTCATTTTAGTTACAAGTGAAAATTGGGAAACAACAATTTAATTTGCTGTCATAGTTAATGAGAGTTCACTTTTGCTTCTGCAGAAGTCATCTTGTAATTTCTGAGTTTTCAAATTCCTTAACTATTCAAGCAATCAACAAAAACAATTAGCAATTAAAAAGAATTTAATACTTCTATTCATAGATTCTGTGATAGCTATTTCCATGACTAATTCCATTTTCATGTTGTCTTTCATCTGACAGTGTGGCATGAATATTTGACCAATACATTTTGCATAAGCCCTAGTTATCCTTATGACAAATATTCATATAGAATTCTTTATTCAGTCATTATGGAAAAAGCAACACTGCTTCTTCTGTAGTAAAGAATTTGACTTATTTACAGACTGTTGTCATGGGATTTTTTGTCATGCCCTGATTATGTGGCATTACAGCTTCATCATTCTTGATCTTGTTCACTGCTAGGTATTTATGGACTGGGCATGTATTTATCAGATCTGTTTTCCGTATAGTCTGTTAGCTGGCTTAAGACAAACATATGGAACGAAACCATCTTTTAGTATCAGCTAATGAAGAGCACTGGACAATCCTAAATTGCATTCCTTTTAGGGAAACTAACTCTGAAAATACATTTCAGGGGACTCTGAAAATACATTTCAGAGTCATCCTTTTCATTTCACTGGTAGTTGAAGATATTTTGGTGTGAGGTTTACACATCTAGGATCCATTGTTTTATGAGCAGCATGAACCTTTATTTGAGACCTTAAACAACTAAACAACTGAGAGAACATTTCTTCAACAAAATAAACTCAGATTTACTTATTTGGAAGACTCTCTATGGGCATGAATATTTACCATACCTCATTCAATCTTTCTTATATCTCTTCCTTTCACTGTGACAGCTACTATGTTTTAAAGCCGGAGCCTGTATACCACATCTATACAGATGTGGTATATAACCAGTAAGATGTAGACTTGACCATTTTGTCAAGTATTTGTTGTGAACATGGGCACTAAATAATTTTTCCAGACATTGAATTCCTTTCTTTTCACATCCAATTTTTCCTCTTCTGGTTTACAAGTTAAATTACAGGCATTTGGACCAAGATTATATTTTGATAAGCAAAACTCAATCAATGAAAAGCAGTACATTTGCATGAGCTGTTGATACATCATAAAAGACATGCTTTTCTACCAAAACCCGCGGTCTAAGTTTGTTCTGCAGTTAATAAAGAGTCTCCAGATACTCTTAATTAAGAGATTAATATACAAGTATCTCCAGAGGGAGATTTATTGAATCTATCCTAGGGATAGATTGAATTGTTCTGTGAAGGTTTGTTTTCCACAGACTGCAGAGGGTGTTAGACAGCTAGTTTAAAGAGATGCCTCACTTTAGACTGCTGGAGTCAGCTATGAGGAATATTAACCCTAGTTTCTTTAAGTTAAAATCTAGACAGTGATCATTACATGATCAGCAGTTACTTACTGTAATGTGGCTTCAAAAGCTTTACAGATTATCTTCACCCTTAGTTACGAGACAAATTAGTATTTCTTCCAATATGGAATATTCCATTTCCCAAGAAAGTACTTTCTGTTAATATTGAACATGATGTGTTTAAAACAATAATGTGCTGGTCTTCTGGATGTGAGGTATTGATGCAAGAGAAATTCGTTTTCATATTAATATATATTCTGTTGCTCACACAGGTACATCTTGTGCTTTTTTTCTGTCTAGAAACACTAATTACATTTGATTAGCTTTTACCATCGTTGTGTATGTACTGTGAGCAATATATTAATTGCTTTACATGCAAACAAATTGCTAGATGGAAGGGGTTTTTGATATTGTATTCCTAAATATTTTAACTTTTAATTTTTAGATTCTTTGTAAACTTAAAGAGCTCCTGCTTAATCTTATAGAGCTCCTGCCTTAAAATATATGAATCCACAGAAAGAAGGGAGGAAATACAAACTGCCCAGAGAAAGAGTGAAAAGGTGTTTGAGTCTGGACTGGAAAGAGAAAGCTTCTGATGTTTTAGGAGCTACAAATCCTCTCTCGAGGAAAGGCTACTGAATCAAAACAATCATTATGATTTCATCCAAAGATTTACTGAGTAAGGCAATGGGACTCCTCTCTTCCCATCCTAATGTGTCAATATTCTCTATATATCTTGTTTCCATATGAAGGGCAGCACAGTCTCTAGGTAAAGAGGGAACAGAAGTGCAGATAATGCCCAAAGATCATACATACTCTCTTTCTACATTTTGGAAGTACTAGTGCATGTAGTACAAGACTGAATACCCTGGCAAGCACAGTGGATCTTCTCTCACTGCTGTTAGAAGGGATAATGGAGGTAAAAGAAAAAGAATAGGTAAAATTATACTGAATGCAGAATGTAATGGTCTTCATCTTTTTACTTGGCTAAGTTTGGCTTACAGAACATCTCTTGAGCAGGAAAAGACAACACAATTCCTGCCCTTTCCTACTCTGAAAGTAGAAATTTTTTATGTTGTCACTGAACTTTCACTTTTATTCAAGTTATTGAATATGTTTGATGTTTTTGCTGGTACATTTCTTTCTGACATTGAGGAAAATGCATTGGAAAAAAATAATGAATTCTCTTCTGGCCTAGAGGTGGAAAAACAATAACCATACATCATACATTTAAAAAGCATTTCATTAAAGAGAACTTCAGAATGTACTGCTAGTTATAGATCATTTAATTGTTATGTATTTAAAATGAGAAATATTTTTAACAATCTTTTGGAGCTTTCATATACTTGAAATTTATTATGTCAGTCGTCAGCTGCTATGACATCACAAGATGAATTCAAAGTGATGATTACTTTAGTATTTAAAATGCTTGGAGTGTACCAATTATTCAGGCTGCTAAGTGAAAGTAAAAATGTCAGTTTAGCTATCTATAATCCCATAATGTTTAAAGGTTCATGAATTACACATGGACCAGATAGAGAGAAACTAGTTTGGCTAAAAGATATTTTTCTGCTCAAAATATGCTGAAACCATATCTTATAATGTATTCTAGTGATTAATCAGTGTCATTTAAACATTAGATTACTTAAGGGTATGTGTTTGAATTTACTTTCAGGATAAACCTCTCCTATATTCATGGCAATAAGTAAGTAAGCAGTGTATGTCTAATGGTTTACAAACATTCATCTTAAAATGAAAGGATCCCAATCCTACATTTTTTTCCTCCTTTGAAGGAAGGACAGAAATTCAGGCACAAAGAACATATAACAGACATAGGTAGGCGTTTACTGATTTGGATTAAGATTTTATGCCATGGTGCTCCCCCTGAATAGTTCAGCTGAGCATCGAGGTATCTCCTGACAGTGGTAGGGATAAGGTTTCTTTTTGAGATACAAATAATAGAGATAAAGGAAAATAGCCTTGGATGGAGACTCTTATCCAGTAGACCTCTCCAGATACTTTGCAGTGTGTCAGTAGTCTTGTTACACTCCAGTGAAAAAACTAGAAGGCCAGGTACTACGTCCTCTTGTCCCTTGTCTGGCTGATAAGACTTCTGCTTCCACTTCCAAGGAATCTTTGTAAAATCAGCAATAAGTAGGGTCGATACTTTGTTCTTTCATAGCCTGCCCGTTACCAATGCCAGTTATAATTATAGTTAATATTGTACTTACAATGATAAGAATAAAACACTCTCAGTACTTTCTCATTATTTTAACTTAACAGATGATGTTTGATATCAAATTCAATAATTCATTTAGTGCTCCCATGCGTCTTACAAATAAAGAATATTCCTGTCTTTAAACAGGTTTTAAAAGCCTTTCCTTTTCATGTTTATCTTTCATAGGCTTTCTGTTTAGTTATGCTGTTTGGTACTGAGCACATCACACAGCACAGAGTGCTGCCAACCCAAAACACCGAGCTAACTAACCACACCTCTCTCATCTGTGCATCACCTCTGGAAAGCCTTACTGAAGCAGCACAACTCAGGTTGGATGCAAGCGTCCTTCTCTGTTGTGTGGATATCAGCAACAGCATCGAACACAGTCACTGACAAAGGTGGCCATGCGTCAGATGCATCAAATATGCAAACTTCAATCTGTGCAGGTTTGTTTTAGTTTCTCTTAAGATATATGGCTATTATGGTGACAGAGATGGCTGAGCCTATAAATCTTTAATGGGCGTAATGCATTTGTGCACTGTTTATATTTGTGTTTCAATAGTTCAATAGTTCAGAATGGAAGCTCCATTGTATAAGGATCACTCTGTCTTTGATTAGGAAGGATAACATTAACCTACCTTTGAGATGTTATCTGGTTACAGAAGACTGTGTTTGGTCTCAGAATGAATAATTATTTCTCTTCATCAAAAGCTTTCATTGGTCAAATGACAATCCATTCTGATATGTAAGCATCTGTAATTACATCAGTTCACTCATGATGCACAAATTATTCTGATCCAGCTGATATTCAAGTTTTCAGCACCTGAGGAAAATTAAAAACTTAAAAAAACAAAACAAAACACAAAGATGGTCGTGTTGAGTCTGATTGGTAGGGGAAAAATATTGCTCCACTTATCTGTGTGAGTTTCTGAGGATCTTCAGTAGAGGAAAGACTCATGTCAGTTGGTAAGTTTTGTCTGTAGGCAAATAATAAAGAAGACACCAAGTCCTTCCAGGGTGAATTTTCACCTGTTTTGTCAAATGAATGAGGATCCCCGAGTAGGAAATTTCATTGTCCAGGGATACACCCTCCTCCTCCTCCAATTCATATCATGGTTTTCAGTGACAGTTTTTGAATATTCTCTGATTATTCACAACTCTACATCTATTTCTTCAGGCATATTCTGATTCATGTTAGAGAAGGGACAAGAGATCATGGGAAGAAGAGGCTTACCTCAGCACGGAAGTCACATTTAACTCATTATTCTCTCTGGTTAAAGGTCAAAAATCAATGTTACTTTTGCTAAGCTAAGTTCCTATTATAAAGTTCAACCTATAAAACAATAAACATTTGAGATCAGATCTCTTTTTCTGGTGGTAATCACAATTAAACATATATTTCACTTACTAGAATGATTTTCTTGCTAACTTGCTTAAAATCACTTTTGAAGGTCTTATGAAAAATTAAAAACTCAGACTCTAAAACGCACTGGTTTTGATTTACAATGATTTATAGTGTACTAATCTATTATAAAAATGTGTTATTCATTCAAACTGTAAATCAGAGTCTCCACTGAGTATTTTTAAAATCACCGGTTAAGGATTGGAATCTGAGACAGACATACTTTATTTTCAGTAAGTGTTATTAGCATTAGGTGATGCTATTATGTGATGATAAAATAAATTCTTCACTGTGATGCCAACATAGCTATGATGTATACAGGGAAGACATGTTAAGCCTATTCTAATAGCCACAAAAAATGTGGAAACATATAAATGTAAAACTGTAGGTTAAAACCCGACTATATCTGAAGGTGTATCTATGTTTAAACACAGAAATATCATGAATTGTAAACAAGGGGTCAATCAGAAAATGGATCAAGAAAAATGAGAATCAAAGATTAGATTTATTGATAGAAATATCCAACACCTCAAAGAGAAATGATCAAAACATCAATATAAAAAGGCACTAAATCATCTGTAAGACTGTATAGAAAAAATGACAAAGTTCAATTTCCTGAGGCGGAATTTGATCCAAACTTTTCAAAAGACAGGTGAGAGTTTGTTCTTTCCTATGCCACCGTCAGTGCAGTGTTGTATGGTAGATGCTTAGGAAGGAAATAACAGAACTTGGAGATTCTGATCCAAAAGACCATGAAGGTCCAAGGAAAGATCTAATAACTGACCTCACTGTGCTTTTACTACAGTTGCTGCACTATGATCCAGTCATGGTGGTCTGATACAAAAGTATTGAAATTATAGGATTTTTCTCCCCAGTGATTTAAGTATGTCCTTGGTCAAACACATAGAAAAGGATTTCCACCAGTATTTCATGATAAGTAGTGTGACATATTAAAAAAGGACAAATTTTAGAGAAAGATACAAAAAGTGACAGTGAAGATACATTTTGAGACTAGTTAAGAGTTAATATTATTAGTGGCTAACAAAAGAGTAAGGATAAACTGTAAGTAAATTGTGAACATGTGAAAGGGATAAACAAAAAGTTTGGAATGCATTATTTAATAAATGAATAAAAGCAGAACTAAGATGTCTGTCCTGAGGAAAGAAAGCAATTAAACTTAATTTCAGGAATACAAATCAAAATAAAGTCTATGGTTATAGTTTTGCAAAGGAATAGCTAGAAACATTATTAATTGAGTTGTTTAAAATTACAAACAAATGCAGACATGCTATCTTGCACTGGAGGGAAATAGATGAAGTAACAAGCTTCTGCCACCTTGAGTTTGACAGTGAATCCATGCAATAGACAGAAATAGGCCTTACTCTTTATTGTGCTCTTAAGTGATATTCTTTTAAATCTAATTTTGTGTTCTCTTTCCTGTATTTCCACTTCAATAAAATAATACCACATTTCCCAATCCATCTTTTCTTTCAGCTAAAATCAAGAGAAAGCAGCATTAGATAAGCAGCTAGCCATAAGTCAGAAACTTAATGACACAAAAGACTGAAAGATATGAACATATGATCTGCGACTAGTATGTCGTCTTTGTGTTTTCCAGTAGAGCTATAAAATGTGAAACACAGTCAGTGAGCAAATCCGTGCAAAACACAATCAAATCTGTGCAAATCACAATCAAAATCTGAAAATAAAATATATATATTTGGATTTAGGGTTCACCCTTAATAATGAGAACTGCTTAATAATGAGAACTACTTAAGTGCAAGTACATGGAAAGGCTATGTTCTGATCAGGTGGTTGGGAATAAATTTATTGAATTTTATTGTTAGCAAATTTGAAACATGCTAATACCCAAATTTCAATTTTGCTGTATCTTTTTGCACAATAAACCTGAAAAATAAAATACTATGGTGATATATTTCTTAATTTGCAGTGTTACAATATCTCAAACAATTGCAATAAAATAATGCATTTTATTAAAAAAAAAGGGGGGGGGTGTCAAAGTAATCCAAAATATATCTATACACGATCTGCTACATAATCATGCATTATGCACCATGCACGGAAAGGTTTATACTTAGTGCAAACATATAAGTTTAACTCTGTATATAAACAGAAAGGGAAAGCACATTAAATTCTTTCCAAGTTTCAGGGAAGCTGTGCTAGAAGTGATTCTGAACCTCAGAGCACTTGTGGGAATGGATACAAGAACATGAATTTAAATATTTCCCTTTTTAATCAAGGAATTGAAATCAGGTATTTCCCATTGCAGCTGTATGAATCTCGCTAGTATTTATGTTGACCTCTTAATTGTTATAAAAACATACATTTTGGTACAATTATCATTAACCTGCAAGCAATAACCTTTTACATGTTTAAAGTGGTTGCAATGCTTGTTATTATAGCCCACGTTCAGTGCTGTTCATTTAGTATGCTGTGTTTTTAACACAAATGTAATCCACTCTGCATTTTCCATTTAAAATGCATAAGGCAAAGTGCATCATAACAGGATGTAACTACGTATTAATCAAATTAGCACAACACTTCAAAGGCCCTGGCTTTTTACTAGGCTACTGTTAGATCACAATTCATGATGGAAAGAAGCAGTGTAATGAAAGGCTTGGCAAGGGAGCTGTTTATTTTCTTTCCAGAAAGATATATTGTGGGTTAATTTTCATGACGGGAAAAAATGCAGAGGAAAAGTAACAGTAAGCATTAGCCAAAGCACAATAAATGGAATTTAAAATACTACTGTGGCTTTGCTATTGACAAACATAAATGTAGTAATTAGTTGATGATACAACAGAGCTCAAATGACCCTTTGTTCAATTATTTAAACTTCATGACCCAAACAAAGAAGAGTCAGATTATTCAATATTCACATTGTGAAACAAGACGGTGGGGAAGATCATATGCTTCATGATCCACAAGAACCTTCAAGTAATACTTTATTCAGTATGATTTCTCAAGACTTTCAAGTCTATACTATACATTTTAAATCTATGATCATTTTAGATTATGCTTCAGGATTTGAAGTGAGGCCTTTCGGCATATTGACTTTTACACGGAGTAGTCATGATTTAGGAAACCCAATGTAAGACACTTTCAGTGGAATAATCAAAGGATCAGGAATGCATAACGCAGCAGCATATGTTTTGCTCTCTATATGATGTGAGGGCTTGAAATAAGATGTGAAACTGGTTTTCCTGCTCAGAATTATGCTCTAGCATCATCACAATTTCAGAAGAAATTCAAATGGTTGATGCTTAACTTCTAAAATGACTTTTAAATTTACCAATGTAGATTAGTTTAATTAACTTATTTACATTTTCTTTCTTTTTCTAAACTGCAGGTTAATTTGGAGACTTTGAAAGTCAGTGGTGAAATCTCTGTTGACTTTTGTTGGAGCAGGGTTGAATTCATATATTCAGCTAAGTCTTCCTTAAAGTAGCAATAATTTTCTTTTCTTCTAACTTCTGGCATTGACTTTTTTGATGCTTAATTACATATTCCAACTTTTATGTGTGCAACATATTAATGTTGTTTTCTAAATCAATATCTAGTCATTGCACTCACTACCCATCTGTAGATGAAAGAAAAAATATATCTTCTTGTTTATGTTTTGTGTAACATTTAAAAGATCTTTAAGGCCTTATCTCTATTTTTGTTTCTGAGATATATTAGTAAAAGCAAAACTGGTATTGGTACCTTTTCTGAGAACCTGAAAACAGCTGATATTTATCCTATGGAAAACTGCTTTGACACATTTTATTTGACAAGCACATAGCCTCCTGCCAGAGAAAATCACTGAAGAAGTGCTGTCTTAGGTTATGCTGGCAATGCTTAAAAAGGAACATTGAAGATGACAGGCTAAATCTTTAGAAACTTCTAAATTATGAAAGAATGCAGTCAGTGAAAATTAAGAATCTTTTCAGAGAGTCAAAATACTAAAAATAGAATGTTCATTTCATACTTTCCCATACATGTGATATTTATATCATGCACCTAGTGTATATACATATTCATTTTATATGAATAATATCATAAATCTTTGTTAATCGTTCTTAAGTAGGTGGTCAAGGTATTAAATAATATATCTCAAATGATACCAGGGCCATCTGTTGCTTTAACTCCAATTCAAGAGATGTTTTGAGAGAGAAGACTAGTACTTAAAATGTCTTCTGTCCTGAGACAGAACAGGGCTGAACAGGAACTATTGAGCAATTAGATTAACATTTCTTTAATGCTTGATGGTTTCATGTGATACTTTTAACTATTGTAGTTTTAGGATTTTTTGATTTATTTCTTTCAATTTCCTGCTTTGGAAAAGCTAAGATTGCTCAAAAAAACCACATACATGCCAATATGAATAAACACACTTATGTTAAAAATGCTTTTATTATTGATTGCAATAGAATAACAACAACAGCCAAAAAAAAAAAAAAAAAAAANTGGAGGAAGCAGATCATTTATTTGCAGAAATCTTCAAAATTTAAGTCAAACTGTAGTATGAGATTTCCTGAAGAGCTGGTATCTAATTATAATTGGATGCATAGCTACTGTAGCGTTCATATTTAGTTCTGGTTCTTCCATGCGCTGGATCAGCCAAATTAACCTATGAAAATATCTAACTAACTTTCAGTTTCAGTTTCTCTTTCAGTGTCTTTATTTATTTATTTATTTTTTAATACGGGGCTAAATTTTGACTTTAATCATGCAAAATTCTCACAGAAATGACTTTATAAGAACTGCTCAATTAATGTGAAATCTGAGATAAAAAGATGTATAATATCATTTAGCTATGTCCCTGCATCATTTTCTGTGTTATGATTTTCCAATGTTGCTTCCAAATCAGCTTTAAATGATTCAGATGATTTCATCATATAACTTGAGAGGTTTTTTTGTATTTGACAAATCTTGCATCCTGAGCACGTCTCTATGTTGTAATTACATTTTCCACAGTTCTATCCTTCTCCTTCTCAACTGAATTTATAACAATACTTCTGTTACAAAACCAGGGAGATGATCGTGTTTTCTTCTGGGGCAAACTGTTCATGTTATTCAAACACAGAAGACTAAATAAAGAATACTTGCAGAATATTCTGGAGATAAGTGTGCAGTATGACATCTCAATAAGAAGGAAAAAGCAATTCTGAATATTTGGCTTCTTCCTAAAAATATATCTAATTATAAATTTAAGTACAAAAAAAAGAGCAGTGAACTAAAGAGAAGTAAAATTGCGGTGGGAAGGCAAGTGCAATGCTCTGAGATTTCACCTTAATTTAGTGACCTTATCTGCAAAGTGTATGGAGGAATTATATTTTTACACTTTTTTCAGAGAGAAGACTATCCAGCCATTTCAAGGAAGGTGAATCACGGTGCTGATATTAAAGCTTTGGTGGAGAATATGTATTCTTCCCTTTGTCTAAAGCATGAGAGTGTCTTAACTGGGCTTTTTTTTGGTGAGGACTGTTCAAGTCCTTCATATACAACCAAAAGAAGGATAGAGAACATGATTACTATGCTGCTCTAGATAGGAGGAAGATGAAGATGCAAAATGATCATGGAGATAACTTGTGTCCAGGTAGGGAAGAAATACATTTTTTTTAAAAGTATGTCTCTCATATCACTGTTTAGCCAGCAAAGGTCATAAGGTGGCAAGTACTGCACAGGGAATTGCTTTGTTTTAATGGAAAATAAATCTTTAAAAAAAATTAAAAGGAGAACTTTTTAGAGGAAAGACCACATGGTGGTAAGAAGGATGGTATTGTATTTTACTTACATATCTCTCCCTTAAAAACATGACCATAGAAAACTCTTCCAAAAAAAAGAAACATATGAGGTGGTGAGAGTTCAGGTATCTCTTTAAGAGCTCTCATGTTTATAAGCAGTCTTCTTCAGATGCTTGAGATAAAAAGAATCTTTCAAACTCTTGAAATCCATTCATCTTGAATCAAGTACTCTATTTTCTCATGGATTTTATGGACATTTAAATTTTCAGTTCTCTCTTAGTTCATTTCTTTCTGAAATAAAATAATTTTGGGTGGCATTCTGCAATCTTAGTGTACATATAAAAAGACTTTTTTTTCCCCATGTTTCAGAGGGATAATTTATTTAATATTAATTTCTGCATAAGCTAAAACACAAACAATGTCATTCCATCCCAGAGGTGATTTTCAAAAACATGAATTGGAACTAGATGTATAACCTGATTGTGGGTAAAAAAAAAAGTATTTGCTTTCTATATTCCATTCAGTATTCTGTTCAGTCTTCTGTTCAAAATAGCTCAAAAATTAAATTATAACATGAATAAAAGTAGGACCTGCAGGATTTTTTTATCTTTGCTTAGGATATGGGATACATATGCGGGAAATTGCACTATTTATTTTACGCTACGAAACACTTAGCTTCAAGTATTAGAGATAAGAATAAATAAACTAATTTAAAATAAAATCCCCTGTGTCACTTAAAAGTTTTTATTACCTTGGACTTAGGATTATCTCTGACTTCAGACAGCTATATTTAAAATATTCACACAGATTGTTCTATTGAAATAATGTTCTTCGGATATGCAGAATTCTGTAAAATCAAGCCAAGTCTTATGTTTATATTTGTAGAACCATGAAAGGGGTTGCAGTCCAATTATATGTTTTAATATTTACTATTATTATGGTTATTATGTTAAGGTATAAGTTGAAAGAAATGCAGTCAAGGTTGAGTTCCAAACATTAATGCACATTTCTGCGCCAATTTTTCAACGCTCCAATTGTGCTGTTATGGTAAAGTTTAAGAAGAGATCTAATCTAAAGCTATAAGTTTATCACATTTGTTGTTAACACCCTTAATTGTTACTTCTTTTTAGTCAACTATTCAGAATTTGAGATCTTCAATATGTGCTCTCACAGAAGTGTGCTAGCAGCTCCTCACTGTAACATGTCAAAATGTTACTTGTTTTATTAAATGTAAAGCTTTTCCCAAAGGAATCATCTGTCCTTTTGACACGTCCTTCTGTTACTGTGTTTGAAAGTACTACAAGGATCCATTAAAACAGAGTATATACTTTTTAGAGTTTGGTGAATGCATAGAAGGAAAATCTCCTATTAAACCTAGTTTGACACTTTGAGGTTCACTGAGTAGCAAATGGTGCTTTCATCTGTTTTGTGACAGTCGAGGAGCAAATTCTGATTTGTTTGTTTTGAATCTGAACTTCTAGTTACAAAATAACCAGAAGATAAAAATCAATCACCTGCTGAAGGTTTTGCTGAAGAACTATTTTCCAAATATATTTCATTAAAACAACAACAAAAAAAAGGTTTTTAGAGAGGAAACATTTCCTTTTACATTACCTTTAGTAACTTTTTTCATGAACAATTTACCATTTTAAAAATTTAATCAACTACTCAAATTATGTTAGAGCATCTAATCATTGCAAAGCTTTGCCTTTAGCTTGTCTTTATCTCCCATTTATCTTTTTATCTTAGGTACCCCTTCTCTGGCTTCTTGTCTTCCAGCCAGCATTTACTGCCATCTATGTAATAATCAGTTAATAGCCTGAAGACATATTAAATGTAGTTGCTGTCCTTCATGTAGTCATTGTTCCTTGGTCTGTGAGACATCAGCTACCCATGACCCATCTAAACAATTTACTGTTTGTGGTTGAGGTGGCTGTTGGAAAAATTCCACGAGCCCTTTTTCCTCTGGGTATATTTACCCTTCATGGATATGATGTGGTGCTAGCTGTTTTTTTCTTGCATACAGTCCAACTGGAGCAGTATTGGTGATTTAACTAGAAGCCTTACTTGTGAGATTTCAAACCCAATTCCCAGAGCAGAAAGCCTAGATAACGTCTGGTGTCCATCCAAAATGAAATGAATCTCCTAAAGCTTTGAATAGTTTTGTTCATAGTGAATATAAATGTGCCATAGTCAACCAGTTAATATGCTTCTTAAACTAAGTTTACTTAATAAAAAAGGCTTTAATTATATACAGATGTATACCGTTAATATTCTTGGACAAAGCTTTCTGCATACAGGAAGATAGAAAGTAAATGAACAAGACATGACCTAAGATGATACATAACTGTTTCCTTAGTTCCAAAAATGCATTTATTGATTTTGTTTTCAACATGGCCAGAATATACAAACATTTGTCAGCTGCATCCTTTAGCACTCAGCTCACTCAGAACTATTACAAGTTGCCCTGTAGATTCCGCCACAAATAAAATGTTGTTGCAGTATATATCATTACATCCCCCTTTCAAATGTAGAAATAAATATAATCTTCACAGTGTAGTGTTAGCAGTGTTACAATTCCTCAGTTGCTATTGGTAATGATAGTTATGATAATACTTTCTGGATGAATTATGTATTAATTGTTTTGATGAAAAAATTGAGATGAACTTTATTTATGGCTGAGTTTCTCTAAAAGGGTTACAAAGGTTGCACTTTTATTGTGTACACCAGGTTTTCAAATCAATATTTATACATTTTCCCCAATGCTAATGCAACCCTATCCATTTGTTAAAATAAACAATAAAACCTGACCTATTTACAGTTCTCTATGTATGCTATACCAGCTACTCTATAAACACCATTGTTGAGAATTAACACTATGGATTCAAGCAGTATAATTTATGAAGTATGCCGTCTGAAAACTAACGCCCCAATTCTATGGTCCTTTCACACATGTAACTCTCTGAGGTGATGTGAAGGTCTATGTGGGAAGAGATTACAGAGTTCTAAAGAATAATTGCCCTCTATGAAACTTAGAAATTGATTGGATATTTGAAAATTGAAAATTGTGAAAATTTACCATTGACTTGAGAAATCAGGCTAAAGCTACTCTGCTGAAAGCCCTTTCAAATGAGAGTTTATATCTTCCAAAGATGCCTGTGAGCAAATATCTAAATTCTAAACTGCCGTTTCTTTATACTTTTCTCATTACTCCTCAACGTTGAGCCAGTAGAATATCTGCCTACTGAAAGAACAGAGTATTTTAGCCTACATGTTTTGTTCATCTTTAAATCTTTGATCTTCCTTTCTGTTTAAATCTAAGACTGTTGACAACTGCCCCAAATGGGTACAGGCAACTATCTGTGTAGGTAGCATTAGTATTGCAATAGTAAATCATATATAGTCATGGTCTTCTCTTTGCTGAAGTCAATAGGAGTCTCACCTGAACATCAACTGTTAATTTATATTCCAGAGGGATTATTCTAAGGAAGCAAAACTGGCAGAGAAATTGTACCAACAAAAGTCCATTAGTAGAGGTGCAAAGTCAAAAGACACCATGACCATTGCCAAGCCCGAGATTCATCTCACCTAACTTGAATTGCTGGACAGTAACTAAGTCTCCAGCTTTCTACCGTTGTCGTCATAGAAACCAGTATGCTTAGATAGTTCCGTGACAAAGATGGGAGGTGGGATGGACTATCCTTTGGATGCATGAATCTCTCTCACTGATTATCAAGGGGATATGTACCATATATTTTAGACTAATTATCTATCCTTTAAGGTAGCTGAATACCCCAGCTCTGAGCTCTTGAATATTAAATCTCTGAAATTTCACACATTTGTTCTTCCAGTGGAGGGAATTTTTCTCTTAGATCAGTGAGCACTAACTCATAACTTGTAGCTGAACTAAAGATATCTTTTCAAACATCACAATATTTCCATTATAAAACTCTAAGCCTAGAAGTAAAGATTTGATTCTTTGATCTCATCTGAAGACCAACCCTCAATGATAAGCAGATGTGCAGGACTCCTTTCAAGCCCAGAGGAAGTTGTCCACTCTGTTGGAGGAGTGACCCACGCTCGCGTTCCTGCAGCCACACCATCCTTTTTTGACTAAACTAGTAGCAGGTCTGCATAAGCATATGTAAGACAGGACTGATGTTTTTAAAGGTGTTAAACATCTCCCTTCTCTAGATTTACCATAGTCACCAACAAGGACTTAATGAAGACCGAACAGTTTTGATTTGTACATGGGCATAGTTTACACTATAAGCAAATAAAAAATTATTTGCTTACTGTTACTTATTGAATAACAGATATGGTCCTTAAGAAAAGACCATTGTCCTCAGGTATAACTAATTTTATTGATAATATATAGGGAATCTAATGAAAATAAACAACAGCAGCAGCAGCAAAAAAAGATGTTTTAACAGTCCCTTTAATTCTCATGGCTCTTGTAGTATTTACTTTTTTTAAAGGCTGATGTTCAACTTTTTGTTAAAGTTAAATTTAAAGATGGATTTAAGATTAGTTTTTGGGAAAGTACTTAACTTATTCAAACTGATTGCTGATAACAATCCCTTCAATATCACTTAGTATGCACTCTAAACACTCGATGGGCAGGGGAAGATACAAGTACTCCCTCACTGTGCCACGAAGAGGCTGAGCGCATTCTGATATTGCTGTCCCACATGCTACAGTTGACAAGATCCCTGTATTATCTATTCCATAAGTGGAGCACTCACACTTATCATTGCAGGAGCTGTCACTATTACTTTCCCCCATATCACGTTTAAGAAGACGGCTTAAGATATCCTTCTCCCACCCCCACCCCAATTTAAATAGGGAATTAAATGTGGTTATTTATATGCAAAAGTGACATAGAGAAAGTAGAGAAAGATAAAATGATTTGCAATGTTTGTTTCAGGAACCTCTTTGCCATGTGCTTCACTGTAACACCACCCCCAGGTTTTAAATACTCACTGTATGTGACATTAGCAAATTTGAAATAGATCATTCCTTTCCATAATCCAAAATGCTTGTGAAAAATATATATACATGAAAATTGCAAGAAAAGAATCACAGAAATACCTGACAGTCTTTATGCTTTTTATGATGTGGACATAGAGAATGGAATTATACTTGGAAATCATGCTTAGAAAATATTTAATAATGTTATTTTCATAAATGAAGCTGACATACAAATGAACAAGGGTAAATGAATGAGTGGAGATGTGTACATTTTTCAGGATTTTCTACTACATTTACAGTGCTTCCTGGTCTCTTGCAGCCATTTGACTTAACTCAGAGTAAAGATGTGTCTATGCAAATGAAATTAAGAATAATACAATCTTATAAATGAAATATTCTGTCTCTTACTGTTGCTAAAAAGGCATTTTAAAACACTATTGTGTAAAATGCTATTTAGTCACCTGAAATACTTTTATATCAAAGGAATTCCTCAAAAATTAGAAAGATGACAAATCATTTCTTAGAAGTTTACTGAGTTCATTGTTTTTGCTTTATCTGATTGTTATTGTGAAAATTTTGCCTACTTTCACTGTGGGGTTGGTCATTATTCAGTTTACCAGCCTTTTTTGAGCTTTTGCAACTTCTATATTTTTTGTCCTTCTCTCTTTTCCCTTTATTTCATCAAAGTTTTCTTTTTTTTTTTCTTTTTTAATATGTTTTATTGAAGAAAAATTGAATATCATTGCTTCTTGGAAAGATAGAAAGGTCAGTGTAAAAGAAAGCTAAAAGTAAAAAGAACATCCAGGCGCCTTAAAAATTAGAAAATCTCATAAATTTAAAACCTTGGGCCTAAAGCCTAGTTTTTAAATATCATACTCATTTTCTCTCCTCATCCATGGACAAGATGTTTTAGATGCTATTCCATTTCTCATAAACATTTTGACACCACAAAGTTGAAAGATATTAAAGAAAAAAATCTGGTTAATTATTTGAAGTGTGTGAACTATAGCTCATCTTTCTCAGATGTAAAGCTGATAACTGATAATAAGAATTAATTAACTGTAGATCAGCTTAAGATCCATATAATTTTAAATCTCAAAACAATCAGCATAATAATTATATTGAAGTTCCTTCCACAGATGTGAAAGGCCACATACTCTGCCTGATGTATCCGCGAGAAAGAGCACAAAACCCAGTACAAGTGGGTTTTCTGCTTGAGAAAATGACAGAGAAGCCAGGAGCAGCTCCCCTCGCTGCCCTTCTGCGAGACGCCGGGCGGCTGACGCGGTGGCCGCGGCTGTCCCCGGCACTGCGCTGCTGACGGACGCACGGCTGCAGCTGTGCCCACCGTGAGTATCCCCAGGGCGGTTCGATGCATTTGAAGTTAATGTTGACTTGGCATGAACTGTGCAGCTATCTAAAATCCCACAGCTTTGGAAGAGCAAACATCATCAGGGATGCCTGTCTTTCACTATTCCCCATTTGCCTGCCCACCGTCTCTTTCAGCGTATCGCTAACCCTTGCGCTGGTGCAAAGGAGCAGGTGGCAGCTATCTAATGCCTTGCTATGAAGCCACATGGATGCATTTCTCCTGCACAGACACCCCAGGGTCTTCTGACTTTAACACAGGCCCATCTGCTGCTCTCCACTGCACATGCTGAAGAGGATACTAGTGCTTAACGAAATGAGCAATAAAACCATGAAACACATACTTGGGGCCAAAACATCAGGTGACAGAAAGCAGTTAGAGCTAAAAGGACTGTGGTCTCTCTCACCATTTTAGGATCTCTCCCAGGCTATGAGCATGGTTTTAAAATACAGTAGGCATGGAAGGATTAAAAATATATATATTTAATTAATATTTTGGTGATTTTCTTGGAGATGAATTATAAGTACCACTGAACTCTGCATCATCTCTGAGGCTTCAGTTTGTTGCTATAAACTATCTCCTTCTGTCTTTCTGTGTACAACTAAACCAAAGTGGACTAATGAAATGGAGGTGAAATCTGCCAGGTAGGCTTCAAATGTTGTACTATAAATATTAAAGATTGCACTTCAGCTGAAATTTGCAGTACTATTTTGCTTTATGTCTGTTTATACTTAAATAATTCAAGATTGAAAACAAAGATTAGTATTTAAGTCAGCTCCTTCAGCTTTCTATGATCCTGCACTGGTGAAGTTTGGCCTCCAGAAAACAAGCTGATTGAGAAGACTTCCTCTTTTTAACTATTTCCATGATTTCCAAATAGCATAGCTGCAGAAAGAAACACACACTCTGAAAGAAGTAAAAGACAATGTGCATGTGCTTGAATATGAATCAAAGTGCCAAATCCAATACTGCTCAGTAGATAGAAATGAGATCTGTCTCCTTTCTCGACTTTTTGAATAATACTTAGCTGAGCTGATGACACTCCTCTCGAAGATCTGAAGGTCACGGGCTAACCCTTGATATCATCTGTCATCTGGAAGAAAACACAAAACAAACATTAGCATGTATTAATGATAAGTTTGCCCGAAATTGTAAACTTCTTGAGTTGATCAGCAGGTATCTATATGCTTATTAATATTTGTTTCCATTTCTTGCATCTAGATATTTATTTCGTTTGAGTTTTTTTTTTTTCCTTCTTTTTCCATTGGAGGAATAATTGCAATTCTTTTCAAATCTCCTAGGAAATTTTTCAGCTATGCAAAGTTATAACAAGATGTGACATCCAGTCCTAGCTAATCAGTGTTCAACACAGACCCACTGCTGCAGTGCAGGGGGTGGCACTTTCAATTTGCCCGTGACACTGACCAGGTTTTTAAGGAACAGTGAGTGAAGGGAGAAAATAGCATAAAAATGCTTAAATTTTTATAGAAAAGGTATAACTTTGTAAGAAAGCTCCATCATAAATTCCAAAAAAGTATATCTTAATGATACACTTAGAGTAAATCATTTGCCTTGAGAGACAGGAGGTCTCTGGTGACCTGTATGGCAGCCACAAGAGACTACCAGACTAGCTACTTTCAGCTAAATGTACTCTCATATTAATATTTTAAAATGCCATAATGCCTCTCTGAAAACCTCAGAGGACAGATACATCAATTTGCGAGGTCTTCACTCCAGGAAATAGAAGCAGGGATAATCTGCCATTAAAAGAAATAGTTCATTATGTCTGCTTCTTGGGAGCACATAAACTATGTCCCTCACATACTTATGTTGCAAATCCTCACTTTAATGTGAAGGGAAACACCATGCCCCAGAGCTTTATTGTCCCCCTGTTTATTAGTACAAAAAGGTTTGTTGTGGTATGAAATCTTAAGCTTGTTGCAGTAATCAATCAGCTTCAAAGAGTTTCTTCCCTAAGTCAGAATCATTACAAATAAATCAATTAAATATAAAATTTCTATTTTCAGGAGAACCACAATACTGAAATCCAGCAGCGCATCATAGTTAAGGAAATCGAATTTACTAGGTTGGGGCTTCTAATACAAGCCCCTTTTTTCCCTTCCAAAATGTGAGAAATATTCCTTTTTAATTCCAGTTAAAATCTGACTTGTCCTCTTTTAAACAACTATTTTAACAAGACAAAATTATACATTTATGATAAAAATAAAGACCACTACATCTCTGGCTGTAAAAAGGAATAAGAAATTAATTTGCACCATTTTGTACATTAAGAACACCAAATTAGAGAGGACCAGACTCACAACTGTTGCAAGAAGGAATGTGTAATCTTCATTTTACTGGGTTATCTGCCAGGCAAAGAACCCGATATCAAGACATATATGGCAGTTTTCCCTCGAGAATTTCTGCCCTATCTTTGTTTAAATATGCTCCTACCTTTTCTCATCATATTAGACAAATGTCAACAACAGCAACATCTCTTCTCTTTTGTTCTGCTCTGTAGTTTATTATACATGATCATATACTGAGCAAACATTACGAAGGATATCTGGCATATATTCCACAGCGTNAAAAAAAAAAAAAAAAAAAAAAACGAAAAAAAAAGAGGTTTTCAGTGAAATAAAGTTGCTGCCTTTAGACCACCACTTCTATCATACAGCTTGGAAGATATGTTATAAACGAGATAGAGAAATATAGCAGAGAAAGGATGTTTTTTGAGGTAAACACTGCTCTGGATAGCTGTAGCCAGTTGCTATTTCTGGCAGATAGCTGCACTGTGCAGGAAGCAGGCACATCCTTGTTTTTCTGTATGTACCTGAGATTTGTTAGATAGAGACTTAGATCTGACTTATAACAGTGAGGAGGGCTTGCAATAGAACAGAAGATATAACATTGCTCCAAGAACAAGATGAAGGCTTCTTAAATCAGATGTCTAAATAAATCAATTGTTTTTGTTTGATTTCAATAGGATATTAACCTCAATTTTGCCAATTTTCTCCATGAACAGTATCAAAATGAATATTTTTTTCAGGATCAGTTCAGACAAAATTGATGTGTTTTATATACCGAACTGATGCCAATAAACCAGTCAGCTTCACAGTTAACTGAGCACATGGTGTTGAGGAAATTGTAGGCTGAGTTTACAGGCTGAGTTCTTTCCTTATAACTTCTACTGCCAAAAGCAGGTTTTCTTCTGAATAATGAGTATGCATTTTCTGCTCATGTCCCTGCTGGTGCCTCATAGGAGACAACTTCTGAGTTGACAGCACAATATTCAAACTTATTCAAATGGTAATATACTCTCAACATAATTAACAGGAGTGCATAGTTTAGACCTTCCATATGGTGTTTTTAAACCTACATACAACGTGAATCATCCTCTAGTAGTTTTCACATCCCTCCATCACCTATAGATGGAGATCAGGATGTGCAGGTTCTTTAGTGGGACCGCTAATTCCTAATGTGGAATGAATCAGGATTGCACACACAAATCTTGAAGTTTTCTCTGTTTTCTATCCTTATCTCCTTTCAAGAAAAATTCTAGCTGAATTGTGTTCCACCTGCATAAAGACTAAATAAAAAACGAGGTCAGCAGGATCACCTGGATGTTCAGACACAGAGGATAATGTCTGTTCAAGCTCAGTATAAGACACACACATTTTTCAGAGGAATAGAGGAAGACTGATCTGGTATGGGTAAATTCTGAGATTATATATTCTTTGAGGGTAGGAAAGAGAAATGATTTAAACTTGCAAATATATACTATTTTCTATATTGGGAAGAAATAGGTCTGTATGGAAAACAAAAGCAAACAAATGAGTAAAAACAATTATTCTCTTTGGAAGTCCTGATATCATATAATAGAAAATCAGTATAATTTTAGTGATGGAACTGCTCATCCCTGTAGAGTTCCCTATTATTCTTATGGAGTATCATAGGAGTGTAAGTTACCGGTCTTAATCAGTCTCCTGGAGAGCCTGCTATCCAAGAGACAGCAAATGATATCTGTATGGATGAATTTGTATTTCTAGAGGAATCCTACCATGGAAGATCATGTTCATGTCCTAACACATTGCACATTGGAACCAGTTCTGACACGAAGGCTGTTGAACTATCCTTGCTCCATCCTGCCATCTTCCCACGAAGCAATCCCACAAAGGCATCCACCAGTATCCCAAGAATCCTGAGATTCTTGCACAAAGTGCCTGCCTGAACGTCTTACTTTTAGACTTCCACTTGTTTCTGGTAGGAGAGTGCAGTAAACTAGGCATATGTTTCCTAAAACTGTTCTGAATTGGCACAAGTCAATCAGTTAATTAATTGGTTCTGAGATTAAAAACAGTAAAAACAGAGAAAAGTAAGGCAATGTTTGTGCAAAAACGTATGTGCCAGGTAAACAGTAAAAAATGTCAATCTTCTTACAGCTATCACCATCAGCTTATCTAGTCATATATCCACTACTGCAATGCTTATAAAATGGCACTGCTGTAAATAGCTGGCCCCAGAGGGCTTTCTAGGCTAGTGAAGCCAAAGAATTAAGTCACACTGAAATATGAAATTAAGGTTTAGTTCCCAGGCAAAAGGAGAATAAAAGAACATATTGGTAAATCTGTGTGAAAGGAAATAACCTCAGCAAAACTACCTTCTCTTTCCAAAAACAAAACCAACTAAAGCCCTTCAGTAATATCCACTGATTCCATGATACATAATACACTGTGCATATGGTGAAATGTCAAAGTGCTCCTCCAGATTCACAAAAGAAACAAAGGTACAGAAAAAACACTTAGTATAACACTAATACTTCCAGAGGGGTGGCAATAATTCTGTCACTCTATTCAGAGAAAAATATGAAGCATTCAGCTACGTTTTCTTTTGAGTTACCAGATGGTCCTCCTAAGAGAAAAAAAAAATATAATCTATGAATTGATAGTGTACTTGCTTTATTTGCTTATCCCTCTGAGATAAGGTTGCATCAGGAACTCTAATTATTATGAAACACCTGCTCTGATAATAAACAAAACAAGTTGGGGTTAGAAAGAAAATAGTCTTGTGATCATGTTAGAAGGCTTGTTGAACATGTTTTGTCTGAAAGCTTGAAAGGCTCCCACAGATGTATCACCTTCGGAATGTGGGATCTTCTGACCTCATCACTTTAAAAAATCATCTCTATGCATCCGTGTGACAATGGAGTATTTTATTGAAGAATCCAAGATACCATTCACTATTCAGGGCCAGGTATTTTTGTCATTTTGCTTAAACTCATAAGTACTGCAAGTTTATAAGCTGAGAAACCCTATTTCCAAAGGGATGAAGTATATGCTTTGTTTGTGTGCCTATGAATAGGGGGCACATTTATAAATTAAGACCCATATTTCTAAAATAAATGTTTATTTCTTGATGATGATTTTGACTTTATTGACAAAAATCTTTACGGCAGTTTCCATGAAATGCTCACTAGATGAATGGTAAATTAGATAAAGTCAAAGTGGGGATTATTACCTTCACTAAGTCATGGCAAAATCTCCATCTCTTGACTCCTTCCAATCCAGAAGATCCATTTTTCTGCTGAACTGCTTACAGTTTAACTCTGTGAGCATTCTGTGGTATATCATTAGATTAAGTAATAATTTTGCTCCCTCATGTCTTGCTATCTATTATCTTGTGAAGGTATCTCTCATTTTATCTCATACATTTTACTTCTTCTATTGGTGTGAATTAAGGTACACTACAGTCAATGGCAAACCTTCAACTGATTGCCTCAGATTTTCAATGAACCTTGATCTTATTACTAGTGAAAAAAAAACATGCATTGTTTAGAAATGGTAGAATTATTATAAAGGCTGTTATTGTGATATTCTCCCTGTGACTCCTCAATCATGTATCCCAGTATCTAGCTACATGCCAAAGAGCCTTTGATTTCATCAGCAATTCCTGGAAGACATTTCTGCTTCTCATCTCATTCTGGTAGCACATTCCCTTCGCTTGGCCATGCATCTCAAGAGGCGCTCTTGCTAATCTCTGAGTGCATTGTATACAGAGGACTTGGGTTCTTCCTATGGTGTTTCAGGTATCCCAGAACCTCCGTTTGATGCATTTTTTGTCAAAGAATGCCTTGCTGCTATTCGTTTACCTTGAATTCCAGTTAAACATAAAACTATCCATCATATTCAGAATAGACTTAAAAATATTTTTCAATGATATAAGTGAAAGTATAAAAGGGAAATTGTGCATAAACTACTTACACAAAGATTAGATCAGAAAGGTCCTTTTTTTTCCATTTCTCAGCTGACTTGCTGCTTTCTTTCTGACAAGCATGGCAATAACCTTTGTGCAACCTGTCTACCTTGGCAAAGTGACTTAGCAGAGCATCTTAGATCTTTTCAGGACTTTTAGGATGTCTAAGGCATGTTTTATCTTTTCCTCTGAATTCGCTTTAGGAGACAATCTCTTAATTATAATAAAGGTTCTTTCCTTTCCATAGTTGGGTAGGTGTCTCTTACTGTACTTAACCAGTTAGCAAATGTCTCTCTGTTTAGACTAAGTATAAAACAGTAAAATTGTAAAAAAAGAATCCCTATCCTCCAAGAATGGCAACTTGGCATTCTTTGATTTGTATTATAGGTATCACTAAATATATGTAACTATTACAGTAGCCTGTACATTAAAATTATATGTGATATAAACCTCTAAACAAACTAATTTAATATAGTTTATCATGATTTTAAGTTGAGACCATACATGATGACAGTCAAAAACTTTGGGGTGACACTTGGCTTGGGTGGTTGATCCTCAGACTCTCTTCGGAGACATGCTGTCATAATCACCTTCTTTCTAAGACACCGTAAAGATGCACTAAAGAGAAATATAGTTGGACCTTGTTCTTTTTCAAAAAAGTAACCCCATTTAAGTTCTTTACTGAGATATTGCTATGGCCTTAGAATAAGCATAAACATCAGTTGCATATATCAAAGTACAGCAATTTGTTATTTGAGAATTTAATTAGAAAGTTCGATTCTTTAGACATTATCTGGATGCACAACAGGAAAGATCACTAAGGGCCACATGGCAGTGAAACTATATCCTTATGGAATAAAGGGTACTTAGTGTCTGTAAAAGTATCAACATCTGGTGCACAACATTAAGTGGAAAAGGTGGATCATTTGGCACTGTATAGTGGTCTACCAAGGCAGCCTTTGGAAAAATAATAGAGATGTTTCTAAAATCATTTGTGGCAAGGGGCCAAATGCTGACATTTTTTACACAGCTGGACCTACCACTTAACCCTATAAAGTTTTGTATGAATTTCAGTACGGATTATGAATCTGTTTATTGCAAATTCATTTTAATAATCTGGTTGACCTTGTACTTTCTGAGCTTTGAATAAAATCTATTTGACTCACTGAAAAGCTAAGCTTGATACAGACACATTATGAAGTTTGGTAGTATTCAGTGCTGTCTTCATTTTGCTGCACATAATGGTCCTATTCTTCGCCGTTCATGAATTATGTAGGTCACTGCATACTCATGCCAGGAAAACCTTTCTAGCACCCCATACAATCATGTATTTTGTATATGTATTGACATGTATTATTGTGATCTTCTCAAAAATATTTCGGGGAAATACTATAATGTTAATATGACTATTTTTGTTTGTCTCCATCTGTAATGTCAAGTGCATTAGTTGTCATGTATATAGCCATGCAGAGACTGAGGAAAACAAAAATTAAAAAAAAATGCTTTAAAGTGGATGCTTGGCCAAAGATAGCTTTGCTACACATAAAAACATACTATTGTGATATGGTTTGATTTTGCAGATCTATAAGTTCATTTGCTTAAAGCAAGAATATTTTTCATTATAATTATATAAATGTAAAGCTTATCAGAAGTTTCCTTTTGAAATAATTAATCAAATAAAGAGGATTCACTGATGCTCTGCTCTTATCTTGGGTTCACTGATCATTTTCCACATCTCAAACATGGTTCTCAAGCAATGCTATTGGCGGTCCCGTCCAGACCAAATATCCAGCATTTCTGAGAGCACAGATTGTAAAGCAGATCTGCCACTCAGACTTTGCCAAAGCTGCAGATTGATTACTATAGGAAATCTATTTTGGATTATAACTACTATTTGCTGAGTCTCCTAAAATTCTAATTTCATGGAATTTTACTGATAGTCCAATTTTGATTCACATCATAATTCATAAAAGCAGGAAAAAAAAATTGACTATCTCTGAAATATTTAAGTCTCCCAAATGCAAGAGACAGGTTAGTATTTGATTTTTTCATTTAGGGAATAAAAGAGGATTTCATAGCTGAAGAAAGGGAGAGAAATTGATTTCTTATTTTTTCAAGTTGATTCAAATTATTCAAGAATCATTTGAAGCTGTGCAGGGTGTGCAGAATTTTAGAGTTCTTGTAGTGACATGCCATAGTGACAATGAGAAAGACAAAAGTAAATGTTATTATTTTGAGATACAGATAATATAGGCGATGTAATCTTGTCTGAAAGAATTACAGGGCTAACACACTATTTAATGCATTTACTAACATATTCTTAAATATTTGGTTTGCCATATCATTTTGACAATTATCAGAAAGGAATTTCTGAAGTTTTTAAATCCTACAAATTAATGCTTTAGAGACAGAACTCTGAAACAGACCTGTGGTACATTTTCATGTAAGGCAAAAGTTGTAGGTAGGCGTGGGATGGAAGGAACTCCTTGGTTATTTAATCTGACATTAGTAAACATGGAAAACAGAAGAATAAAAGGATATTCTTATTAGCATGATTCATGCAGGACAGATTTCCTGGCTGATCATGACCACCAGAACACACTTTCTGGTGCCTATGTTACCACCTTTTGAGACATGAGGAGCTAGAGATACACTCCAGCATCTGAATCCACATTCCAGAGAACTGTGGTCTGGAAATAACATTCATTACTAAACACTGACCTCTTAGCTACCTTAAGTTCACTTTCAACACCAATGCAAAAATTAACTAACCTGTTAACTTACAACATCCAAAACTATGTTCTTACCAAAACCAACATCTTACCATGTTCAGATAAACACAGGTGGCAGAAGAAGGAAATTGCATTCCATCTCCTTTTGCAAAACGTAGAGGATTTATCTGCCTCCCTGCCCTGCCTTTCACAACTCTGTCTTGGCATGCAGCTGACATCTTGAGGTCACTTCTGACAGGCACTCTGGCTAGATATAAGCCTTTATCCTCATTTGTGGTATTTTGGCATTAGGAAGTTATTCATGTGAAAATCTCCTTTTTTTTTTCCCTGCCTACCCTAAAAAGGTCATCGTTCAAGTACCCAAGAGCTGTTTGACTACTAATTGCCCTAACCGCTCTAGAAATGCTAATTTACATCTGCCAGGCTAGAAGCAGACATCTGCATTTGACTGATGCAGAAGGATCAGTCCTTCCAATGTTTCTTAAAGTAAGGCAACGTGAAAATGTTGATGTAAACCTTATGAACTTACGATCTACATGGAATATCTGTTCTGTGGCCATTAAACTATATATAAAATGTGGAAATATAGACTCTGAACCTTACAGTTTAGACATACATTGTCAATCATAATTTATGAATGAGTGAACAGTGTGGATGCTTTTATTTCTTTGCTGCCTCTTCCTTGAGTGATAACAATATTCTTAGGAACTTAGGATCATAATGAGTTTGGGGTGAACAAACCTTCAGTCTTGTCTTTAAGGGATGACACATTTCCAGTCTTCTGATCTCTAAGTAGTATTCTTAAATACAAAATACTTGGTTTCTCAATGAAAATTACCGTTTTCTGACCTGAAGAGATTTTACTTCTTTTCAATGCAATAGTTCATTAAAAGAGGAAAACATTTACCTGGCAATCTAACACTGTATTCACTAGCCGCTTTTCTACCAATACCCTTCTAGCAAAAGCTGAAGCCGTAGCCAGAATAGTACACCTGTCCATTACCTGTATTGAATCACAGAGCTGTCTTTTCCTTTTTCTCTTTTAAGCTTTAAATTTTCAGGAAATTGCTATTGGAATCTCTTCCTTCAAGCTTTCAAACCTGTCATACTGCATCATGATCACTTTTTAAAGGCAGCTTTGCACCAGTGAAAATCAAAGCAGTACCACGACTGGTTGTAAGGACTGCCAGTCTCTTAGAACAGCCAAGCTGATTAGTCTGTCCTCAGAAAAGGTAATAAGCACATTTATTTGCTTTAAGAATTCATGCGTAGAGTTGTGTGTATCTTTAAACAGAGACAGACACTTGTTCTAGCAAATATGTTTATACTTAGAACATAGAAAAAAAGAGAATATTCTAGGATACATGTTCAAAGACACTTCTGTTCAAAGACATAAGTGTTGTTCTAATAAAACTGATATATATTAAAAGATTGCAAATTTGATCTTTCAGAATAGTTTATTTTTTGCAAGATATGCTGACAGTAAGTGCACCTTAGATACTTAGGGCAGCTCTCAACCAAGATGAGATTTGGTCTCAGGCAAATACCAATATAAGAAAGCTGTTATAGTTTTATATACTATGTGCCTGAAATGGGGAAGGAAAGTGGTTGTGTGAAATTTAGTCATTTAAGATAATGATGAAAAGTTATTTCATAAAGTGGGGTTGGAAAAAGAGACAGCTAACATTTATTTTGTCACCTCTTTTGGTCCTTCCCGCATGGTTTTCTGTCTTTTACACCAAGCGACGTTTCAATTTAGAGGAAAATAAAGCTATATTTATAAGCTAGGAACAGGCTTTTATTATAAATTCACCTGAGTCCAGTTAAATGAGCCTTTCTTATCAGGTCTGACACTTTTCAGTTCTACAATTGGACTTCTCCCAGTGGGCATTCTACCACATGGCAGAGATGGAAAATATCTATTTCTGGTAACAAAATGGAGCTTTTCTAATAAGAACAAGGAGATCAATATTATTTCTAGAAACAGAAATAATCTATATAATATTTTTTAATTTTCTGTAGAATTTCTCCTTGATTTTTGACCCTGTTATCTTGCTGCTGTTTAATGAAATAACATACAATTCCTTTTATTTCCTTTCTACTGGTATAAGCAATCGTAAGTTAAAATTTATGTTTCATCTGAATAAAAATATTAGGCTAATATCTAAATCACAGCAAACAGGGATAATTACTCCTCTTCCATTCTCCAGCAGTCAGTTGAGTTTCCCACTCACAGGTTCTACTTTGCAACTTTCTCACTTTACAGTCACTCTTTATCCTCTCTGGATCTCTGGATTCTCTTTCCTCAGAGGGAGAGTAAGGAAAGGAAAGGAAAAAGTCTCCAAGTCTCTCTTAGCAGGAATTGTGACCGTCTGCTTGAGAGACTTCACTTCCCCACTGATCCTCCTTTTCTTTTTAGCTTTTTCCTTTTCCCAGCAGCATTTCTTTCCTGTTTCTAACTGCATATTTTTTAACACTTCTTCATTAACTAGCTATAGGCTTGCAAGGGTGCCATTCCCTGACAACAGGGAAATTTCTGTAGTAGTGGCTGGAGATGAAATACCAGAGTGAAAATTATTAGCCTCTGACATATAGGAGGTCAGTCCACATGATATATTAGTCCCCCTGGAACTGAGATTTATAAGTCTATTATTTTAACACAAATTATAAATAAGCCTCAATCACCAGCTTTTGTACTTTTCCTGATCCTTCGTGAGTTTTAGTCAGTAAATTAATTTAAATTAGGCCTAAGATGTGAAGTCAGGAGAAATTGTTAGGTAATCTTTGGAACCCCTGTCCACAGGTCTCATAGGACAAAAGAGATTTGTACTATAATCACATGCAAATTATGCGTAAAAGGAAAACTGCTTACTGGGTTTTACTAGGAGTGTGGTTAGGAGACGGAAGGAAATTGTTGTCCCTGTCTGCCTAACACTGATAAGGCCGTGGCTGGAATATTGCTTCCAGTTTTGGACCTCCCAGTTCAAGAAGGATGTCGAGAAAATAGAGAGTGTTCAGTTCCATGAGGGAAAATCTAACAGATTTAGTTATCTGAAGGGGATTAACAAGAATGAAGGAACTAAGATCTTCTGCAGCAGCAGCTAGCAAAACAAATGATAAAGCTGCAGCTTAGGAGGTGTAAAATTGATATTCAGTAAAAATTTTTCACCAAGAAGATTATCCAGATAGCCAGTGACATCTCCCTCCTGAAGCATTTCAAGCCTCAGCTAGAGAAAACCGTGACTGATCTGATCTACCATGGGCAGCAGTCCTGCTCCACATTGGAGGTTGAACTTTCAGCTGTTCTTTCTAAGCTGCATTTATGTGATTCAGTTATCTTTGTTTGGAAAATCTGCTATCTGAGGGATTGCCTGATGTTATTTAAAGCAGGAGAGTGAAATATCAGGCATTAATGTACTACTGCTCTAAACAGGTGATGTACAGCCATGAATTTATCATAGTTTGTGGGAATGCTTATAAATAATTGAAGATTGAAGTCTAGTTTTCTTTCTAGTAAATCTGTGTCCAAATATGAAATAGTTAGGGTACATTGAATACAAAAACTTAGCAATAGAGCTCTAGTGCTGTAATTATCACTCCTTCTTCAGCAATGCAGAATTGTAATATTGTTACATGGTGTACATGTGTAAAAGGATGAATTTCTCATGTGAAATGTTTTCAATTAAGAAAAATAATTTATAAGCCAAATAAATCATAATTAATTTACAGAATTTGGTAGATTTCAGGCCTTAAAAATTGGAAGCCAATTTTATCATTAATACTCAGGCTCAGTCTTGAATCCCCAGTCACTTACATTTACATATGTGAGCCAGAGAATAACATAGAGTAGTTCTTATTTGGAAGAATCTGTAGGATCAGGCCCTAATGGATATGGATAGGTAGTAGCAAGGGAAGATACAAATTTTTAGCTTTTATAATGTCAACCTTTTACCACGATTTGGCACACAAAGAATACTGCACAAAGCAACAGCAAATAGAAAATGTGTCAATGTGTAGTAAGATTCTTATGTCAAAACAACATCAAAACATTCAAAGGAGCCATTTATGATGTCAATGAAAGAACTACAATGCTACTAATTCACATTGCTTCCCTTTTTCTTACTTAATTGTTTATATGCTTTAAAGAAATTCATCTTTCTCAGATCGATGTTGCCACCTTGGAACAATTCAATTTCAGATACTGATAAACCCACCTACTGCTCCCAAATTGGACAAATACATTTAATATATGTCTGTAGATCTTAAAATAAAAAAAAAAAAAAGAGGTTTAAGCCTGCAAAGTGCTACATGTGACACTTAATGTTATATTCGAAGAGCAATAAGATCACACATAAGCAGATTGTTTGAAACAAATAGTCTATAAGAAACTTGATAGTTAATGAATCATGAATTACAGCCTCCAGGAGGAGACCAGAATCAAATCACAGAAAGTGAAATGTTCTTGTGATCTAAAGCAATAAAACGTTTCTTCCTTTTTCACATCAAATCAAATATTTTCTGACAACACAGCAGAACACACACAAATTTTTTTTATTATAATTATCATTGTTTCATTTTTATTTCTATTCTTATGGTGAATATATAAGCAGGGGGGGGGTAAAATTTTTTACTTAAAATTAAATTAGGGTTTCTAACCAAGAAAGGCTGAAAAAGTGTAGCAGTAGATAAAAGTGAAACAAGATCTCAAGCTAATTCAAATATAGGTCTGCATACAATTGAAAACTATCCAAATTTGGAATAACTGAACATAATATGGAAGACAATGTTCTTCTGGAACAACAGCAGCCTTACTCAAGACAAAGATCTGTCAGAAATCTGGTACTTGATTTTTTACTTTATGCCTGCAGTATTCCTGTAGCTGGTTGTGCTATTAACCTCTCTCTCTAAAAGTTGATTAAAATTTATGATCATGATTTGAAGAATGCCTACATGTTAGACAAAGAATATTCTCTAGAGGTTCCAGAGGATTTGACTCAAGTGAAGAAATCCTAACTGAGGCTAATATTGAATACTTCAGTCATTCTGCTGCGTCTAACTGTATTAACAAGATAATCAATTTATAACAATTATTATTCTTCCAAATGTATTTCAAGCATTTCAATTCCTGTGCACCAGTTCAAACTGATGATAGAAACTGAGGACTTTAAACCTCAGTTACAATCAGGAATGGATATTTGTTTCTTCCCTCCAAATGTAGTTATTACATATTTCCTATAAATCCACGTAAACAAGAGAAGGCATTAGTACATTTTGTGGTAGTCTTGTTAATAAAATTTGACTAATTATGTTCTGCCTGCCTGCCTTTCTTGAGCCATTTCAGCTGAATGCCTTTTGTCCACACTGTGTGCCTTAAACATCAGTGACTTCCCCTGACAATTCTTCTTTCCTCTTTCCTCACCTCACTCAGACACATACAAAAGCAAAAAGCTGAGAGAATAAATGGTCTCGTACCATGTTCTGAAGGTCAACAGATACAGGATTTGCAAGCCCAGTTGAGAAAAAAATTCTGAAGTCAAGAGCTTTGGTAAAGTGTGCAACAGCACTTTAAATTGAACTTTGGCTCTATTTTAGCGTATATAGAATGGGTTCTGTTAAACTACAGATTTCTGGAACAGAATGCTTTTTTTCCCCATAAGCAGCAGTATTAAGAGCCTTGATCTCACATCCATTCTTTTAGCAATGCTGTCAGAACCTCTTCAAACTGGAACCCGAATATTTTGAAAAGGCTGTGACTTACTGAGGTTACCATTTGGACATTTAAAAAAACAGTTCAAAAACTCATGGATATTTAAGCCATGTTCATTTCAGCTGCAATTCTGCAATTTTTGTTTTCTCCATCTCCAAATCTCCTTTTTCTCTTTGCGGCAACAAAAATATATGTTGTATGTTATGTAATTTCAGCAATGAGGAGTTAGAATTTCGTTGTGATCTATAACAATAATTTCTGAAAGAGTCTCTGCTGTTTTGGTTAGAGGTGTCTAAACTCCCGGAATTTGTAAAGATGCAGCTACGTAAGTTAGCTATTTGCAAGTGTTAACATCAAGAAGGGAGGGATGGAAGGAAAGCTCATGACATAAATATGTCAAACAAACGAAACTAAATTGCTGCCTACATGAGGCAAAAGTAAATTATTTCAATTTTTAATGGAAAGCAAATGATATTATTGTTGTTTTCAGACACTGCATGCTGACAAAAAAAGACCCTGGTTTTACTTTACTTTTCTAACTAATCACATCTGTGGTACTAAAAGAATAGAAAGAACTCTAATAATATATTTTTGAAAAGTGTGTTTTCATTCTGCAAATCATTTAAATATACATCTTATAAATTCCTGCTATGAATAAGATTAAGGACAAGAAGTTGTGTGGACATAATCTTTATAATGAAATACAAACACAGTTACACACAGATTGTAGTAATATTGTATCTGAACATCTCCTGAATTTCATATTACTTTGACCAATTGAGATACTTAAGCTTGGTGGTCACAGAACACCTTGCGTCTGTAAACATAATCTTTAAAGTAGAATTAGAAACCCCCACTGGAAAAAAATGTCTATTTTTTTTAATAACTATGCAGTTCTTCCAATGACTTTCCTAGCTATTTGATTTAGGTTGGTGAGCTGAGTTTTGCAGAGGTACATGGACAGAGAAATTAGAAAATGTGCTTTCCACACAAAAATAATTAAAAATGGCAAATAATGCTGGTGATGTGAATCTATCTTTCATTTACATGAGGATAACCCCCAGAATCTTCTGTCTTGCTATTTCTCTCCCTCCTTTTCTCCCCCTACCTTCTCTGTGCTAGGTCATATCTTTAGCACTACAGATTTTGCCTTGCTTTCTGTTCTTTATTTCTAAGGCTACTCTTCTCATCGAATATCCTTTTTGCTGTACGCAGTCATCTTTTTCTTTAAATAGCTCACTGAACTGTAGCTGTGTAGGAATTGATTGGGCCTACATCAATGGCTTGGTGCTCCACAGGGAACTGCTGAGGGCCAAGTTATCACTATGCTCCTACACAGCTGGTTCCTGTTAAGTTGAGTCTGAGATGCTGTATAGGTAACATTAGGGTAGGTAAGCAATAAGCAGTGCTATGAGACCTTTGCCTTTTACGGCTTTTTATGGTGTAAGGGAAACATGAGATTAAAATAAATATATAAACAAAACAAGAAAAAGCACTAGTGTTGCTCACCTACTAGTAAGGTTCCTGAATATCATTGCATTGCTGAGTGTGCCACTTTGCATCCTAAGGTCTCCAGGCTACCAGCAGGATCACAGTACATGTTGCAGCTTGGCTCTAGGAGCAGCTTGAATCCAGGCTGTCTGTGCTGAGACATCCATGTAGCTGAAAAATTAGTGTGTGATGGAGTACTCTCACACATGCCTCCCAAATGCGGACATTATTACCGCTCTTTTGTGTAGGCAATCATAGCAGCACACAGCCCCAGCAAAAGAACTTAGTGATTCTATTGCATTCCCGAGGAAAAGTCAAGACTTTTACAGGTGGATACTACTTTCTAGTTTTATAGAAGGATGAAACTGAGAAATAAAAATAATGTCATACCTGTCTCTCCATGGTTTTCAATATCTAATCAAAAAGAGGGCCTGGAATGCTAAATCTAGATTTCAATTCATACAGCACCAAATTTCTGGTTTGTTGGACATGCCATTTCCATTTAAGCAATAAAATAAATATAAGTAGATTCAGACACCCCCAAAGGTTTCATTAGCTCTGCATACAGAAATGATGTTGACTGAGCTACAAAAATGAGTGAAAACATGGGAAACTTATATTAGTAACTAAGTCATCTGATAAATAAACAATGTGTAATTTTGGAGATGTCTGGAAGAATAAAATTTAAAACTGGCAAGACAGTGTTCAGATGAACATAATAGCACTAAGATGGAAGACTAAATGAATAAAAAATCAACTGTATATCCACATAACTATGTCATGAACAGGCTGTGTATTCTATGCCAAGAAAGATCTAAATTATTTCTTTCTGCTGCTGCATAAACTGTTCTAAAATGACGACAACTGAAGGAAAAAAGGGATAATAGGAAGCCAATATAGCTGTGTTCTTTGTAGTAATCAAATCCTCTGATTACATTTTTTTGGGGATTTTATTTAGTAATGAGAATAACCTCAAAAAATAGTAAAATGATGAGTAGGACAGGCACACTTGTTTTACAAGAGCTTTTTCATTATGGCATAATACAGGGAGGTACGAAGAGAGTCATGAATGAACTGCTTTTTGTCTGCAAAAAGCTCATAGGATTTCTGGTTGCAGAAAATACCATTACTATCTTAAAAATACTCACTCTTGAAATGGAAGAAAAATTACTTAATAATATGGTTGAAATTACTTTCAAAAACATTAGTACCATGATGGACTGTTTAAATAAAACACTGAGCAGGTATGAAAGAAAGAGTCTTGGCAAGAATCTGTTTTTTTGAGAATGGAGTTTTATCATCATTTCTAAATTGTATGTGGAAGATGAACCCTTCTTCAGAAGAAGTCACTTTTGGGCAAGGTTCTTCTCTGGGGAATAAGGTCCAAGGTTCAGCTCTGGGGAACAAGCTGCAGCTTTGGCTAATTCTAGTGGCTTATGCAAAGGCAATTTTGAATTTGCTGCTACTTCTCTTTCTTTGTTACTTCTGGGTATGATGTTGCTCATGTGGAGCTCAGCAGTTACTCCTTTCCTTATCTTTGGCTTTACTAATACTGCTTGAGCTTGAGGAGATGCAGGCAAGACAATGGAGAGGGAACAAGTGAGTGACAAGGCAAGACAATGGAGAGTGACCAAGTGAGTCATCACGCTTGGAGACATGAAACTCAGTAAACATGGGAGCTTTTACACCTGACTTGCATTGATGTAGAGACAGAAACAGGCTCATTTAATTTATAGAGGTAACTCTCGATAGACATATTTCAAGAATAATTTCTGATGTTTTTGTTCACCTGAAACAAAACAAAAAATGGGGGGGGAGAGGTGGAGGATGGAAAAGAAGGTTGGGAAGTTCCGGGAAGTAGTCTGATTTTTCTTTAGAAATGCTCCCTTACGTTTACATTTTCCTGCTTTGTAAAATGCAATTGTCCATGTAAAACAACTTGTTATGAACATATGGCAGTGGAAAGTCAGAAAACCTGCCAGAATAATTCTCTGTATTACCAAGGGGATTGTTTGAAACAACATAATGGCTAACATGTAAGAAGACAGGAAGAAAATGAGAGAACTCTGTCAGACCTGCAAAATTCATCATGCTAACTGTAAGTCCCTAGTTTACAAAAAAAAGGAAAAAAAAAAGACTCTAAATTTAAAGTAAAAAAAAGTGTGATTATCTTGGGCTATTAGAACACTGTCTTATATAATCAAATGCCTTATAAAATAGCCTTATAAAATGGAGCTCAGCTGTGTAATTCTCTATTTTCTTTCCTACTCATTCTAACTGTGCATTGAAATTCATTAGCTTAAAATTCAGATAAGCAAAGGAAATAGCAGTTAACAGTTCTACTCTTCGGACTGACTTAGTATGAGTGTGTGGAGAGCTCTGAGGTTCTTCAGTGAAAATCTTCACCTCTTGCTTTAACTTTTTCTTTGGAATATATGAACCAATATGGTGAATGTTGCACTAAAGTTCTCAGGTTTCATCTGGTAAGTTTGGTGTGGAACAATTTTTGGAAGAGATTAATGACAAATAAGGTGGAGGAAGTAACACGGTAAACTGCCAGACATGTTTGGTAGGTGTTCAGATGTCAAAGTCCTAAGAGCATGCACAAGGACATTTATGTCTGCTGAATCACAGGACCTCAGCTGACGGGTAAATACCTGTTTGATTGTCATATTTCTTTTGGATTTGATCATGTGCCAACATGATAAAATATGCATACAGAGATACAGACCTCAAGGAAAATCATTGTTATCAAGGATAATCATCATTATTAAGGATAATAAGCTGCAGTTAAACAGGCATGGACAAGTTTCAGACAGGAACATTTTTTATGTACTTGTGCCAGAGAATTTTTATTTCCTTGCCTGCCAGAGATAACTGCCCTGGTTTACTGCATGTATTATAGAAGTGAACTTAATTGCATTCAGTAATTCTTGTTTATATTGGCACTGTTCATAAGATACATCAGACACTGGTAGGATTTGAACGCTCTCCCTTGTCATTAAATTCAATGAGAAATGAAGGTAGTGCACTCTTCTAAAAAGGAGCACTGCAACTCATTGACTAAGGCTCTTGACTTATGGGAATTTATAAAAATAAAAACAACTTTTTTGTTATTTGAAACACAAGGAATGTGACTGTTTAGCGTCAGGCCAGGAACTACTGTGATTTTACGTGCCCTGGGTGTCCCTGCTTGCGCAGGGGGGTTGGACTAGATGATCTCTAGAGGTCCCTTCCAACCTCAGCCATTCTGTGATTTTTTCTGTGAATGCAATCTTTGGCTAGTGACCACTTAACCAATAGAGGAATGCTATTCTTTCAAGTCACAGCTGTTGAATGTAGGATCTGTGTTACTGCATGTGAATGAATATTAAAATGTTTTAGTTTGTAAGGTTGGAATAGACTTTCACTTAAAAATGAATTAAAGCTGTTTAAACTCATATACTGTAGAAGAATGAAAAGGTATCATTTGAAAGTGATAGTAAAGGTAAAAAGAGTTTTTCCATTGCTCTTAATAGTAAACGGGCTTCAGACTGAGAAGGACTCTGTAAGCAGGTTTGAAGAACTCCTGGCTCCTAGGTGAGTGCTGACCATGGGGTCGGTTTCTTGCCAAGAATTAGTCATAGTCCCCAAAGAGGAGAGAGCCTGCATCTGACAGGGAAAAGTCACTATATGACACCATATAAGACACTCTTTTCTCTGCCTACTGGTTTTCATTTGCTTCTTTCTTTCTTTCTCTCCCTTCTTTTTCTTTTTCCTGTGCATGCATGTGTGAGTTCCTGGCAGCTGCTCTCCAGGATCATTCCTAGTGAACCTGATTCTGAGTGGTCACGGGCCTTGTTTTAGTAATCCTGTGGGATCGGAGGACACAAACCCTATAATATTTTATCTTCTGAGAATGGTGCCCTGGTAAAAAAGTCTTGACATTTTCACAGGAAAAAATTGTAACATTTATTTAGCTCCAGAAAGAGCTTTAAGGAAATTTTCAGTGGCACAGAAAATAAGGCAATGCCACAAGAGTTTCTAGTGCATATCTCTGTGTCACTGGCTAACAGTCTTTATTATGAAATGCAAAGTGTAAAAGCCCTCTCCTTTCATTAGGAGCTCATACCAACATAGCAGGACACTGAGGTACGTTAGAGCAAACCCTCTCAATCCACTTCAGCTGGTTTAAGAATTTTCCATACCACAGGTCCTCATATCTAAGATGTAACAATTTACTTAGGGAGTACTTACAGACTGTTTCAGCTCAAAATATATTACAAAATATAGCTCAAATCATAAGTTATGTAGGAACAGAATCAACCTTAAAGATAGATATTTAAATATACATATTTTAGAATGGATGAAAAACTAGACAGAATATTTTATATTTTCCAGCTTTTTGTAAGTTGGGTAATATATTTATCTCATTTTCTCTCTACAGACTGAGATTTCTGACTTAGAACAGTTATAAAAGGGTTAGAATCGAATCTATAAAGCAAAGAAATTAGTTGCTTTTACCCTCTGACAACCTGACTAAAGACTATAGAAACAATGGTAGCTTTATTTTTGTAGTCTTTTGCAGAGATTTTTCTATTGATTCAAAAGGTGAAGTTTCAGTAAGCTTATGAAGATGACTATGCTGTGTTCTCACTTACAGATGCATACAGCATACTGCAGATTCCTACCATAAAGTCATCCATGAGATGAATCTTCTCTGAAAAGAAAAGTATTAGTCTCCAGGGATTACAATTCTTGTAACTGTCACGAAGTTTAAAATGTTTCTTAGATGAAAGCAGATGTTAACTCACACTTGAGGATTTTTTTTATGGATTAAAATATGTATTTTTACCATTTTCTGGGGAAAAAAAAATGTGTGTGTGTGTGTGTCTAGTTTATGTGCCATGCTCTCATTAAGAAATCATTGTCTAGAAATTGCAAAGCCCATAAAAAGTTTAGGTTTTACAAAAGGATTAGAATATTCAAATAAAAATCTTGGAATCTTGAAACAATGTGAACGTATTTTTGATGCATTATTCATAACAGAGAATAGTGATTTGCATCAACAACTTTTCCCCTACCTGTCATCATAAAGCTCTTATTAAATTCAACTGCTGTATTCCCCAAAAAATGCCAAAATGTAAGTGTCTAACAACACTTTGTGTGAAATTTCTGAACTAATTGCTTTTGAAATTTCAGGCCAGATCAATAATAAAAAATAGGCCATAACTTGAACGGGATTCACTTCTACATAAGTTTTTCCAAGAGCAAACTAAGCAACTTGGTCAATACAGTTTCTTTCTTCTTCAGTCACTTTTATGAAAAATGTAGGTAAGGCTACTCTGTTACTTATGGGTGCTGGAAGGGTAAAGCTACCAGTGTAAAGTGCTTGAGTATTAGTGTCACCTATACCAGGGAATCACCTGTGTGAATGAAGGCTGGATAAATGGGTGGATAGCTATATTACAGAGAAATAGAAAATAATGCTGTATACAGTGTGTATGCAGGTAGGGGTTATGCGGGTACTGGTAGACAAGATTATTAGAAGATATTGAAACTGTGATGCAGGAAGATTTCAACATCAGTGAAGGAATGGCATCTGTGAAGACAACTGAGAATACTTCTTGATCAATAAGAGCTATTTGCAGAAGATCACAGGGACAGAATATTTTGGGGGAGTTCCATGTCAGCAATAGTGCTACAGCACATCAGTTCCAGAGTATTTTTCTTCCTCAAAGGATTTTATAAGGGCTGTCTAATTCTTCCAATATCTTCAGGGCTTCAAACCAGAAAGTTGGTGATGTGGATTTGAATGGGCTCAGATAGAAGACAGTTATTTTCTAAGCAGTAGGTTACATTAAAAAGGCAGGAAGAGAGTCATCAAGTTTTTAAGTGACATGACCCTTGATCCTTTGTTTTTAAGAAGAAAAAGCTGTAGGATCTAATCTCTACAAGGATTAGAGACTTCTCCCTACAGCCTTAAGATGGTTCCCTGCAGGCCGGAGTCAGGTAGATAAAACAGATAAAATCCTTGGATCTTGTGGTTAGGGGCACTAATTCCCAGAGAGCAGTGGGATTTAAGATATAGTCCCATCATCAGAGTTTTCTTTTTAGCTAGTTCTAAGCAACTTTATGCAGTTTTTCAGGTTAACCTCTGAGAAGGTATCCTGCACATCTACCCCCGTATTTCTCACAGAGCCTACATCTTCATTCTAGGGGAAATGCTTTATGAAGTTAAATATCATGACTTGCAGCACAGTGGATTTCCAAATAGAAGTTTCAATATCAGAGCTGGGCTAGTGATCTAGATTAATAATTTCATTCACCTTTCTATCTTCTACCTTAGATTATAGGTAGATCTGCAGGAACTTTTATGTTTCCTGATCATAATTCCTATGTTCTAGCAGCCTATTGCCTGTTTTGTTACTACAGTTGCTATTAGTACTACAATTATTTCTAGAGCTACTATTACTACTATCGGTACTAAATGTGACAAATAATGTTGGCTGACAATCTACTCATAAATATACATACCTTAAATAAGTATCCCTCATAAATATGTATACCTCATAAATATGAGATCCAGTCATAAGTATTTATCTAAATCCAGTTATAAGTATGTATCTTCAGTATCTAAATCAGAATCTGTATCAGAAGCAAGTCACATACTGTCATAACAAGAAGGAAAGGGAATAGAGTATATGAAAAACCACATCTAGTATTGATCCAGGTTTCCAGTATACAGAAATTAATTATGGTGTACAAAACCGTGAAAGTAATACAAGCTGAATCATCAGGAAACATCAAAATATTTTGAATCTTGTCCTGTAATGACTGAAAAATATAAATATAACAAACAAAACACCTGACAGACAGCTCTCAGCAAGAGTAGTTTCACACATGTATATACTATATATATATGTATGCACATATATATTTTTTATATATATATATATATATAAATTTTACACATAGCCTTATGTTGTTTGCAGGTTGGCACTCTGAGTTTTAGGGGAGTGGGCAAAGAGAGATGCTATAATTTTTTATCTCTAAACCGCAAATATTAATTTGAGACCATAAGGAAAACATTTTTTCAGATAAGATGGCACTTTCTCATTTCCTGGAAATACATCTTCCCTTGCTTTTCAAGTGCTTCTCAGAATCCCATCACCAGCTGGGACCAAAACAAAACAAAACGCGTGCAATTGCGTCAGGTCACAATCTTACACATTCTTGTCAGCCTCCACTTGGTGACGGGTCAAGTCCTTTCCACCTTGACATCTGCTCTGTCTTCAGAACATGAAAGACTCACACTTTTTGCTCTGTTGCTCACCGTACATACCAATGTTTTCCACTGTTTTCCACATTTTCACCACCATTTTCAAGGAATGAGATGTGAGTTATATCACTGACTAGAAACTCTCTGTTGGTTTGGAATCTGTGGTCCTTTTTTCATGTGATACAAGTCTAGATCTTCAGACCTCTCACATCAAAGCAAAAAAACGCTCTACAATTATATTCTATGTTAGTCTCTTATTAAAATTACATTGCTATTTCTCATGTGGCTCAAAAATAAACAAATGCCTTTCATATTTTTTCTATTGTCCTACTCTCTTAAAATAATTAGTGTCTTTTCTTGTTTACACCTCAGAGTCTGCTCGTTGCTCTTCATTTGAACAGTTCAAGGTCAGGAGTTTTGCCCTCTGATAAGGTGATTGAACTTATGTCAGAAATTCACTTTTCTTAAAAAATAGTCCTGTTTATCTTGCTGCCTTCTTCAGGCCTGCTCTCTGACTGAAATCTAGGACATAGATATGGGATAATTCTTATTCTGCAGGAAAAAAAGTTGTTTCTAGGGGCACAGCATGGGTCCCTTGCATTTCTTGACAGAATTGAGTCAGGCTTTCCTGTCAGACATGCTCTCAGGGCTTACCTCTTTCATCTTCTTCATGTTTACCTTTCATATACTCATAGTTTATGACAAGTTCTACCCTTCAACCTCCACACATGGGGTAACTATGCTAGCAGCTACATGAGCCTGGTTTAATAAAAGTGGTTTAATAATGAATAATTGTTATTTCATCCTAATGTGAGCCTCCCCCACCCCACCATCGTCCCTTTCCATGGATGTTGCACTACAAAGACCTTAAAGGCTTTAAGAACAAAGAAAAACTCCCCTCTCTCTGTGGACTTCTGAAGTTCTCTTACCTCTGCACCCAGTGGCTATGAAATAACTAACCATCAGCTTTTAACCCCATGATGTAACAGGGAAATGAAAGCATTACGTCCAGGGATGCACACACTCAAAATCCATTCACAATTCACTTTTTGTTAACCAACTTGAAGTATAGCTGGTTTTCGCCATATCTGACAATGTTTTTTGGATCTGAATGGGTTATTGGTTGTATAGCGCTGAAGTAATCTAATTTTAGAGGGAACACAGTGGTTACATGTAACAGAGTGTGCAACTTCTCTTTACAGTCAACAAGGGCTTTGCTTTTGACTTCAAAAGGAACAAAATGCTGTCTGTGCCTCCCCAAGAACACCTTTTGTGTAAACAGCCAAAAACTTTTGCCTGATAGTCTAAAGAAAAAAGAGAGAGAGATGCTCAGTGGAGCTATTTTCAGTCACTGGCTCTGAACACTGACTTAGTCATGCCTAGTAGCAAGACTAAAACAGAGAAATAGATTTTGACTAGTTCAAGATGCAGTTTTTTATTCTGGAACAACCAAAGCTTTTTAGGCTGAATGAAAACTATGCTGTATTCTTGCAGGAATGTGGGGCCTGGTGCAAAACCTATTGAACTCTGTTCATATTCTTTCCTCTAGACCATGAGTTTTGGATCAGGAGCTCTGATCCTGTCCTTGAGAAAGCCTTTGGGGTTTTAGCATCTTATGTTGTTTTCCTATTTAGCACCATATTTTCAGAAACAAAGGATTAAAGATTAACAACAATCTTGAGGAAAAAGGATTTTACAGGTGAAAAGGTTTGTAAATTGTATCAGTGTGTGCTGTAAAGCTCCTTGCAGCTCGCATGTAAACTGCGTAGATGCTGCCTGCATCTCCAGAAAGCAGATGTTCCTGCCACAATTTTTAAAAAGAGGCACTTATCAAGCTATGCATTGTTCAATCACACAAATACCTTTTTTTTTTTTTTTCAGTTTCCAGAAAGATATTTTGCTCATACCACATTAGAATGACAATGGCATCTAAGTCAAGGCTAAGCCCATAGCAGAGTGATGAGCATCCTATCTGAATGTGGCATACATGTATAACTGTAGCACAAAGCATCATTTTTATCTTTGTACATCCCCTGGATGTTTGCTGTAATCATCCAGCTATGCCATTTTCAACTGGAAAAAAAAGAGGTATAAGAAACACTTGTAGATTGAAGTGTTGCATCACAAAATAAAGGAAAAAAAAGAATTAAACCCTTTCTTGTACATATTGTACATTTTCTATACATGCACACATGGACATAGAGACACACAAACCAGGCACTAAATAGGCTGCTTGATATTTAACCTGAATAGATATTTGTTTGGTCTGTGTCTAGATTTTTCATTAAAAATATGTGGTTAACAGCAGCCAACCTGATTTGCATGTGTGTGTGTCTGATTTGTTCACTGCTATGCCTCCTGTGTCCTACATCTTAATCACATCCAGGCACCCGCCCCATTACATTACCAGAAGGGAAGTGATGGACATCCCTTGACTCTCTTCATGACCCCCTGATAATCCTGTTTCACACACAGGCTCCCTGCTGTATGAAACACAAAAGCTGCCACTGTAGTTCTTTACTTCCAGTCGATATTCTGACAGACTTGATCTAGCAAATTAGTATGCTGTGGTAGGGGCACGACAAAAGACCCTTTTGACACACTCTGAATCGATACAAAGGCCAACAGAGAGCCATTTCACCGTAGTTCTGTTATTTTTCCCCTTTTGATGACCCTTCTTCTTCTTCTTTTTTTTTCAGCTTGTATGACCTTGTCAGATTTAAAAACATAATGTTAGAAAAGTCATCCTTGCACGGGGGTAAAAAAATCTAAACATGCAGAAATGCAAGAATACCAATGTAAAATTAAAATACAGCTGGATCAGAGATGTAGAGATTTTGTTTATGTGAATTTGTTTGTCCTTTACACTGCTGAAATCTCTACATGCTTCGAATTTCAGACTAAAGAAGCAAACACACTGCTCTGGGCATGAATGTTGTGTCACATCTGAATATTATTATTCCTTCTTTTAAGAAGGATGAACAAATTATCTTAGAGTATTAAAAACAACTCTCAGTCATATTGTTAGGTGTCAGAAGGATCCTGTAATAGTGCAATGCTTGCAACAGTTCAAAAATCCCAAGTTACATTTACTTAATTTCCACCTGCTTATGCTTAAATATTTTTACTGGATTTATGTTCATGTTGCTCATGCTATGCAAAGAAAAACACGTTGTTCAGCATTTATGATATTAAAAAAATCAGCAACAAAGTGAGCAACTTAGTATGTATCTGAAACTTCATTAGCAACTATCACACTTGTTCAAAAATCACGACATATAGGAACTCACAGTCATATAGGAATTACAGCGTTGACTTGCATCTTTTAGCAATATTACTGTATATCTTTCTCCAGCCACACTGTAACAATTACTCATTTGTTCAGAATCACAGTATTTTATTAGCTTTACACCTTAACCAATGTAACTGTATGCAATAGATTTACGTGTTAGTCTTTGGGAAAAACACATAAATATGGACAATAACCACTGATCCCATGAAAGATGCTTAAGAGTAACTATATCCAGGTACACACAGATGTTACAGCTTTGCCTTATTATCATCTTAAAGGTGTAATTATGCCATAATAAGGCCTAATTCACTTAATTTGCATTCTTTTATATATTTCTTAAACAATGATCCATCCTTTTAAATGGACAACAAGCTCTCACATAACCTATATTTTCTTTCTCCTACCAACAAACTAAAAAAAAACTATTCAAAACCACTTTCCAAACCTAATCTTCAAATTTTAAGTCTTCAAGCTGAAGGAAAACTTAAGTCAATAAGAAATGAGAAGTTCCCAGCTTTAGAAAGCACTTTACTGTAACTCACAAAGAAACATTTTCCAAAAATACAGGTGCACAAATTACTCCTAGTATTTGCTGTACAGTATGTACATTTGACCTCTGCTGCACTTCAGCATTTTTCAACACATAAACCTTGTTCTCTCAAACAGAACAACTATATAGACACAAGGGATAAAGCATATTGTGTAAAAAATTCAGGCCACTTCAGACAACTCTACTTGAGAACATTGAGGCAAAATTATACTAGCTATTCCAATTCCTCTAGTAGTTATACTTAGCCCCAAATTATCTAAACACTCCCATTCCCACCCCACCCCTCACATTCCCCAGAGCACAGGGTGACATATTCAGCTAGCAGAAATCAGCGGAATTAAGTTCTACCATTTACACCAGCTTTGATCCACTCTATGAGAATATTTTATTGAGAAATATATTGTGTTTCACTCAGGCAGACCATTCCTGGGATAAAACAAGAATATAAGTATAACACAAATTTGTATGAAGCAAGAACTGCCCCTACACTTCTTATCATAATATTGATATCGACATCCATCTTTATGAGTTCCATACTGGCAAAGCAATATGTTGCATTGTAAGTTCAAGACATTAAAACAGAGTACTGCTAATGTGTGTGTACAGTGTTTCTCTGAAATTAATATTCTCCCGTATGGAAAAAAAAAGAACCCACACATTATATGATAATCATTTAAAAAAAGAGGCTAGGCTAACAGCAGTGACATGACTTCATATCAGGAACAACAAATGACAATGAAATCCACTTTTTCTTAAGTAAGGCCCTTCTTCCTTCTCCCCATTAGAAAGTAGACAAATAAAACATATATAGTAAGCCTCAAGTTGGTTATTGCAATCACTGAATGGCAAGTTTGTAACTGAAATAAAATACCTCTAGTGGTATTTTAAACACCAGATGACCAAAAGTAATTGTTTTAAAGACCCTGTTTTAGGGTTTCATTTGCTTTTTTTTTTTTTTTTAGCTCCAAGCAAAACCTGAGATACAGGCAGCTCATCTCCCAGACCTGCAGCATGACAGGTGCAGGGCTGGAATCAGCCAGGATCTGAAAAGCGGATGGGAAGAAAGGCAGAAGGAGGAGGGCTTGCCCTGCTGTTGCTTCTTTCCAGTCATGTATTTTAGTGCATAGTTCATTATGCAAAGGGACTGTTTGCCACCACTGTCTTCACTCCCTACTTGGCCTTCTTTCTCTAATTCTGCCCTAGTGGGATGTTCTCTTGTGAACATTGATGCTCTCCTAATTTCGAGATTTGCTGTTCTAAGATCCTCCTTTTGCTGATTTTATTTATCTTGGTGTTACCATTGTCGACCTGCATTGTTAACGTGCCAGAACTGCTTTAAGCTCTCAGGACATTGCCCAGCATCTGTCCAGTGTTTGTGCATCCTCAAGGACTTGTCCTACAAACTGGGCCTTACTATTTTGCTGTGATTTTGTACTGCCAAAAAGACCCTTAATTCTATCTTTTCATAGAGTAAATCACATCAGATAGTATTTTCTCCTTCAGATAGGGCAGTATCAGGTGTTCTGCCTATAAAGTAGGGCTAGGCTCTTTGTAATTCAAAGAACTGAGCAAAAATTACTGAGATTGTCATGCAATTCTGTCCATCTGAGATACAGAAGGGAGAGTGGGATGTCAGAATACTTCCTCAGGAAATCAAGTGAGTAGGCACGGGAAAAGCAGCAGTTTACCTCTTCTGACAAGCTTTTGAGGAAAAAAATAATGCAAAAATCCCATAAGACAGCATCAAGCTCTGAAGGAACAGTCGAAATCTTGACTCTCAGTTAACAAATCTCGTTATATACATTGTTTTAACATGCTCATTACTTGTGTGAATTATGTGTGTTTTATGAATGCCTCATCTTTATTACCTGAAATTCATTATGAGTGGATTAAATACAATAGCTACATTTATACAGTATGGAAAGTTACAACAACAACTAAATTTTTTCAGTAAATAAAAAATGCTTCTATCTTTTCTTTGGGTTTGACTCCAGCTGACATGAAATAGCTAGCCTTTGTCATATCAGACTCTCTTAGTCACCAGTACAGCAAGGCTGCCTTTTGGGAACTCTCTGACCATTGTTTCTGTGCCAGGGAATAGTTTGAAAGATATTTTGCTGCCAGAATTCAGCAGTGTAGCAGGGGCTGTTCTAACACATTGACAATAGGGATGCTGAGGAGTTCTGGTGCCCATGAATATTTCCAGGCACTGTTTAATGGAATAGATATAGTCTGTTGCTCCCATAACTCAGCTGATCTTAGACTTTTTCACTTGAAAGTATTTTTCCCAGGTGGCTCACAGTTCTGATAGGAGAAGGTCGATGTCTATTCTTCCATGCTTTCAGAATAAAAAAAGAAAAAAAATCATCTGGTTAAAAATGCATCAATAGGTCTCACTGTGATTTAACAGAAGTTTTACATCTCTACTGACTTTAGGACAGTCTGTTCTTGTTTACGTCTACTTGAAATCTGAATCAGTCTCCTACATATCAGCTACCTATAACTAGTACCAGCTGCATGAACATCAGTTTTTAACATCTGTAAGGCAAATGGTGGACAATATTTTGGAGTTTGTCTTCTCTTAAACTACTTTTTGACCTCAAAATTAGATTAATCCAAATAAGGGTAGCAGTATTTGACCCAGTAAATGTAAAACCTTTTATTTCATGTGTAGTGGATGAACATAATGTGATATGCAACTTGCACATATATGTATTTTCAAATTAGTGCTATTTATTTGCTCTTATTGCTTACTTCATCTACAATACTACTACGACTATCTATAAGCTTATACTGCATCCATACCTACTTTATCTAAGCACAGCATAGTTTACACTTACTATGCTGCTTGCATAAAAGGAATAGAAATCACTCCAGCTTAAATCTTTCACTTCTTGCAAGACTTTTTTTCTACAGCTTCAGTAAATGAATCATGATGTTTATTTTATTCTCATCCAGGAATCTCAAGCCACTGACACACTGTGTAGTCAGCTAAATGTCAACTTCTATTAATAGGAACATGTAAACATAATCCAATATTTAAAAAACAAACTCTGATTTTTTTTTTTTAAATGGTTTCTTGCTGTACTTTTTGAATTAGCTCTTCAGCTGGCACAAGTCTGCATTGAGGAAGTGCTGCATAGGGGCACACAGTGTATCTATGGGGTCAGAGAAATCAGATTTGAATTGACAGTAGATCCAGTGTGCTCCCCTAGCCCATGAAGGTGAAAGCCTCAAGCCAGCCAAAGGAGAGCAGGAAGGTGCATGATCAGAGCTGCACTCAGAATAGATAAGACTGTTTGTCCCTTCTGCCTATCACTGACTGTGAGTTTTGGGGAAGAAAAACAGCAAAGAGAATACAGAATGATCTAGAATAAGGTAGTGGAAGGCAATGCATACCCCCCGTCCCTTAATAATATTGTCCTGACAGGTTTGTTTGCTTGTTTTTTGTTGTTGTTTTGTCTGTTTGTTTTTTAGTTCATGCTACAGTTGCCTCCCTATCATTATCTAACTCTTATCATACAGCAGTTTTGATATCCATTACCATGTAAGCCTGTGTCATTATTCTGCCCTACAGCAAGACGAGAAAAACTCACTTTCTTCTAGAGAAACTGTGGAGCTCTACTTGGAAATATCAAGAGTCAACATATAAAATTTCCCTCTGAACTGATCGAAAAGTTTACCCCTAGATAGGCAGAATTTACTCTGAACACTACTGCCACAGTGCCAAGCTGCACATCTGCAGGACACCAGGATCCAGCCCCAGTGGCCTCTGCACATCTTGACCTGCCGGAGGGGACAAGTCTGACGGGATTTGTCATGGAACAGCTTTGTGTGGGCATGGCTGAGGAAATAGATAGCAAAGCTAAATATGAATAGGAAATGGAGTGGAGGTGCCAGGTAAACTAATTTGTCTGCACTTGGCTGGTCAAATTCAACAGTATACATAACAGATGACTTTATCAAAGGTTTAACACCCTTCCTCTTTCACAATATTTTGTTCTTAATAGCAGGCATATCTAACCTGCATCCTCCCTTCCCCCAAAAAAATGAAAGGCAGTATGAACAGGTTTGACATCTGTGATACGTTCAAGATTAAAAAGAGACAGAATCTGTCAGCATTTGTTTTTGCATTTTCAAAAACAGAAGAGGAAAATAAATAAATAAATAGCCTCAAAACTAATTTCAGGGAAAATAAAACATATGCACATTTCTTGCAGGTCAGCTTTAAAACTTCAGGCTGCCTTTCATACTAAATGGTACTTATATTCACTTACTAATCTCCTCACATATTACAGATTTCACAAGTGACTTGTGAAGCTGAATTGCTATAGCTGTTTGCACAATTCCCATGTTATTCATTGTTTGTCCCTTTGCTTTACCCAAAATGGAGAGAATACACTTTCAAAGTAGCTGTCAAAGTGTGACTCATCTGGCAAGTCAGTAATTACGTTTCATAAAGTAATATGCCAGAACACAGAAAATTTGTAAGATTTGTAGAAGGTACGTTTAAACGTACCTTCTACAGAAGAACATTTAAACATAGATTCCTATCTGCTCTTTTTCACAGTTCAAATAATCAAAAAAAAAAGTTTTAAGTATAGAATCAAATGAATAAAATCACTCCTTAAATGCAAAAGAAAAAAAACACAGTTTTCAGTATACAAAAAAAAAAAAAAAGGCTTTTAAGGAAATATTAAAGCAAATACTTTACAGAGCAAATACTTTACAAAGCACATTTTTAAAAAGTATAGCATTAAAATCATTTCCTAAACATTGTTTTCCTTTAGTTTCAATTATCTCCTCACATCAGGGGTATTATTGCATGTTGTTGCTATTGAGACAGATATTGGATTAATTTGGAGAGAACTGACATCAAGGGCCGAGCAGAGCTTGATGGCTTTAGTCCTTAACCTTTGACTAGTGTTAGACTTCGTAATTTCTCCTTCATAAGAGCTCTTTGTATCTATGGATCAGATATAGATGGCAAGGTGCTAGAGTGAATGTTACTGGTGAGCTACACAACCTTTTGTCCATACGGACAAAATATATGAACGCTTCCCTTCACATTTGTGCTAATGAATGCTGCCTTGGGATAGAGGTGGCAACACACCTCAATCATTGTTTTTAAAAATAAGGTGATGAAAATAAAAGGAATTTTTTTTTTGGGGGGGGGGCAAAAATGAACAATTTCATTGCATCTTGCCCAAGGAAACAAGCTGCGTTTTATCTCAGGAGAGCTATCCTACAGCACTGGCGCTGGCAGAAGAGGGGACCTGCTCAGTTACACTCTTGTTATGACACATGTAATATGCATCACAGGGGGAAATGTTAATGGGGATTTAAGGGGACATAACAACCCCATTATCTCTCCTGATAAATCTGCCTTGGACTAAATGACAGTCCTTGCCACAGAGACTTTACTGTTGGGCAGATCAGCAAGAGAGAAAGGGAATGGACATCGTTTGTGAATAAGGCAAGAATCGTGAAGGCTATCCTAAGTTAGAGAATATAACTCTAAAGAACTGGGACGCACATGGGAAATTAACATTTTTCTTTTTCTTTACATTAAAACTGATCAGACTTCCACTACACAGTGGCTTTGGTGTGAAATCTTTCATAAGTTACCTGCATAGGATTTTGTTCTTTGGAAATTATTCTAATTCAGAATCAGTTGAGATACTGAAAACACTTAAGAATGCAGCAGCTCAAGAAAATCCCTACAGCATTTAAATAAGGGGCAAGAATTTTTCAGAATAGCAAAAGAAAAAAAAAAGATTTAAAAAAAAATCATTCATCTCAGCTCTGCTATATTTCTTCAAACATGGCTGTGCTTGTTTGCATAATTACACAGTTTTTATTTTCCAAAACAGACTTTTTAGTGGCTGTGGGAAGTGTGTCCGTTCATGTGTCTGCATGGATGCTTCTGATCTTTAAATCTCTTACTAACACTTGCTTATATTGCTCCTTTTCTTCTTCCTCTCTGTCCTTGAGCAATCAGGTCAATAGCTACAGCCAAACTTGGCAGCTGTTGGAGCAAGATGTCAAATGTTGAAATATATATTCTTCCTGCAGCGGCATCATGGCCTGTGGCTAGTCCTTTGTATGGATTCACTGCCAGAAATGTGGCTGTGCTCACTGCCGACTACTTACGGGTGTAGAACTGCCTGTAGGGTTATATCAAAGTCATACTGTTATGTAGCTGACTATGTTGCTTTCAATCCTTAGATGGCATCATTTCCTGGCACTGATTTAGCTGCATGATATTTTCTCACATCCATTTTTATAGTGTGTGCCAGACCCTCTGAAAACTCCCGTCAACACTTTGAATGTATCTCTCTGAATTACTCCATTCCCTACCTCTGGAGAAAATGTTATTAAACCAACAAAGATATAAACAAAATATTGGAGAACAAATAAGTAGCAAGACTCTTTTTTGAAAATGAGTATCTGTAATTCTGATTTTTAGCCTTTGCTATACAAACTCCCTCAAAAGTAGGAAATCTATGTTTGTCAAAATATTTTTTTCACTTCTACCGTTCTTGTGAGACATACAAACACATTTACATAGGATAATTTTATGAGTAAGTCCTCAACATTTTACTGAGGAACATTTTACAGAGTTTTTTTTTCCCACCAAGATGAAGATCTGGGGGTTAAAAAGTGGCATAGCTTTCCTCCCTTTAAAATAGGCTTTTAAAGTTCCATTCTAGGAGCTCTAAGTACTGGGAAATCCAGCCATATACAAGCAGACTATGTACAATCATGAAGTTTTCTTTCAGCAAATTAGTATCTTTATGTTAATTCAAGTTTCAGAAAGGAGTGGAGAAATCATTTTCTGAAAGATTAAGCAAAACAGGGGTTGAGATTGTGAGTTGCTTAATTTGCTTCCGTTTCATTCTTTGATAAGTATTTTCTTACTCTTAAAACACTCATAACTCACCAAGGCCACAAACTACAAGACAAAAAGGAAGTTTTGGATAAACGTTTCATTATGTTTCTAAAAACTTAACTGGTATGCACAGATATATTAATAAGAAATATTGTAATAAGAAAGTCATATCAGTAATAAAAAAATACTCCCAAATTTTGGAAAAACTCATACCTGAGTAGAACACTTTTATTAACCAGATGTTTATCTAGTGTTAGTAATTTGAATCCATATAAACCTTTGATACAGATAGTTGAGTTACATTCTGGAAAATTGTAATAAATTCAGCCATGTTGTGCATGAAATATAGCATATGAATTTTACAATGCATCACAAAATCGATATACTTACCATTTTGTATTCATTATTCATCCATATCTGTGGTTCTGTTTGAACTATTAGCATTTCTCCTGTGGGCAATTTCACTGCGTCAAGATTTGGCTCTTTGTCCCTTTGTTCTTGTAACTACTTGTGATCATGTTTTCCTATGGCAAGTTTGCATTATATGTCTCATTAATAAGTGCAACAGAGGGAAGCAATTGTCTTACAGCCGTATTTGCAAATAACATACTCATTTACATTTTGCATGTAAATAACTGAGTTTTAAAAATGCTGAAATCAAATAATTTACAAAATAACAAAACAAAATGCAAAATGCAACAGTGAGCTATTTTATAGTCTTCTGCAAGCAAAAAGAGCAAGAGTATTTTTTATATTTCATCTCAAAATGCTACCATAGGGATCTGACCTAGATTTAAACTTTTATCTCCAGAGATGAAAGATCTCCACATTAATCTACTGTTGCTCAAACATATGACTTCACATATATCAAGAGGGAGCAGCTTATAAAGTTAAAACTTCAGTTGCTTATCCTTTGTGCTTCACTATAGCAGGGCCATGACACGATGCCCCTTTGCACTCCTCCCCTTCCCCGCCTCCCCCAAAAAAGGGAAAAGAAAAGAAAGAAGCTTTAATCCTCTCTGGTACAAATTTCCCTAATATTCAATAATCGCTCCCTGTCTCCCTCCCTGTGGGAGACGTCGGGTAGCATCTGTGCCAGCATATGTTAGACATCTCTGAGTGGGTCACTACCTCATTTTGTCGCAGACTCCTCTATCACCTAGCGAGACAGCAGCATCTCTGCAGATCGCGGCAGGCACCGCGCCGCCACGTCCCTCCCGATAAGGCTGGTTCAGTACACTTTAACCTGCTCTCTGTGCACGTTAACCCACTGCCCTTAGCCCGCTCTTAACTGAACCATGCTAGAAAGAGAGCTAGTGTAAGGCAGAGAATCCTTACCACGTGTAATGCTTTAAAGCAAGCCCTCCAACGCTAATTTCAGAGCTGCACCTGAGAAACAAGGAAAGAAAAATAGGTCTCTCTTAGGCTTCTTGATACAGTTTAAATGCTTTGTAAAACACACAGGTAATTTGCAAATAGGTGACGTTTCACATCTCACTTTTGAGTCATTTCTATGGCAATAGATTTGCTAATAGCTGTGAAAAAATCTGCTCTTCTTTCCTTAATTCAGCAAAATTAGACCGAAACATCTGGCTGCATTAGCACTTGGAAGTCATTTTAGATTTTTTTTTCAGGTGTTGGTGCAATGATACATTTAGAATTGTTTTCAGCAGAGGTGTCATTTCTAAAGTGTTTCTTTTAGGTCATTTTCTGACCTAAAACCTCTGTCTGCTGTTTATTTCAGGCCTATGTCTAGTTTTCCTGTGGTCATGGCTGACTCTTGGAAAGTTTTCAAGATAGTTTTCCAGATAAGGATCCAAAAGTAAACCAAAAATCCATTTTCTAAAAATGTAAAATAGTCAACTTATTAGGATTTCTCTCTCAATTTTTGCAGTGATTACCTTAGTCAGGATGAGAAAATGGAAGCTATCATGTCTATATGACAGAATATTCCATTTTTGCCACTGCTTGTGTCTTTCAAAGGATTAAAACCCACTAAAATTTCTCTGAAGTCAGTTTAATTTGGGGTGCACTTAAGTCATAACAAGAAAGAAGCGATTTTACCTCCACTTTAATGATTTAACGAGAACCAAGTTAAATAAGTGTCAAAATGTTATCCTCCAGGTTTAGATTCTGGTTCAAATTGCATTGAAATCTTTGCATTGAAGTCCTTGATCATTCTTCTTCTTCTTTATTTATTTATTTATTTATTTTTTAAGGTAGCAGAATAGCAATGTAGGACTGTACTTTTACTTTTTGCATTGGTCAGAAAAATGTCCATTAACTGAAAAAGGGATTCAACAGTCCGTTCAGATTTATCACGCTTAATATTGAAAATACTTACTCTAGGCTTGCTGGCCTAGCATTATAATGTTATCTAAACTCGTGGTTTCCAGACTTTGAAAGATCTTTTCTTATTTATAAAAATGAAACTAAATACACCTCTTCCCACTCCTCTGAAATCTTACCCTGTTGTAAAATCCTCATCCACCATACACCATAGTACCTCTCTGCTAGAAATGGCTCTTCACTACCATTTGAATAAAATTCTGGATAAAGAAACACTGATCTAGAGAACTCATCTCTCTTCAGTATGATGATGCAGCATAAAATGTCTAGGAGTTTTTTAAAGAGTCTTTAGAACTCCTCTGATGCACTTACAGGCAACTGATAATAGTAATAATAATAATAATAATAATAGTAATAGTCATGCAATATATTTGCCCAGTCATGTTTAAACATTTTTCAGTATTAGAATTAGTGGTATAATTTGTTCTTCCCCAGATTTCCTGATTGCTAATTTTGTATTATGAGAATATGAATGCTGATAGTCTGATTTTATACATTATTTTGAACAGAACTGTTGCTAGAAAACAGCAAAATGTGGATGAGAATGATTGTGCTCAAAGACTGTGGTATAAATCCAGATTTACAGAAAGAAAATTAAGAACAAAATTTGAAGCAAATGTTTTAGATATATATCAGTTGCTAGAATTGAGACACTGAAGGGCAGCTGGGCCTGTGAGTGCCGGACTACTGCTGAGTTTAGAAACGTGTGACAATAGGGGTTAACTGCGGAAAACCTGATAGACCTGTAAGCATGAACAACACTACTATAATTGCAGTTTTCTTTCTTTCTTGTTAGATAGAAATGAATCAATATCCAAGTAGAAGCTGAAAAAGAAATTTGCAATGATTTTTACTTCTCTTCAGCAGGGCTATGACTTTTTTGACTCTTAAGTCAATTGTCTGGTTCAAAGTTATTACTGGACTATTTTCTAAAGCATGAATTAAAATTTGTCTGGGAAGGTATTGTCAAGCAAAGGATATTTCTTAGTGTTTTCAATGGCATGTTTGCATAATCATGCAGAATTTCTTTTTGTTACTGAATACCTTAATAAAGAATCCATACTGCCACAGGCCTCAGCGGAGTGGATCTCCACACAATCTTTTGCTTGGTTCAGCTAACAGTGAGAATATCATGTCAAAATGTGCACGATCATTTCAGCTGGCTTGTCCTCTTAATGATTAGACATAAGAAGATATTTGATTACAGAATAGATAGGCAACATGGTTTACTATCCCTTCCCAATTTAATTTGCAATTTTGTTGCACTCTAAGATGTGGCTGACAAGTTATTAGGGTTTTGCATTTGGAGGATAAAGTATGAAATGAAATAAAATAAAAATTAGAGAAAAGGAATTGAATGCCAGAGAATAATATCCTCTTATCTTCACAATTGTAGAGTACTGTAGTGGCAATCATATCTGATGAGAAGAGGTTTTGAGTGAAGACATGTCCTGATGGTTATCATAAATAGATTTGGACTCCCATACAGATGACATCTATCTACAAGAACTTATATCTATGCTTTCCACTTGCATAAGCCCATATAAAATCTTCAATGGGCATATTGAGACTGCGACTAAATTATTGATATTAATTTACATTAGCCACATGTTGTTTGCTCTACCTTGCAAGCTCTAAACTGAGCATTTGTCCCTATGCATTAGACTTACATTTTTATGTGATTGACAGGTATATTTTTCAAAGGCCTAAGAAGAGTGCAATGGTGAGAGATCCTGAAATAAATAGAATTTCTAGTCCTTATTTGATTACTCTGTAAACTTGCATTATTTTTTACAGGAACAAAAATACAGGAGAATGATGGTTGAGACAGAGAAAATGTTATGAATGATAGAGATGACCAGGGAAAAAAGGCAGGTTTAGGTACAGACCCTTTTGGATGACAGAAGTTCAGATTGCAGCTCATTCCTCTGATTCCACAGGACGTCTGTGGCAACATAATGAGACAGCAAACACTGATGTGGCTGCGAACTGATTCCACCCTAAAAAAGATTAAAAGCGGATTTCACTCAAAAGTTAACAAATTTTATTGTGAGCAATATTGCCCAAGAAAGATGAAACGAATAGTCTGACAAACTTTTCCACATCAATTTTTCTACATCAAAAACAGGAGAATCCTGCAAATTCTCATGTGGGTATAAATAAGCACCATTCAGACATTGAATTAAATTTTCCATTAGAAAGAGATCACGTCATGTACCAAAATTCTTGTTTCCTTTTCTTTAGAAGACCTGGTATATTGAGTAATCCATTTTTCTCAGATCGTTCAGTGCTATTTTAAATACAAGGAAAAAAAACTATTGTTACTAATTTCCATGTAAGTACTTTCTGTTAATGATAGTGGTATTTTTGCTGTTGGTCAAAAGTATGTTTTCACATATCTCAAGTCCAGTTTCCTCCTGGCCATTGGAAACAACAACCTCTACAATTCAAGAATAAATTAGCTCATAAAAATATATTGTTGCGTTTAGATGTCTAATGAAAGGATTACTGTTATGAGTGCTTCCTTTCAGGTCCTGTGGTTGTAGTTTTCTACCTCTGTTTTCAAGATGCTGCTTTAAAAGCATTTTTAAAAAGCATTTGCAAATAGCAAAGAAGCAGAAAATTGAGCACATTCTTTTTCCTTGCATTTTTTAATGAAATATTCCACTAACTGCAGAAATATATTACGAATACGCTGAGTACTCATTACATCTGCAAACACACTGAGATCTCTTTTTTAATCCCTGAAGAAGATTTTTTCTGAAAGTTTCCATACCTTTATCATCTACTCCAGAACATTACAGTCTTAAAACTGAATTTCCCACCCTCTTCCTACCCAAGAGAAAAATTTGGTCTCTTGTGATTTGCACTCATTAGCAATCAGGAGTGAGCACTCACTGTGCGTGATGGCATTACTGTAACCACAACCCCTATCAAACATTACTTCAGAAGTGGGAGTTGGGAGGGCAACATACATATAAAAATGCTATTTCAAGAAAAGCCTGCATTTGCTAATTTGGTACATAACTTTCACAGAGACATATTCTCTGATATGTAGTTAAAATAAAAATCTTACTGCTAACTTAGTAACAAACAACAAAAACCCTACATCCAATCCCATTTTGCTATAGTAGTCACTTTGCTACATTAGCTTGTGGCAATAATGTTTACACAAACCCTAAGTCCTTCCTAGTTTTACAGAGTATTCTTTAGGTGTAAAGATCTTTTTTTCCAAAGCACGTTAAAGGAAGGTACTCAATGACATCCAAAATTTCAGTGCACACATTTTAATGTTCAGTAATGATTCTATTTTGTTCTGTTTTGCATTATTAAAATTAAACAAAATAAAACTCCACAGTCACGTGCAGTCCTGAGTTGGTTGGTTCCCAGAAGGAAGATTCCAGGATAAGAATTAATGATAGCTTTCTCAGTATGTTAGTTATATCACTAATTTGCACAGTAGAAATGTCCGTTCTAGAACTCTGGGTACAGGATCTCAGTCCCCACAAAGTATTTGCTGTTGAAACAGGAACATAACAGGCAATTATAAAGGAAAATGGGGGAAAAGAAAGATAATATGAGGACAACTGTATTTAAACTCATCGTCCTGAATGTTATCACATGGTGTGATAACACTTGCCACTGAAATCTGTAGGAAGGCTCTACTGAATCTGGAGAGGGTTGGACTGTGTCTGAAATACATGGTATAATGAGCCAGTGGTTTGATGAGGGCTGAGCTGGAGGCAGTTGAGCTAGGTTGGGCAGAAGTGGCTGTTGAAGATGACTTCCCCAGGAATTTTGCTGCCCACTCCCTATTTCACAACCTACCCACTCCTCAGCTCGTATCTTAGACCCATCTCTCAGCTCAGACCTTAAGCTCACCACCCCAGCGAAGGGCAGATTATTGCTAATTTGGGAGTACTCGTTTCTGTTTATTCTACACTAGGAACAGGGAGACTTGGTGAAAACATCCTTATGCTACATCTGTCTTGCCTCCTTTACTGCAGTGTAATGTTGGCAGGAACAGAAGCCTGTTGGTTTCAAGGCAGCAGTCTGCAGAGCTTTAGAGCACCTGCGCATTCCCTGCTGTGACTAGGGCTCTGCCGCAGTGACCAGTCTGCAGCTCCAAGGCTCCATCTCATAAAGGGCCATAAATCACTATAAAGTCAAGTGATTCAGGCTAATAATAATTAAAAAGATATGTCTGTGCATAGACGAGAGCGTTCATGCCTTTTGAGAGTATGGTTTGAGGTCTGGCTTGACTTTAAGACTGTTTGAAAGCTTATTGAGTGAAATTTGAGTGGAAGATCCCTGACACTAGGATGTAGTCATTTTTGATTACCTGTAAATTCCAACTATGAAACAAAAAGGCTTTCAGCTTAGCAAATACTGAAAATTTACACTCAGCTCACCAACTTGAAAATGTGTCATATTTTTCTCATTAAGGCCATGCTGCTTTGTCAGAGGAGCTTTTCCACTTCTGCTGCCACTTTTAAAACTGCGTTGCAATGCTACACCATGCCTCAGCATGATTGACCTGAGAACTAAGTAAGAGCAGATCCTCTTTAAAAAGATATATTTTCAATAAATACATTGATTTATTCTAAAACTCTCATAATGAGAGAGCAAAAGAGGTCTATCAGAAGCTGAATAACTCAGGAAATTGGGAAAGCATGACATAGTTTCTTGCACTCTGTATCAGCGAATTCAGAACTACAGATATTATTTTCCAGGCAAATTTGTACCATTCCAGTCACTTGTGCTCTCACATACCTGGCACTGGATAAATAGAGTGAGAGTTTCTAGACGTACCTCTATATACGTACAAGTACAGTTTTGAGTGTTCTAGGTTTTCTCTCCTGCATTTTCACATCTGTACTCAGGCACGTTCATCTAAGCAGCTCCATACAGAACTGAAACAAGGAGGTCTCTCAGGAATTACTGTATTGCCCAAAAGGTATAGGCATAGCAGAAGCTTTATTTGTTTGTTTACCGTAAGATTTTTCCATTTATTGTTTTGCATAGTTCCTACTCAGTATGTGCACAACCTCCGTAAAAAGTGAAAGGCAACACACAACCCTAAATCCACACTGACTCTGAATATGCAGCCTGAAATGGTACATCTTAAATCAGGACATTAATCTGGTTAGTTGGTAAACACAGAAGGTTGAGAAATGCTCAAAAAATTCGTCACTGTTAAAGTAACACTTCCTTTTTTTTTTTTTTTTTTAAATATGAAGCACCACAAAACAAAAAAAAAAGTTAATAGTGCAAGCTCGCCATGCAAGATCTTCCTGACAAAACGGTTCAATATGACACAGCTTCGCTTCAGTGGTATCGACAAAACTGTGCTTTCATCAATAAACACGTCATCTCCTGTGCTCTGTGACTCCGCTTCGCCTGTAAACATTCACTCTCTTGGATGAACGTATACACTGAAGGACTATATAAATGTTCTACATTCAAAAGGCAATCATTAATCATGAGTTGTAAAGATTGCTTAGAAAAGAATAATCTCCTTAAGACTAATACTGAAGTTAAATTTAAAAATTAGATTAACTGATGTCATCAAGTGATATATGTTAAAATTATATGGTTATTATTAGTAATTTCTTCAGTTACCATTAATGCTGAGGCATGCTAGCCATCTTCCATATGCAGGCGAAACCAGTTTCTCCACTAGGTCTTCCTAGTTCGAAAAAGAAAACAGTGGGCAAAGGGGAAAAACAACATACTTATTAAAGTAATAATGGAGTGTTTCTTCAAGTTTTGCATAAAATTTCTGCAGCAGAATATCCAGCATCTGTTATCCATGAACTTTCTTTGTCATCACAATTAGGTTTGGAGGAAGAAGGTAATCAGAGGTTAGAATTCTGATGGAAGATGGTTTTTATAGGTGCACAAAGTACAAGGCTGGCATCACTGGCAGAGAAGTGCATTCACCATGGTCAGAGTTGAGTCCAAAATGGATCGTGAATTTCATAGATAAATTTGAGAAAAGTCTTCTCATTGCCAGGGGCTTATGATACCTGAGCCATAATGAAGGATTTAGGAACATCATTTTTCCAAGTATTATGGTACATAACTCACACAGTAATGGTATGGTATGGGAATGGTATCTTCCTCTTTTCAGCTAATATATATGCATATATTGCATATTATATATCTAAAGAAAATTGTATTCACTAAAATTAAATTTTGCAATATATATAACTGTTATGCAGGTGATTTTCCCTAATGTAAGATATGTATGTCCATTTCTCATACAAAAATAAATTGACTGTGATGAGTAGTTCAGACATGATTTAGATTTGGTAAAACACACACTGACACACCAGGAGACAGAGAAGGGGAGAAAGAGACAGAGAAAAAAAAAAGAGAGAAAGAAATAATTTCTTACTAGCTAGGTCAATATGTGAAAACTTGTCACTGTACAGTACTAACTCAGCATAAGTCTGACCTTGTCTCTCATGCCAAATTTTTGTCCCATCATATTTCACAGGAAAAGATCTGATTGACTAATGCACTTGTCTGCAAACTCTTGCAGACAACACTTGCACTTCCTCTGAGATTATTCATAACAGTGATAGGAGATGGCACTGAGGCTTTATGGATGAATTTGAACTTCCTGGAATAGATGAATAAGAGATGATGAGAGACATCCCATAAAATTATTTTAGCCAAGTTATAGAGAATGAGTGAAAAATCTATTTTGCTTTGCAGGGAAATTATGTTTGTATAAGACAAATTTGAGGTCTGAATAAAAAGCGGTTAGCAAAGTAAAAGGTTCTCTGAAAAGGAGGTCTGTGTAATCATCTGCTGATAATTTCCAAGCTGAAAAAATATGACTGGTGATTTAGATAGGCCTAGGTATGGTATAAAATTCAAAAAGGAGTCAATTATAAAAAAATTCACAATGCTGTTACCACTTAAAGTTTTCTATATGCTAAGGCTCCTTTGCCTTCTAAGAAAATGTCACAGTCTTAAAATTTGCATTGTCAGGACAAAAGAAAAGAACTTTAGAATGAAAAACAAACCAGACTATTATCTTTGAAGTACATTACTAATGAGAGATAGTAATGAAAGGAGCTCATAACTCAACTGTGAGCCTATTTATATATTTTCACAGACAGGTTAGGAAATATAAAAAGCATCTTTTTCCTTTCCAGGAGTTATTAATGTCTTTTGAGCATGTATGCCAAAATGTGGCATCAGCCACAAAGTTATGGTTTCTCTCACTGTGATTACATGAGTGGAAGGTGGGCAAAGGCTGGGAAAGGACAATCGTTTGACAATCAGAACTGAAAAATGGAGCCATGAGAAGCTGGAGATAGACTTTTCTTTCTCTTGCAGGCCTATGGAAAGAAGCACAGTCTGGACTGTACCCACCAGGTATTGCTAACACAGCATGTCGTGTTGTGGACCTCAGGTCTCTTGGTCTGTAACATAGGTGGGGGAAAAAGGCAATGGTGCAGGAGCTATATCAAAGATACTGGAGAAGTTGCATGTATGTGGTTGCTTGCTCACTGTAAGCTCCTACTGATAGCTGTACCCATGTTAGCTAGTTCGTGATTAACTTAGGAATAGCTGAATACTAAGCAGTGTCCCTGGTGACCAGGAGGTGAAGCTGTTTGCTTCAGCACAGCCCCTAGCCAACAGAGCTGCATGACTTCCAGAAGATGACCCAGAGCACAACAGCAAATGCCAGGCTGCCTCTCCTTGTCCATGGAAATCCCACTCACAGGACACAAAGGCTCTCCAGCTGGATGGAGGCCAGTATGTGGTAGGGTAGTCATGGAGAGAAGGATGGCCAGGGTGTATTCCGTCTCTGTGGCATTCCTCCCGCTGCAAGTTCATGTGAGTTCTATGGCCTTGCCAAATATTTTTTTTTTCTAGAAAATGAACTCCTTCAGAGTTTGCTTGGATGCAGAGTAAAGGAGAGGAGATAGAAAAGTGATGAGGCACTACTGCTTCCATTGAATGAGTGGGGTTTCTGAAAGTCTCAAAATTTCCTCTGGATTTGAGTCAGACTGCAGTAGAAAACCCTGGCTTCCCTCTGCTTTTGAAAATAAGGTCAATGGCTTCAGAGAGTAAGTAAAGGTTTAGAATCTTGTGTTTCTATTTTTTTCTGATTTTTTTCTTATAAACAGAATAGTTTTGAACAGTCATATTGATTCTTTCAGAATATTTTAGCAACTTTTTTTTGAAAGAAAATATGAAAATGTAGGATTAGTGTGATTTTGGAAATAAAATGATCGAGAATTCTATAAAATAACAACAGCTACATGAATAAGAACAGAAAATAACAAGCAAAAAATTACGTCTGGTGTAGAAGCATCTGCTGTAGTCCTGAGGTCAGGTCTGAATAGTGAGAGTTTTGTGTGCCACAACCTTCAAGGACTGGGCCTGAACTTAGCCTACAGCAAAGCTTGTTGTAAAACTGACTGTGGCATCTTTCATTGCTAAACTATTTCCTGCAATTGCTTTAGGGTAATTTGAACTTTTCAGCTCATGGAAAAATAGCTAACATCATATAAAATGCATTTATTAGCAGACAAACACTATGAATTGTTGATATCTCCACCTTTCAAGACAATTGTTAGAAGTGAAATAACAAGGCAGTCTTGTCTTAGGTGTGACAGTTTCTGTTCTTGGCACACTGAGCCCTTGTTTGATCAGCTATGTTCATTTCATATTTGTGTAATACCCTGGAAAAAATTAGGTTGCAATAAAGTCCATTTTTGTCACTGCATGCAGCAATGAATATCACACCCAGCAGGGTACAGTGGCACCTGGCTGTCCAGACCCAGTGTAGCACAAAGCCATCTGGGGGTAATTACGACAAGGTATTCTTTAAAGACCAGATGGGACCAAGGAACAGAAGCCCCTACCCCTCCCAGTCATTTACAACATAATTCCTTTCAATGATATACTTAATCCTCCCACCAGCTACGCTTTTCAGCTTGCTGTTGTCACTGTTCCTTTATGTTAATTCAGTTGAGAGACACAGAAAAAGAGAGCGAGTGGAGAGAGCGAGCCACCGGTGCCTCAAGGGACTAAAAGAAATTATTCATCCTTAAATTGTTTCCACTACACCAAGTACAGTAACAATTTTTTTAAAAAAGAGGGCTGAAATTATCCTAAAGAAGGTCAATGCTGTAGCCCTGTGCAACACCAGCTGAGTTTTATTCAGCCACCTGTTAGCTAGGAGGGTTCTGCACACGCTCATGATGCATTTAACCAGTTTAAAGGGTCTTTTTATTGACTAGCAGCCTCCCTACATTCACAGTGCTCAAGACATGGCCCTGCTTTGTGATCATATGTGGCACACAAGACTTAATTCAATTATGCTGTAAGCCTATCCAGTTTGTATCCGTGCCCTTTCACTTTTGTGTCATTTGTCTTGTATCTTGTAAAGAGTTGTATTTCTTTTTTTTTTTCTTTTTTCTTTTTAGAGGAAAAGGCACACACTAGAAGAAAATTGCCTTTATTTTGTCATTCAGATTCATGCTGCAGATGTACAGGCTATGCTTAAAAAAAAAAAAAAAAGTATTTTTTTTAATACAAAAGTGGCAAAACAAAAGAAGTCCTCTAGAATTTTAAAATCAAAGATATAGCCATGCATTTCATATTGAAAGAAGGCTGCCTGGACAACCAAGACATATTCTAAATACGAAATAAATAGAGAGATAAGTAAGGAGATAAAAATAAGCAAATGTATTTAATAGTTTGAAAATTACAGACCATGAAGGACTGGATCTTGCTATCCTTTCTTTAGAAGTAGTTTACTGGTTTTAAAGAAACTGAGCAGTACATGACTACTCAACATGAGTAAGCGTGGATCTGGGCCTTCATTATACTGATATACAGTCCCTGGATACATGTTCAAAGAGCAAGTAAATTGCAAATTTTTAAGTGTTTTTTTAAAAATACATTAGCTGGCTTTCAGCCGTATGAGATATTAGATTCTATAGATATTATTTACTAAATTTGAATCAATATTATAAATGAAAAAGATGCCTTTTGACCTTGGATTACCTGAGTGAGCCAGTCCAGAAGCTCGAAATCATCTTACCTTTTTTCGTTTTTACCCACTGTTCCAAGACTTTTTCTGACGAAACATTCTAGGAAGAATCAATCCCTTCATTTCAATAGGCCATCCAGCTTGTCTTTATGATTATTTAAAATAGCTTCAAATGAAGAATAATTTTACTCTTCCACCATAGCTATAAAGGAGAAAGCCTACAGCTTACCAAGACTGTAAACAATAAAAAATTATACTACATATACAGCTCCAAGAGTGGAGAAGTCAGAAGGAAAACCAAGTTGTTTTTTAAACTTGAATTATAAAGACTAAATAATTTTCTGTTGCAGCCTAAAATTGTTAAAAGTAAAATGTGCTATGATCATATACAACTTTTACATTTGATAATGTTTGATGGTGTGAGATCATGATTATAAAATCTTACCTGTGTTCAGGGTGCATGTGTGGATTCCATCATAGTAACAGATGGACATGTCTTTGCTGGATTTGGATAAATATTCATTAATATCTCTTCCATCTCCTTTTCCCAGAGAGCAAAAGTCAGAGAAAGGACAGTAGTGCCAAGTTACTTACCAGTCTACATGGCAAATAGGTATCAATTGCTGATGTATCAGCCTCAGCACAGAAATACTGACCATGAATGACTTCATTTTCTGCTTTCATAATATCGTCACTCAGAATGGCTAAAAGAACTTGTCATAGCTGCAAACAATTTATATCTTGCATTCATTACTGTTTTTTGGCTAACATTTTACACAAATTTTAGAACAATTTTCAGAAGCTTAACTGAGTTAAGAAGAGGGATACATACTATTGACAATCCCACCATTTAGTCTTGTTTGGGATCTGCTAATAGTATGTGAATCCCACAGATGTCATATCACATAATAGCATTTCTAGTTCTTCGTCAAATCATCTAACGGAGAAGTATTCCTGAAGTAAGAATGGGATTATTTAATTTTTCACAAAGAGTGAAGAATTATTGGAAAGCAGCTATAGCTACTCTTAAAATATAACTGCAAAAACATGACTCTGTGCATTCATCTCAGAATTAATTTTTTTCTTCTTCAAAGTGGCTAGAATGGGACTCCTAGACTATCACTTCAGCCTAATCCCCCTCCCACAATGTAAAAAATACATACATACACATAGATTTGTACATATCCCTATACATGCATATATATGTATTTAAAATACAGAGAACTGGGTCACATTCCTTCCCTGAGAATACATGAAATTGCTCATAAATCTGCTCTGAAATACAAATATTGGTACTAGAAGCTTTAACCCTGATCCTTAGGGAAGTCAATGAAAAACAAGGCTTGTGCTGACTTTTCTGAAACCTTTGTTTCCATTATGCCATATCATTTCTCTGATTATGGTCTACTGCATTACATTACTTTTGTGTGTATAATTGTCTACAATACCTCTGAATCAGATCATGTATATGAGTAAATATGTTGCAGATAAAAACATAGGTTTGATTACAATGAACTGTTATTTCCCACAGATTTTTTTTTTAATAAACTGCAAACAGGAACAATACACCTTATGTCAAAAACCACAGATAGATACAAATGATAAACTGATGCAAAAAGCTTTCTTATCATGTTTCCAGTCCCTAAAGACTTCCAGCAATCACTCGGTGTTTTTAAAAAGGTAAAATGTGCCAGCTGATTTAATTAAAAGAGGACTTATATTAGAAGATTATCTATTCTCCCAGTACAACTCAGTGCACTTTAAAATGCAAACTATTCCAGTGAAATCTCCTCCTTCTATATCTACCCTGACATCCTCTTCCTTCTTTTTTTTACTTTTTTACTTTTATTTTACTTTTTTTTTAAGCTCATTTTAGTTTTCTGTGACCTTTGACTTGCTGACAAGCATATGCCTAAAGCACAAAATTTTGGCATAAAACACTAAAATCATATAGCATCTGGGATGTCCACCTTTGTGGTTTAGGGCTATCTGTGCTACCATAGATGGGTTGTCTTTGGGCCACATCTTTGGGCCACAAAGGACCAGCACTAAAAAACTCCTTTCACACATTATAGGTATATTCAGTAGGCATAGAGTCATCAGATGATGAACACAATGTGATAATCCAGAAACACTGGGAAAGAAAGATCATGTTCAACCCTAGGCAAGAAACCAATTCTTTAATTTTGGTGTTTATGAAAATGTTGTTCTTAAATAAAGCCTTTGGGAGTGAAATTAGAAAAGTTTTTTTCCCACATTGCTATAAACAGCAACCTTTACTCTCCTTTCTGTTGAAGAGCTATACAGATGAAAAAAGGCTATGAACCCTTTTCCCTTAACATCCTTTTTTTTTTTTTTTTCTCTTCTTGCAAGGTGGCAGCTTTTAAAGTTTGAAGTGTTCCACATTTTAAGATTTTTTTTCTATTTTGTTGCATTCACACAAAGAAATGAAAACTTCTTTTAAGAAAACTTCTAGAGGGATAAGGGTGAAAAGGTTCAAATGTAAAACTAGGAAACACAGATGGATCCTAAGCAGAGCAACACTGAGGTATGCAAGCAGACAGTGGATAGATACGCTGTGCAGTCTGAAGACACCACCGAATAAGAGAATGAAAATTGGATCCACCATTACCTGGATTCTTCTCATCAAGCTTTTTATCCTGGAGCTTTGGGTGATAATGAGGAGACCAATGAGAATGTTCCTGACTTTGTGAGGCCTCAGATGGGGAAGTAGAAGCTCTCTCTGAACCTCAATGAGAATTTCTGAGCCCCATCAACCAGGCTATTCCATATAAATGCTCACTAGGATTTCCCTCTTGTTGCAGAAGTGTGAGTATGAGTAATGGAAAGCCGTGAATTGCTCCATGAATATGTCCTTGGAGAATTCTGCAATTCTTTCAGCCCGATGGTCCTGAAAATGGCTTGGAATATGTGTCAGGTGGTCCAAAATCATTCATTGCCCTCTTCTAGTGGTAATCTGATGTTGGTAATCTGATATGGTAATCTGATAGTTGGAGTTTCTTCTATCTTGTATGAGGGTAGGACATGAGAGAGCAGAAACAGAACAGAAGCAAATACTGTTTTTTCTGAGGCATAGCTTAAGGCTACTAAAGTAGACTCTGCTACTCCGATCTGGACTGGAGCTGGATGAAAAGGAAAAGGGATTGAGAAAAATTGCAGACATGAAAAAGGGGGAAAAGGAGGCCTTCCTCCTTCGCAGGGAAAGAGATGGAGTATAGCAGACAGTGCAAAGGTAGGAGTCATTTCTTTAGGCAGTGCCCTGCGCAAAGAAATGCTTTTAGTTTGAGTAGTGCTTAGATGTTAGGATGCCGTGGAGTAAAACTGAGAAATCATAAAGAGAGCAGTTTGTTGGAGAGTTAGATTTGGCCTGCAGCTAAAATGCAAACATTTTGACCTGGGCAGAGAGAATACCATACCTGAGAAGAGACTCAGAAAAAGAGAAAAAAAAAAGAGTCAATATTTTCTCTGCTAACTTGAATGGGGCCTTTTTGACATTGCAAGTGACTTGAGTGTATGTTTTGCTTGATTTGATGGATCTTTGACTTGGTGGAGGCTTCACATTTGTGGCTCACTCAATCTAAATCAGAACTTCTAGAGAAAAAAGAAAATAATTGTGAAGAACGTGTAAAAACCTTGTGAGTGATATCAGACTTCTGCATATTTTCTGGAGATTAAGAAAATTACTATCTCCATATCATTCCTGATCATTTATATATATTCTGTTAGAATACAAAGTTTCAGTAGTATTTTATGTTATAAAAATGTCTTTCAATTTGAAATGAAAATATTCCTGAAAAATAATTGTATAGAGAATGAGGGATGGCCATAATGTAGCTCATTAAAATGTCCTAAAAAGTGCAACTGTGTATGTATTCACAGCTGCCAGTTATTTTAACCTTTTATATATATGTACACATATATATATATTTTACAGTAATTTGCCAGCACATAAAGGTCCCTTAATGCAAGATGCCTGGATGGCATCCATAACTCGATGTGTTGATTACATCTATCAAAAAAACTGTTCAAAGAACTACAACAGGTCTGAAAGTTATTTTTGAGTACCATCAATTCCATTGTTTAATTGTTTTACATACTTGGAAATTCAGATTAAACTTTAATGTAATAAAGTATAAGAACCCCTAATAATGAGGAGGTGAAACGTACATTGAGCTTTTCTAATCACAGGATGCACGAAAAAGCATTTAAGTAAAGTGCAAGGTTCTCAAATTCTGGATGTAGATTTAATTTATTTAGTAAGATAAATACAATTTCTAGTAAAACATCTAGACAGCCATTCACATTGTTATTGCAGTAACATTAAAGAAATTAGTTTGCCTTTCATAAGAAATGCTAGCTGAAGATGGTTGGTGCTCATATAATAACAGGTTTAACAGAAGAATTACTGTATATACTTAGAGATATTAAGCCAAGTTAGTGAGGCACAATGGCTGACTTAGCCTTCATGAATAACATGGGCAATGGATTTTCATCCTCTCTCTTCTTCTTCAAGCCCATCACTTCTTGTTCTGTTATACCCTATAGAAAAATGTTTGATCTTCATTTACACGGTAAAGCAAAACATTCTATGCCTATTTTCTTCTAGATTTCCAATACTGCTAGATCAGTATAAAAAATCCAGGAGAGGAAGTCTGCTGCTCTTTAGAAAACTTGACTGTTCTAGGGCACTCAGTCACAAGCCCTAGTACATGAGAGCTTACACTATTAAGCTACCAAACAAGTCCCTGGCCTTGTTCCCTGGCAAGAAGCCCTCTCTGAACAATGCAGCTTCAGAAGTTAACTTAGTTCGGGCACCATCCCCGGCTGCCAGTAACGTTTAAGCCTGTTGTGCTACAGGAAAAGGGATTTAATAGTATGGACTTGAGTTGTTCTGTGAGGAATACCCCTAAATACAATCTTGCCAAATGCAGAACACCGGAGTCCATAGTACTGCTCTTTGCATATTTGAGCTCTTTTACGTAATTGTAAATGTACGTAATTGTCCCCTAATCAGAGCACCTCATATTCCTTTTAGTGGTGTATTCCTTAAAAATAAAAGAAAGTAGCAGGATTTCTGTATCTTTCATTTGGGGTTATATGGAACTGAGGGTAATTGTGGAAGCTTGATGCACCAGATCTACTTTCCCTAGGCTAGGGAAAATCTACTTTCCCTAGGGAAAATCATGCTTGTTTACAACTACCCATATGCAGATTTAAACTACAAATCTTCAAGACCATAAAGTCATGTCTTTTTTTAGAAAACCTTTGTTAGAAACTCTAGGCTCAGGTCTAAACTTAAATGAGAATTAAAAGTATTGTGAGGAAAGAAAGAACATGCTTAAAATGAAATGTGATTAAGTACTTAGATTAGGGCCTTGGTGTTTTCCTGGAAAAATAAGAAAATACATTATAAAGAGTCTAAAATTTGTAAAAGGCAAAGTAAGATGAAAAATACCGAATAGTAAAGAGAAATCGCTGACTTGTAAAATATATAAACTGCTACCTAATGATAATAAATATCATCTTGACAAGGGCTGTGTCTGTGAGCTTTCTGAACCAGTAAATCTTTAGGAGAGATGTGTCAGAACACAGAGCAGAACAGTCTATAGACAAGGGACAGACTGAGAGTAGGAAAAGGGACATATAGAGATACTAAAAGATAAACTTATAAACATACATCACTTCACCATCCCTTCCCTTCTCTTTCATACTATTCCCTTCCCTTTCTTTCCAGTAGATTTTTGAAAAACAGAATAAAAATAAAGACAAAAATTAGCTAGAATATTAACCTGATCTGCATATAACTCGCCTGTAGCATTTTCTTTCTGGAAAGCCAGTGGCAAACTGTACACACTAAGAGATGGGAGAAAACCCTGGAATTGTAGCCTTCCCAATCACAGTCAGGGAAGTAGTATCCAAAAGTGATGGCCATAGCCTCCCCACTTGATACTGTGGCCGTAGTTACACTACTTTCTATTGTCTGTTTGAGGTCTTCCTCTGCTAAGAGAATTCTTGCAAAGACACAGATTTGTCACTTGGTCTGTGAACCTCTGTTTCTCTCTTTCTTTATCTCTGCTCTCTCCACCTAGTGCAAAAAAAAAAAGAGCCATATTGGTAAGAAAATAAAATAGCTGAGCTTTGCCTGTGCTGGTGCTCTCCTGGGCTCTGCTGTAGGAAGCCAGCTGGGAGGTAGGAGCCAGTAGGAGACATGAGCAGCCCTTCCTGCAGCCTGATATCGCTGCCACCTTCTGCACCACCCTGACGCCCTGGAGCAGGAGGGTTTTACCCCTTGAGCAAAATCTGTGGGTCAAATTCCACCATTTCCCACATAGGTTTGAAGTCAGATTCTAAAGCGCAATTCTGCCTTTGAACCAATTTAAATGAGACCCAAATTGAGGCCAAAATATACTGTCACTGTGCAAGGAGCAGTCACAGGGGAAAAGAATTGTTTCTGGCAAAAATCACATGAAGCAGAAGTTTCTCTTAAATTTTATGGGCTCTCTGTAAAATCATACTGTTTTCTTTAAGAGTGTTGAAAGGAATGAAATATCATAATGCTTAGCAGTAGAAGGGAACATTTCCTGGTGTATTTTAATTCTGCAATTAATCAGCTGTGGATTACTTTTTCATTCAAGGTGCCTACACATATCAAATACTGGGCCTGATCTTGAAGGCCTTTTCAAGTCGATATAGATTTTCATGGAATGTCTATATAAAGATAATAAATAATAAGAAGGTTCCCTTTATAATATATTAATATATTCTCACTGGACGAAAACATATATATATATATATTTTTTTTTTCCTGGAACCCAATTAATTTTACTTCTTTGAGAATTTGAAAGCATGTCTTATCACGTGCAGCCATCACTACAAACCACCCAAGGTGATCTGTTTGCTCACATTTCTTTTGATTGCTTATTCATCAGTTTATTAGCGAACCTGCTACTGGATAGCTCCTGAGAGCATGCCTGGGACTGAGTAACATGCCGAGGGGCAGCGAGCTGGCCTTCGACGTGCTCCTGCGAACACTGCAGCTCTGTGCACGGCTGTCACTCCAGGCTGATTTACTCTACTTTCTGGCAGGGAGAACTGAGGCGTCTCTCTCAGTGCCCCTCTGCTTCATATAGATAACTTTCAGTGGCTACTCTACTTCTTTTAAAACACTGAATAGCTTCATGTTGTATTGTGGTTTTCAATATAGGAAAATAGACATGTGAACTAATATATACAGATAATGATAATAAATGTCCAAAGGTCATAGGAACCAATTCAAAGAAGTGCAGAGCAGTCCCTTTTCAGCCTCAATAGCAATATAGGATGCCCTCAGCTTCCCAGACATCTCTGAAGCCTAGTTCATGAGGTCTTTTCATTGACTTTAACAAAAGGCACATCAACCTCTCCATTATTTACCAAAGCAAGTCTTTCTTTGCTTAATAATGTGGGGGCTGCTACCTGAAAATTCATTACTGATGTTTACCTAGGTGCAGCAAACCTGGTTTTGCTTTAGTGTTCTCTAAAGGACACCTCTCCTTTCTTCTTGTTTCCCTGCGTCCTTTCCTTTACATTTCCTTTGGCCTCAGCTGAAAATTGCACTTAAAAATGTTATCATAGTTTAAAATTTAATTAAAGTAAACAGACATTAAAATGATGTTACTTACTAAATCCACTAATACTAGGTAAGGGGAAAGGTCAACAGTTCCTTTAAATGGCAAATGTATAAATATGCTTTAAGCATCTGTAAAATATTGATATGCATCTTATTATGCAGTTTGTCAGTTGCTGAGGTTCTTTTTCTTATTATTTTTGTTTTAAGTACCTGGTCCATAAATATTAAAGTATGTCTCTCCTTAAAAAAAAAAAAAAAAAAAAAAAAAAGAAAAGTGCAATCTGGATGCTAGGACAACTAGAAAGAAGCAATAAATTATTACTGTAATGACATGCTAATTAAAATTTTGCTTGTAACTCATGTAAGTGTTTGAGGCCCAGCAAATTTCTCTTTTCATTTGTGAAGTGTGAAGGTAAATTGCCCAGTGACAGTGGAACATCACTAACAAGTACAAATTGAATAACATGCTATCTTGCTCTATTAGTCCTGACTAGCGTGTCTGAATTAGATATTCAGTACACTCCCCATTGTAGGCCTGATTGATAAATGCTAAGGAGAATTTGTCAAAACAACAGGGGCTACACCCAGTGGGACATCAATATGCTCCATTTAGTCACCCACCCGGCACTTCCTACATAGGATTGTCACATAAAATTAAGACTAGCCGCTAACCAGCCATCAAGCTTGCAGCAGCCATCAGGCAGCCTGTGTTCTGTATGCATATTAGTCACATGCTTAACAATTTGGGCTGTCATGACTGAAGCATGCGGTGACCTCTGGAGCAGAGGTTGAATTTTGCAACTACACTGAGACATCACGCTCAGCTGTTCAAGATTTTAGGCCATTTCCTGCCTGATCTGTGCACAGATGCACTGCCCTAAGCTATAATCTGTGGCCTAGTCCAAATGACAAATGGCACAGTGTAGATTACTGCATTATATATTAAGTACTACAAGTCTGTAAATTATAAGTAAACTACTGCTCAGCCTGAATGTCTCCTCCAGCTTTTAGAATACTTTCCTTCATAAAGCCATTCATGTGCAGGAAAAATAAATATTTGGAAAATGAACATATCAAATTTTTAAGACTGAAATGTACCATTTTCCCTGCAATTAGCTGCTCAAATATGAAACAGTTTTCTTACGGGTGCAATTCAGTAAGTAAGTCATTGTTGGACTCTCTTCTTCACCACCCTTCACTTTTTTGATGAGAATTATTAGCAAATTAAGGTTTTCTGTGTGTTTAATATGCTGAACTATTTATGCCTGCTACATAGTTGAGGATATTATTGTTGGCCATTTTATATGGTTCATTCAGTATAAATTAGCCATACAATATGCAACACTAATAAAAATGAATAAGAAATCCAAACAGCAATAGTTCTGAGGGACTTAATTTGTATTTTTAATATGTTTAGTCTCTGTTTATGGACTGAAGTCTCTGTTTACATTTGGAACAGCTGTAAAAGGTATAAAAAAGCAAGCTGGATGGAAAATTATTCACTCCCTTTCTCATTACTGAACAGTAATATTTCAGTGGGATAAACAGGATTTGTTGGTAGAATATGATCATGTGCTTCCATGTTAAGCTGGGACTCCAGTACGTCAATTATCTAATATCAACAGCCAAAGTCATAATATGAGAAAAGAAAGAAGCAAATTGATGTCAAAGTATGTGTAAGGAAATGTCTGCACTGTGTTAATATATCCACACAACAGTGCCAGAACTTCTTTTAACTCAAAATCAAAGATGGTCAAAGCAGAATTTGTCTCTCTCATTTCTCTTGCCATTGACTGACACCAACATAAAAAGTTAGTTCTGCTAAAAGAGAAGAAGGATTAGCAGCCAAGTTGCTCACATCTTTGCCCTACCAGTCTGTTATGTGCAGGAACACACAAAGGGAAGGATCAAGGTTTGATACGCAGCTGTTCTGGTTATAGGATCAAGCATCGACATTGCATTCTTATTGGCAATGAAGCTGCTGGTGTTGCATATGTTTCATGCAGAGGTAGAGAGAACCACTGGAGAGACTTGTGCAGGGTGTCAAGAGTGCATGGTAGGACACTCCTGGAAAGTGACTTTGACTTTGGTTCCAGGGAAAGCTACTCCTTTGAGGAGGTCAAGTAGATATGTCGCAGTACCAAGTACAGATCCAAGGATGGCACTTGCGGAAAAAAAAAACCTGCTATGCATTGAACTGGTTAATAGTTCCCTTCCCTTCCATCCCTCCAATATATCCCTCATTATTCACTACATTGCTAGCATAGGTGTGCCACAGGTTGCCCAAAACTGAATCTGATATAAACATGAGCTTTCAAGAGATTTTAGTAGTTGTTCTTTTTATTATGTGATAAATATTTAAAAGTCTGATACCCCCCTCTCCTACCATGATTGATTGTTTCAAAAATAAAAACATGCTTTCTGTCCTTTAGACTAGAATCTTGCTATATTGTGATGCTGTCATTTAGGATATAACATAGTTCCAGCCTAACAAGAATTTTATCGTCATTCTACGCTGACCATATCATATTTTGAATATCAAATTTGAAATACATACTGAATAATTCATCTTAAACTGAATAAGTAGGAGGGACTAGGGCCAATAACTTGATAGCATGTTTTCTCCTGTTAATTAATGTAACAGTTTAGACACCAGTCAGTCTCTATGACCTTGCAAGCATCTTGCAAAGTCTTGGTAATAATTTTGCTATTTGCTCACTTATGTCCATCCTTGTGTCCTTTTGTAAGCTCCTTATTTAGAAAATATTGTGTCAAATAAATACGTTTTTTATAACTCCATATAACACGAAAAATATTTAAGGATATTCTAAAAAAGGCTAATATAGTAATGAAGTGTGGTTTGATTTTGTTCATCTAAACTAGTGGTAGAAGACACAGTCCGTTTACATACTTTTCACAACGACTTCATATAACACTGGCACATAAAAATAGATGGAAATGAGATAAATACTCCCACAACTTAAAGTCATGTTAACCACCTTTTAGAAATTACTTAATCTAAAATAAAATATAGACAGTATACACAGGAAATATTCATTTCGAATAACTGCTTTTAAAGCTTTGGCTCCACTATGTTTCACCTGACTATTTTCACTACTATTGCTATCAATATTTCAGTGGAATATTTAGATCCAACATGTAAATTTTCCATTACCTTCAGGTACTGATAAGATACATAAATACACAGTTTAATATAAGTTTTCTCTCATTTTCTTGTTGATCTCAAAGTGGAAGATAAGCAGAAAGAGAAGGGAATAGTTAACATAGATGTGAGATCTAGACCAGGAAAGTACTAGTCTAGGATAAATCTAGAGTAACTAACTAGAATTGATTGCATTAATTCCAAAGGGATTCCTTGAGACTTAAACTATTGTAAGGATAGAGCCTATCTCGCCATGTTAGCAAGTGCCTTTTCTGTTTGCTTTTCTGGTGCTAATCTTTTATTAGAAGACAGAATGATCCCTTGGTGCACACCAAATTTCAAGCAATCAGTTATACTCAAGTTAAGTTGGAGGAATTTACCTCTAAAGAACACAGTTTTGGCCTACTCCTGATAACCCACAATTCAAATGTTATCTAATCTAAGTGAATTAGTGAGTGAATTCTCCGGTGATATTGGACGCTATACAGTGAGGTGATGGTAGATAACCTCTCAGGCTCACTTTTAGCTAATGAACTGAAAAACTCTATAGTCTGTGAAAATGAGATTTGTAAAACTTCTGAAAATAAGTGATTCAAACACTTTTAAGAGTAATCTATGTTAAAGAAGCATACCAACTAATTATCTGATTATTAACATTTACAGATTTGTTGCAGACCAATATACAGATCAAAAAGAACTCAGCTTATCCTCTCCACTATTAGAATCCTAATGGGGAAAAAATAAATGGATCTGAAACATTTTTTCTTTCTAAATTATGCAAGAACCTGCTTATGTTTGTTGGTGAAATGGAAAGAAAATGCATGGGAAGTGAATGACAATAGGGTCGTAAGAATGAATGACAGAGTGTTTGAAGCAGAGAGAGAAGGGACTGTAAGCATGTGAAGTGACGAGGAAATTTATTTTTGGAAATAAAAATCATGATTGTGAGTAGAAGCTGAGGTGGTAATGTTCAGGAAAGTCTGATCTAGCCTTTTCTAGTAGGATCCAGTTCAGCAAACTGAATATTATTTCAGTTCATACAAATAGTGCAGTTACTGATGAATAAGATTTGAATTCAAATTATAAATCAAGTCTATAATGTAAGAAATAATTTAAAGAAAATGTTACTCCTTGAGTTATGTACCCGTCTTTGAGTGATAAGGGGAAACAAATTGGGGGGAGACATCCAGTTGAAGCCTAATTAAAATTACCATCATCTTTCCTTAATGACTGAAATGTAAATGGCATGTTCCATACACAACATGATATGTATGCCCGCATAGGTGATGTAAATGTAAATATGATCTGTAATGCACAATCTACATTTTTTAGGTAGAAGATTATATGGGCTTTAAAACAGCAAACAGGTATCTCATGGCAATATAGTAAGAAGGTTAATTACAAGAGAATGAGAATTTCTATAGACTATTAGATGTACAGGTCATATTAACTAATTCAATTAATTACTCAGTGAAAACAAGCAAAAAAATCAAGAGTTTTTTATGGAGGTGACATGCTTACAATAGGTCAGCTCATAGGTTTGCTTTGCAATTTTCTGATTGTTGAGTTCCACACTTGAGGAACGCTAGGAATTAAAGCCTTTTTATTTGCCACTTGCAATTTACCATGATTTTGCATTTACTTTTTTCATCAAAACAAACTTTCATCACTCTAAAAATAGGATTATTGAATTACTCACATATGTATTCAGTTTTATGCTGAAAAGCACACAAAGCGGAAAGTTGTTTTTGCCCAGCTCTACTGACAAAAACTTGCTCGAGCAATTTCCCCGCGCAGGAGGCTGAGAGCTGCTCCACAATGAGCACAGCTCTGCTGAAAGCAGCAGCCTGCTCCCATTGCCTAGGGCAATGCACGGGTGATGGATAGTGTAACAGATGAATCTTCTCCTCATCTCCATTCTAATCTCACTCTACTAATTGTCATCAATATCATCAGTGTCACCAGACTAAGCTGCTGCTTCAAGTCTGTGAGCTCCCCCAGAAGTGCTGGCCCTGCTGCCCCCCTTGGGCTTTGCCCCTTTGCAATCTGTGGCAGCCCTTAGCGCCGGCCCCTGCTGTCTCGGCGCAGGTAGCAGAAGATGGATGTGGATTCTGGGGCAGGAGCGTGGGCTCTAATGGGTGGGGTGGTGCTGCCGAGGCACAAGCTGTGGCATAGTGAGAAAGGCTGTTGCAGCTGATGTAGCGTGAAATGAACGCAGTAAATAAGTGATGAATGATGCCCTAATGCTGTTTTATGTTTGCAATTTCCTATGTACACTACAGGATCATTATGACTGTGTAAGCTAAGCATCCAAAACTTAGGAAATGCAAGAACTGGCAATTCTGAAACCTGAACATCAGCCCTTGGATCATACAGATGTTCATTACAATATCACAGACTGTTTTCCACAAAACTTGCACTTTATATGGCTCCAGGATACACAGGAGTCCTTTTCTATGGCATCAGAATTGCCCTCTTTATTCAGTGCAAAATTTGATGTATTATTTGCTGTTCCCTACGCAACTTATTCAGAACACAAGATTATAAATTTCTTCTTTAATAATCAAGATGATCATTATTAATAATAATCAATAATTATAATTAATATAAATAATTTAGAGCAGTTATAATTGCTATATCAACTAATAATGATCAATATTAAAATCAAAATTAATGATCAGTATCATCAAAGTTTTTCTCTTTGATGATCAAACTTTAACTCTCATGGTATCTTCCTCTTCCAGGCTGCTATGCCACCTGAAGAAATGGCATTTCCTCAGCAATCCTCCTTACCCTCTCTGACATGCCCCTGCACTCTGCAGCTTGAATGTCAATCGAGAGCAGGAAGAACATAGACACAAGTTTACTGTTCACTCACATCACTCCTAATGTTTATTCCAGCCAGGATTAACTGGCATCCATAGAGGTCACCTCTCCAGTTAGCCTGAGCTAGGCGGCTGCCACTTGGACTGTAATAACAAAACCGATCCGTACAAATTCAACCAGTTCTGAACCAAAGCAAGCATCAAGATCAAAATATTTGCAAATTCTTAGCAGAGCAATTATTTAAACAGAGATTTTAATTGTTCTCAGTTAAGAAGATAACACTAATCCGTAACTGGGAAAGTAAAGATGAAGAGTCAAAATCTGCTTTAGGATAGCAAGGTATTGCCTCAAGATGAAGGAGGTTGGAAGGAGAGAGCCAGAAAACAGGCGTTCAGCCCTAAGCACGCCTGTGAAAGGCAGCTAAGGAGGCAGGGTGGAGAAAGAAACTGGTAGCCAGGCTCACAAGAGGCCGCTCCTAACTCAGAGAGGTGGCTCTGCCCAGAGTGCGGCTAAGCAAGGGATGAAGGTCCTCAGCGGGGCAACAACGGCTCCATAAGGGAGGGGTGGATTGAAAGAAGGGAAAGAGAAGGGATGTGGGTAGGGAGATGTGGGAGGGGAGAGAAGGTGGTTCCAGCTGGAGGGTGTGATGAATTCGGGTGGTGAATTTAATTTCAGAAGTTTGGTGTTAGAAGATATAAAATGCCATGGGATGTTAACAGCTCCTGTGGCGAAGAAAGAATAAATGGCCTGTGGATTTACTAGTAAGCAACATTTCATCTGCCTTTGATAGAAACACAGGCTGGTTTGTTCCATAAAAGGGTTAAAATTTACATCACTACTGGAGATCTGTTTAAGAGTGTGTGCGGGTTAAATACACCGAATCCTCATCCCATACACAGTAAGGCAGCTACAAGTCAAACATAATGACAGTGCTGATTAATTAGGTACTCCTACCCCCAGCACTTGAGAGTGATTTATTGAGACACATCTCTAACCTGATCCATTGTGCTGACTGGATTAATGGAGTGAGCTAGAGAAATTCACTGGCAATGCTAGATACAGAGCAGGAAAGCATTAACCCTTGGAGCTTTCTTATCTAGCCTATTGACAGAATATTAATTATGACAAAACATACATGTCTCACCTAATTATCTTTTGATAGCTAAGCATATATTTTTATTCATGCATGATGAAGATACTAGAGTGAAAATCATTTGCACATAAACATTTTAGAAAAATATGGAGATAACGCTGCATTTGCAGGGTCCACTGTAAACAGGAGACTATAAATGTCTTCCTTTAATTCCTGACCATTTGCTCTAGACTATTAGAACAATCGATGGAACAAGGAAAAGAAGTTATTTTGGAATATAAATTGAGGCATCATTAGATTGCATATATACAAACACTCACAATGCGTTATAAATGCTGTGTTTTTCCCGGATCTGTCTCTAATAAGCTTATCTTCCCAAACTTGGGCCCATTTCTGGAGTTATGTAATTAAACAGCACTCACTAAACTACACTCATACTCCAGGCTTCTGGATTACTAAGGAATTGAGACACGAGCGCTATGCATTTGTACTTTGCAGTGCATGAGCTGCTTGTAAGACCTAAGATAGCCAGGTATTTGAGACTAAGCAAGGTGGGAAGTTCTAGCACTTTCTCCAGACAGTCTTCAGTGGCTTGGAGGTTTCCGTTGGTTCTTTCTGGTAGAGTAGGAGCTCAGTATTTTGCATGAGGAATTTCTGCTTCCACCAGTGAAGAAGGGTGTGAGTATGGCTCATTTACCTAGCATTGCAAATTTGCAACATGGTATTCCTCAATCATTGCAAGTAAATGGGAGTGACTACTATTTCAGTGGCAATTTCACAAAACAGGTAGCCAGGAATAAGGAGGAGAGAAATTTGCTGGAAGTTGAAAACATCTTGTTTCAAGATTTTCCAAATGAAATATTTCTGATTTTCAGTTCAGATTTAACAGACAGAAGGGAAGAAAATTAAATAACATATTTCATTTGTGCCAAATAATTAGCCAGGAACAGGAAATCCCATCCCTGCTTAGAATGAAGAGGTGGTAAATGCCCAGACCTGAGAATTAGGAAGTTCAGTCACAGGTCTTAGTCATGGTACTAATCGTGTATTGGTACTAGTCATTTCATTCATAGACAAATACAAAGAAATGGCAAATATATGTGTATGAATTTACCCTGCATTGCATGCCCTGGTCAAACCTACACTTTTAAAGCCTGTTAGAAGTGACAATTTGCAGTAAGGGCTTGCAGCCCTACATGGTTTTGTCCATGCAGCTCCGCAGTTATGTGAGACGGCTGCTAAGATTATTCAAGGGTTGCTCCTGTATCATTAACATGAACAAGAAACTGGATCATGGTACGCAGAGAGGAATCTATCCGCCCTTCCTCTGTAGGGCCTTTCAGAGTCTTCCAATACACTTAACAGGGACACGTCCCATTTCATCTGTTCCTATTCCACCCTAAAGACCAGCACTCTGAGGTTAGTTATTTCTGCTTGTGACTAAACTGTTATTGTGGAGGGGTATACAGAGAGCACATGTGAAACCATCATCTCTTTCCATTTCCTACCTTGCTCCTCCTTCCTTCTCCATTATTCCAATGATACACAATGCAATCACTGTCTCTCAGAAGGATAAACTAGCCCCTTGTGAAGTTTCCTTTTTTTTTCCTCTCTAAAGTCAGATTTGTAACACAGGTAGATTGCTTAAATATAATTTGGTTATTTCTATGCCGTGCAACGTTCATTTTTGTGAAAACAATATGTTCCAGATGATCATCCCACATGACCTTGCTGTGTATAATATCACATAATAAGTCACATTTGACTATAAGCCTTTTTCTGTATAGTTTGAGGTTTGCCCCCCAGAAATCTGATATTAGCTGTATGATCAAGGAGAGAGTTCAAATACTTTAAATTGCTTATTGTTTTTTGAGCAAGGGAGGAGTTAAATGATGTACTCCTCCTTTGCTTTCTGTGAATAAATTTAACATCAGGGCAGGGACACTGTCTTAGTGATTTTCTTTTTTTCTTTTTTTCTTTTTTTTTCTTTCTACATAGACTTATAGACATATAAGCTAAGAACATACTATTATCAGAATTTTAAATTTAAAATAACTCTTAGAAATGCAGGACAAGACAGATGAAGAGCAGTTAAAAGTGACCAGAACCTCATAAAGACCAGTTGTACTGTTCTACCTGTGGAAAACTGTAGAAGATGGAAGAAAGCTTTTCCAAAATGTCTCCTGGTACCTGAACTGTCTGTAAGGCAGTGGAAGGCCTGGCACCCACAGAAACAATCACTACAATTTTATCTTGCCCAGTGTAGTCTGGATTTCTCCTAATGTAAAATTCTTAAAACATTCAGTAATCTGGAGTGATGGTAAAGCTGGACTTGCAATAAAAAGAGCATAAAGGAAGATGCAAAGCTTTGCTAACAAAACTTGATTTATCTCCTTTTGTGTCATTCCCTGTGCTCCGGACAACACGGCAATAATGGGCAGTTTGAGCAGACCAAGTGTCAGGGCACTTTTTTCATTTAAAATAGTCTCTGGGATTTACAATCTATCTTCCTGAGACACAGCTGTAGTATAATTATATCAGTCTTCCAGTATGACACAGCCACAGGAAGAACAGAACATGGAAAAACATACACTGGTTTTAGAAATCTCAGGAAAGATTCAGATTAAATGTTAGAGACTACAGTAGGGAAACAGCTAAATAACCTCTCAGTATCCCTATTCTTTCCTTGATTTTATGAATATCGCTTAACCCTGCTGATTTTGGTTTCATTTTTTTTCCACAATAATAAGTGTAGATTAAAAAAAAAAAAAAAAAGAGGAAAAGAGCTGGAAATTGCTTGTTTAAAATATTTTCTATGCTCAGAATCAATCTTGAATTATTCATAATGGAAATGGGGAAGGAGTAAAAGTAGGAGACCGAAAAATGGCATTGTTCAAGCTGTGTCATTGTGTATCCCTGTAACAATATCCCTGTAACAATAATGCCAAAGGTAGTTTAATGCTGCTAGGAATGCTGCAAGGAGAAGAGTCCCTTGTTGCGTGTTTCTTATACTCTTTCCCTAAGCACTGTTACAAGTCAGCACTAGGTCAAATACAGGTCTGCCCTAGATAGCAATTCTAATTGTTTGCAATAAAAAATATTGCAGGATACTTATGGTCCCATTTTATATATGTGTGTGTATACATATAAATATATATGTACACAGACAGGTATTCTATAGATAGTATAGAACACATACATATTTAAATAGGATAGGATATTTTGAGAATATTTCATACTGGAAAAAATCCATCTGCAAGATAAAACTCTTGTAACTTTCAGCAGATTGCAGACCTCTTCAAATTTATGCTCCTTTCTATCAGTTTGACCCTTGGACCACCCTCCTCCATTTTCTCCTTCTGGGAACCTAGGACCTTTTCTTGTCCGCACATGTGATGCATATCCTGTTCAAGTCTATCTTTGGATTTCTTCTTGAAACTCCATCTCAAGCAGTGCAACCTCCCTTCTTCTGGTTGCTGCTTTTGGGAGGAAAGGATTCCTCAATTTTATGTACTGAATTTCTTGTGGTATATATGACACAGTATGTAGTATGACACAGGACTGTGCCCCCATGGAGCAGCACCTGCTAAGCATTTCAGGTGGAGCTAGACATGAATGTTAGGTGACCGACTTTCTGATTCTTTAATTTGGGACTTGAATAACAAACATTTAATTTGACTTTGTGCAGCAAACAAAACAAGCTAGGTTGTGGAGATTAGTGGAGCATAAACCCATAAGTAATGACATTTTGCATAGAAAGAACATTTCCGTGGACATAAAGTCCATTTTCTGTAACACCAGCCCGGTATTATCCTTATCTACAAACACTGTCCTTTCAGTTGGCTTTCTCCATTTCTGGCACTATATAAATAAGAATTCCATGTATAAAGGAGTTTTGTTTTCTCCCTGGAAGGTGACAAAAAATTCAAGCAGCTAATAGATTATTCTGTTCAGTTAGTATCATACTTGGGTTTAAGCACATACTGGAATTTGTTGTATTGTAAGTGCTCGAGTTCTCCTGAGTTAAATGGGATCTGAGTCCTTATGTTCTTTCTTGATCTGGACTTTTTTTTCTTTCTTTTTTTTTTTTTTTTTTTTTGTGTGTGTGATTTAATCAAGATGCAAAATCTTATTCATTCTATTAAACATAGATTTTAAGACAAAAATGAACCAGTAGAACATATAGTGCAACCTGCTGTATAATAAGCCTCAGAACTCACTCAAATGTGCCGATGTAAGGTAAAACATACTATATAAACTACTGGAATAAAAGAAGTAAAGCACTTAAGCAGCTGAGGAAGCAGAATCTCATTTTAACATGATACATTAGGGCAATATGATATTGATATAAAATACAAACCATATATGAAGCTCTTTACTCAAGTAGCAAGGCATTTTCAAACCATGGATAGTAATAATTCCTGGCTAAATGGAATCTCTTTGCACTTTTTAAGCATTAGGAAATGAAAGAACAAAGAGTGATGTGGCCTAAAAGACTTCAGTGAAGAGATTTCCTTCCAGATGCCACTGCATCTTGCTTTGAGGATCAAAAACTTCCCAACTGGTGCAGTATTATTTGATGAGCACTTCTCTTTTCTACAGATTATTACAGCGTCCTCTATATGCATTGTTGCAGGATGAGATCAGCTTCCAGTTGTGCAATTAGGAATGTGAATAACATCTGTCACATTTGGTTTGTTCACTCATATGAACACCCGAGGGAGTGAAATACATAGAGGATTGCTTTGTTTTAAGGGGCAAGGTAGCATATTTTATTATTTTAGCGTTTCAATAGCTCGGCATTTCAATAGCTATGTTTATATTAGAGAAGGCAGGTTGAATAAACATACCTTGCACTTGAGGAGAAAATGATACAGCTTATGAGATCTCTGCTCTTGTAGGCTTTTGTTCCCCAAACTCAGATCAATCCCCACTACTGTATCAGTATAAATGAGAAACCTTTTTGGCGGGTAGGCAATTTGTCCCAATGCCAGTACCACCTGTTTTTTTCTGCAATGTCGTAAAAGCCTTATGGAGATAATTCAAACTTTCATAGAGAGTTAGAAATGAAAGAGCTAATGAGTTGAAGTTTTAAACAGCAATTTCAGAACTCTATAATATTGGCACCCTCTGCCTTTTTCACAGAATCAGTAAGCGAGTTCACTGAAGGATGTAGAGAGATTACATCCCATTAGGACCCGTAGAATTTCCATTAGTGCCAGAGCTTCCATTGCTTCAGGAAAGGTACTAAAGGCAACAACTACAATAACTCTGAAGGAAAACGCATTTTTCATGCACACTAATTAATGGAAGCGAAGAATAAAGTGGGGTAGGTATTTCCACAGGTACCTGGGTTTTGGAAAGTCCAAAATTTCTTCCTATTATTTTTTTTTCTACATAATAAAAGCTTTCCTCTTATCAGCCATAGCTATCAGCCATCAGAGGGATAACTTTCTTCTATATATGCTCACATTGCCCTTGAAAAACACTGGTCAAATTCGTTCTAAATTTTTACCAGCAAATACTTGATTTCATTCCCGGTGATAAGGACTCCGTTATATATGTGTCTTACTCCAAGCTGAGCAGAGTTGTGAATGGCTGACCAAAAGCAGGGATCTAGCATAGACAGCTACAGTGCTGGCAGGTTCATCCTCTGCTCAAATATGGGACATAGGTCTGTCAGACTCTTCATACTTCTAATTCTGGCATATGAAGGGGAATGCAGAGAAGCAGAGCACATACTGTTTAGCTCATCTCTGTGTCTTGAGCAAGAAGAGCATCAGAGTATTCCTACATTTCACCTCAGGTCTAGGGGAGCTCCAGTTTCAGGAGATTCCTCTAAATCCTGCACCTGCCAATCTCTGTGAACTGTCTCTAGCACAAAATAACTACTGCAATTCACTACATCATAACAATCTTTTCTATTAAACCAATGGTTGCTAAAGTCAGCTTCCCTATAATTACTTTTTTGCATTTACCGATTACTCTTTGACTGTATACCACTTAAACATGTATCTCTCACAGTGTTACGATTACTCTGTGACTTTCAGGTAATCTTCATCTTTTCGTAAGATGAGAACGATCCTAAAAGTTTATTTGGTCATGGATATGGTAGAGAAACAGAAACACTCAAAATGGCTGAAATAGTTTCTCTCTAAAATAGAGAGAGAAAAAAGAGTGTTTATAAAGATTCTCCATACTTAAATTTGTGTAGATTTCATCATTTTATTTAACACATGTATTAACTGAGTTGATAGTTGGAGGTGTGATGAAAAATTAAGAGATATAAGTTTCATATATATTTATGCAGAGGTCAAACACCATTTGCCATGGAATATTTATCTATAGATCTGTCACAGCCTCTAAGCTGTGTATATGCTGACACATACCAATGGACTTCTTTGTACAAATGTAAAAAGGCTTTATACGGTGATTATATGTTTTTTTTAATTATTAATCAATTATAATAGTTAAACTTGTTAGGTACATCATGACATATTCCGATAAAATAAAATACTGATGTTTTGAAAGTAGGATGTGCAAATATGATTCAATGATATGAGAAATAATATCTTTCTGAGGTCTATCTCATATATAACATTTTCCTGAATATAACATTTTCCTCAAAGCTTTCTCTGTGTGGATAGAATTTAAGTGCCTTTGTTTCAAGATAGACTCATTATCAATTTTTATTTTTGTTTTTAATAGTTCAGGGCATGATATCATCAAAAGCTTTCTTTGCAATGATATTTTATTCCACAGTGCTGAGCTCTACCTTTTCATTTTAGGCTACTTGATTTCACTGGATGTGCTCTCTAGCCTTTCAAGTTTATTTGTGTTGGGCAAAAAGCCAATGGAGTTAATGCATAGAAACCAGGTAGCTGTCAAGATTACTGCAGCAGCATGTCTAATTTTGTTATATTAAAGCTGTCACAAAATATTAAGTAAGAGATTATATGAAATAGGCATAGGGCAAATAGTTTATAATGTAATAAACTAATAAAGTTTTGAGCAAGCTAAAACATGATCTCTTTTATGTGTTTTTTTTTCTTTCCTTTTTCCTGGTTTGCCTATGTTATGCCCCATTCTTTCCTAAATCTAATTCTCCAAACCAGTATGTAGTTGTGAAATCATGTTCAGTTTGTGTATGTATTTTATATATATTTATGTGTGTATGTTTATATACACATACAAATACATGTACAGGTATTTAAATTTTTTTTGCATGAACTCTACTAAGATTTTTCATATGGTTCTATTCCCCCTGTTATCTTTTTAATGCTCACGGGGAGTAAACTAGCTGACAACTTCATTGTCCTATGCTGATAGCAGCAAAGTTTTAGTCTTGCTTATGTCCTCTAGATGTTAGAGCAATACAATAAAATAATAACTAGAGATACCTCTCTGGCCCTAGAGTAGCTCAAATACATTTTTGCTCCATTTTATAAATAAAATATTCATTGGTAATAGTGTTATGCCATGTCCATTTCAGGGAATAGAAGTTGCAGGAAGCAGTGCATTCTGGCTGAAGAAAAGTAGAAATGGAAAGCATCGACTCAGAAGCAAAGGTGAGGTTGTTGTATGGATTCTGTAAGATGTCTCAACATGTAGTAGTTTTCTGTGGAGCAATAAAACCAAGATTTAGAGTAAGTGGGACATCAGAACAATCTATAGAGATTATATTCAGATACAGAATAGATATGTCTATGCTCTTGAGTTGGTTTGACCACTGTTTTTTACTGGTCCTACTGTCTGATCATTCATACTGTGAGTGTATTAATTTCCACACAGGAGCTCTAGAGCTTAGGACATCGGAAAAAAAAACAGTATAGGTCTGAAGACTGTCAAGATCCAGTGCGCTTGCACCTCTTGGTCTGGTTCTGTACTTCACCATTAAAAATAAAGATGTCCTCAATCCAGGAGGTGGTCCATGGCTCTCGTCTTTTTGTTGAATACTAATTCTTCTATCTTAAGAAACTAATATAAGTACTCGGAGAGTGGGAATAGGCTTGCTTTTCTCCCACAAAATCTTCATGAAGTAGGGACTGCAGTAGTTTCCTCCTGCCTCATTACTATTGTGTTTTGCTTTTGAATTTAACATGCAGATTTAGTCTGATTTATCATGATCTGAGCAATGACAGTGTCAAAGAGATATGGTGCCACATGAGAGGACAGCTGCCTACGTAGTTTTGGTGAGACAGTCCTTGTTTCCTGCTAGGTAAATTGCATATATGTGTGTATATATATTTAAAAAAAAAAAAAAGAAAGAAAGAAAAAAAAAAAAGAAAAACACTAGCCACTGCTTGCTCTTTATCTAACTCTGAACCTGTCAATGTCTGTTATAAGTGCTGTGGGAAGACTGAGGAGACTGAAACAATAATGGGGCATACACTAGAGAATAACTTGAATAAATCTTAATTTTCAGTTAAGCTCTCTTCATTGAAAGGCTTCTGAAACCCAGGAATACAAAGAAAGAGAGAGATAAGGAGGCATTTTCCTCTTTCCTCCTGTCCTCCATTCCCTGACACCAGCTGAGTGGCAGCAGCTCCCCAGGATGCAGCAACAAAGAGTTGCTCCTAACAACAGCTCAGCTGTAATTTGCCCTAATTCCTACCGCCTAGTAGAGGTGAGCCATCCCAGCCTGCCAAAATGTGACCCAATAGTTCCCAAGGGGATTTTAAGCTGGAAGTGCTTCAGCATAAAGCATAGGCCTTTAACAGAGTGAGGAGGAAGCAAGATCCCAATCCGGGGCTCCAGCAGGGCTTTCTGAGCTGTTTCAGTCCTGATCGCGCTTGGCACAGTTATGGCACCCGCTGTACGTACAGATTCTCAGTAGTGTACAGTCGTGCAAAGCCAGGTAACCAAGGAATGCAAAGTAAAAATAGGAACCTATAAAATTTAGTTGCCTCTGGGATTGCTAGGCAATACCATTAAGATCGCTACATTATAGTACAACGTCTAGGTGACCCTGCATGTGCAGGGGAATTCGGCTAGATGATCTCTAAAGGTCCCTTCCAACCTTAATGATTCTATGATCTGTACAGGTGCCAATAAAATGAGCTGAATTTAGGGTATCTGTGGCTAGGGTTGGTTTCTTTCAAAGAATTTCTGGGGAAAAGCAAGAATCCAGTCAGTTTGATTTCACCTGCCCAGTTACAGCAGTATTCTTCCACTGGTGTGATCTAGGCCCTAATTAATAATGTTTCCTTTTTTTTTTTTTTTTTTTTTTTTTTTTTATATATATATATATATATTTTTTGCAGAAATACCTGGTAAAGCTTAGATATCTAGAAATAGAAGATACTGGCTTGGAAAGTATATTCAGCTTCACTTATTTGAGTGAGTTATTGGCTTTTGAACTGAATTCAGTAGCAGGATAAATGCTTCTGCTAATGCAGATTTGGGAAATTAGAGATCTGAAAGAATCTATCAAGAGTACAACAATGCTGGTATAAAGAAGCACTGTATCCTGTTGCTGAAATAGTTAACAAGTAATTTGGCGCACCACTGGGAAGTAATTTTTCATATTTGAGTAGGGCTAAGGCTTGCATTCACATTGAAAAAATATTTCATTCAAAAATCTTTCCCTAGACTTTTTTGTATTTAAGGGAATTCACAAACTATAACAGCCATTTCAGCAGAAGTATTGAAATGGAAAAAGGGACTTTTCATCCTGCATTCATATGCCATTGTAGAAATTCAGAAAACTCTTTGCATTTTATTATCAAGAAAACTACATAAGTACACACCTTATTTATCGGAAGAGGACACAGAGAGTATTATACAAGACTCTTGATAGTTTGTTTCCTTCAAGTACCACAATTTTACATTTGAATTTGACCCAAGTGATGTGCTGAGAAGTATTCAGCTGATAAAAAGGCATCTTCTGTGAAACTGTCATATTTTTGGCTCATTTTAATAGGCTGTGGTTTCGTGTCAAAGAGACACTTCACATTTGTTACAATTGGCAGCATTTTTTTTCTTTTCTCTTTCTTTCCATTTTTTTTTTTTTTTTTTTAAAAGAAGCTATGAAGCCCTGATTGGAACTACAGCAAGCTCGTCACCGGAGGCTCAGGCTCAAACCCTTTCAGTTATACGAGCTCTCTGCAATTTGCTTGGCAGGAAATTGGCACAAAAATTGTGCCACTGAACTAATGAGAAAGAAAAACTCCTTGAAGCCACTGGAATTTTGGACACCCTCATGTTAGCCATTCAGTACGAGACCACTGCGTGACCTTCTCTATCTCAGATGGTTTTAAGTCTGCTTCTCCTAGGAAATGTGGCTCATGCAGTTGTGTCATTTACCTGCTGGTTGCCCTCTCCTAATCCTTTTTTTTTTTTTTTCTTTAATTGGTCAATTTCAAACAAATTCAAAAGGCCAGAGAGGTGGAAAACTAAGGATAATTATGTTTCTGTAAAATTCGCGAAAATCAGTGTAGCTAAAAGAGAGATCCAACACAGTGCTCCTAGTGAGGAACAAATATTGCAGGGCTGTTTGCCAGTTGGCACAGGAGCCCAGCTAATCAGACAGCTCACAGCTTGGGACTCAGTGCTCCTTGTGAGTGAAGGTATCCCAGGAAGCAGGGAGGGAAACTGGCTTCCTGCAAGAAGTGAAAGGCTTTGTTTTCGCTGCAAGAAGTGAAGGGACACCAAACTATGAGCAACCAGGCTTTGGTAACTGCTTAACAACAACTTTGTTTTATCTAGCCTTGAATGTATTAAAATGGGAGAGAGGTTTATAAACACTGAAATAAAAAGAGTATGTGAATTGAAATATTCTGGATATAACCGAAATGGAAAAAAATTATATGCCCCCTCCACCCCAAAATTTCCGTGAAAGTGTGCACAATTAAAAAGAAACTGGGAAAAACAGAGGATCAATGGCTCTTCTCCCTTGAAGATCGTTGAACAATGTCATAGTTTTCTCTGCAAGGTGAGCAGCAAGTAGTAAGAGGTATAATTATATTAAGTGGAAAATATTCACTTTTATTACTTTTATTATTTTTATTCATATATCATGATGAATATGATATTATTCCTATAACTGTGTTTCTAAGCCTCATAGGTTAAACTCAATCTGAAGTCATCCATACGTAGTTAAGAGCTCTCCAACATGGTATAACGCTTATAAATATTTTGTATTTATTAGGTATTGTGAAGTCAAAGAGGAGTTTCTTGTGTAAAAAAACAGTAATTAGGGGATGAAGTGAACTGAGAGGACAGTGTTAAAAACAACAGAGGCAACAAGTCCTCCACTGTCCTTCTTGAAATCTGAAGTGAAAACTCACTGAGCTCAGAAGCTGGAGCTATGAACTTCACAGGTGTTAGTTTGTACAAACTTTGCCAAAACTTTAAAATGGTTATTTATGTGTACAAATTGCTACAATACAATTTGTGTGATGGTGATTTATTGCATAACTTTCTTCTCTACATTTAAAAAAAAAAAAAAAGAAAAAGAAAAAGGCCCTCTTAATCTTAATATAACCTTTAGGCTATATTAACATTTAATGTTAAACGTTCTTGGGAGGCACTTGCACATCAGCCTAAAATCACTAGGATTCCTTTCATTATCTTCCAGGATGTGACTGTGGACTGCTGAAAGAGGAGGAAAGAGTCATGGATCTCAAATTGCATGACACAGTAAAAATTTGTGCCATCAAATATATAAAAGCAAAGAAAAGCCAGTAGTTTGGCCGGTCTGATAATCCTTCTGCATCCTCCTGTTACCTTCAGCTAAACTGATCTCAAGATTTGCAGGATGCAATCCAGAAACTGCTAAAGACAAATTTAAAAGAAATTTCCCTTTATTGTGTAAACATAATATGCCTCAGTTTTCATTAGTGAGATAGCTATTTTACTAAGAAAGTGCTAAATGCTGTAAATGGGAATTTTAGTGTTCATTTATTCTTTTTTTTTTTTTTTAGAAAATCTTCATTCATTTACCCGCTAATTACTTAACAGATAGTATGCAATGAAATCAAGAATACATGTTAAAACAAAATGGCTTATAATACCTGGCACAGCTCCCAGAAATCAGCCCATTTCACATTCCTGATGCTGTGCCAGATATGTTTTTGTTGTCTTCCTCCATCACCATCAACAAACATGGTGGTGGCAGTGGGGAGGGAGCAGGAAGGGCTCAAGGTCGCCCTGGCTTTGTCCAATTCTGCAGCACCTCTCCGCCCCCCGCTACTCCCAAATGCTCCTGAAGATCTGATTTCCAACGTTACTGTAGCATAAAGGAGGTTTTAAAGGGCCGCATGTATACTTCATAGGGAGGTAATAAGGCATTGCAAGGCTAACTTCACACTTTGCTCGTCTGTCAAGGGGGTCTCCCCTTCCCAACAAAGCCCCCAATGTTTTGGTAGGCAGGCTCCAGCCCACTTAGCCAGCGAGGAGGCATGGGTGGAATGCCAGGTATGTCTACAGAGCAAAGTAGCGCAGGCAGCCTGACGCCAGGAGAGAATAGGCAGGTACCTATTGAGTTACAGGATTTCTACAAATCTAATCCACGTGTAATGTGAGACTTATTACAGAGTCAGCCTCTGCCAGGGCTGTGAAAAGTCTGGGGATATGAACAGCCCCAGAAACAATGATCCCAGTTAACTCATTACAAGCCAACATCAGTTGACCAAAACTAATACTCCTTTATCCTTGTAATTCATTTCTTAAACCATGATTACAAGCTGTATCTTACATGCAAGAAATTACTGAAAGGAAAAGAGTGTGGGTGACATTGTATCCACAGCAACGCTGCATATTCTAAAAGGTTATAAATGTGTTTATTGACTGTAATGAAGAATAATTGTTAAATATGCAAATTAAGCACAAACTTTTAACATGGGAACTATTTTCGCATATTCAAAGCAATAAATACATTCACAACTACTAAAAAATATAAAGAAAAAAATCAAGTTCTCCAAATCTTGCTACAATTAAAAATCTTTGTATTTGAGTCACACTGGGAATAAACAGAAACAATAAAAAAGCAGTGACTGCCAGCTAAAATGCCACTGATTTCTTTAGGAACTATAAAATTGAATGAGAGCTATGATAGTCCCTTCAGTAACTACTCATTAGAAATTGTGCTTTCTTGGCTAATAAAGTATTTCTCTCACTTGCTATCTTACCTGAATTTGTCCAAAAATTAAGAACAGCCTTAATCAGTTAACTTTTATTTTGGATGCTGTTGACCATGAAGATGAAATTGATACTATATTGAGGCTAATAAATGCTCACATATCAAGAAATGGTCTGCAGTGGCTCAGGTTATATTCGAAAGTCAGAATCTCAGATTTGGAAAACACCGTGTTGATCCCACATTCAGGGTTGTACTTTGCAACTGACTACAGATTTTGTTCCTTTCCTGGGGCTATTTGAGGGCTACATGACACCTTTGGAAAAGGTCAAATGCTATGGGGCCTGATATTATCAGTTCATCACTGATACTCATCTGGCTATTTACTGACACATATATTCTGCTCTAGCAATCCAAAGCAAACAAGGCTGTGGAAGAATAGTGGCCCAACTGCATTAGAGATTGAAAGTTGGTTCAGCCTCTAAGTAGGTAAGATGCTTTGCCCAATGCACAACTTTTTTTTTTGAGTAAAAAATCAGAACTTTAATTGCTTGAAATAATGACTTTCCAAGTTGCTGCTAGAACTCTATTTTTAAAACACTTTGCTGATTGGTATACTGAATGGGAACTTGGAGAATACATTTTATGTTTTGCTTGGCCATCAGTAAAACATCTTTGTTGCACACATACAATAGGTCCACATAAGGGATTTGTGAAGCTTCTGTATCTAAAATTAGAAGAAATGAGCCAAACGTAAGGGCTTCAAGATAAGTAATGTTACAGAAGCAAATATAAAAAGCAAATATAAAAATCCTTTTAGTTATGAAGGTGCCTAATGTGGATACCATGTTGGGCCAGATCAAAGCAGAGCTTAAAAACTGCAACATTTCAGTGTTGTCTCTTGAATACTTGGTCTCATGATGGCTGTGATGGTCCCCGGATGTTGCCTGAGGAAAGCACGTATCTCATAAAAAACTTCAGAGTAGCTGCCATACTATGGAGGAGGCGATATAAACCAGCCTGTTAGAAGATGTTAAAGTACGTGAGTTTACTAAATCATACTCCTGTGTGGGATAAGTCCTTTCTCAGTAGTGGCTGGACAACTCACTTGTGCTCTGCTTATACACTCTCTTATAGCAGGTTTCGTGCATTTTTAAAAGATGGGACCGGGATCATACATTTTTTCATTTAGTTTCTTGTGTCTGCAGCTTATGTTAATGAACTCAAATTAGCCCTCACATGGAAAAGTTTACTCTGATCTTACACTATAGGCAACGCCAAACAAAGCTTGAAGATTTTGAAATTTCGGAACATCGTTTTTTCTGCTTACGCACAGCTTCAGTATTTCACTCATCTCTCATAGCAAGAATAAATCTACCTACTTGTTTAACAATACTATTTTTTTCTTCCTGACCCAAAATAATAAGAAAAGATCAAAACAGTGCTAGCTGTTAATGCTTTTATGGTAGTAGTAAATGCTTGTATTCTGTTTGTCTACAATTTCCTACAATTATATCTCAACAGCAACTTTTAAGCTCATTTGCTGGAGCTCTGGACAAAAGTTGATGCTTAACATTTAGGATGTCACATGAAGTCTGAGTTTGCCTAGCTTCTTCTTTGCTTCTCCTGATTAGTGTTATCCCTGCTTAACCTCTGCGGTAGGTAAAAAGTCATTGTTAATCAGTGCTTACATTGTGTAGTCCCCTTAAAAATAGCATTCAAAACCTGCAAAAGCAAGAATGTACAGTATAATCTACAGTAATCTTCTCAACACTAGGAACACTTTTGATTAGAATGATAATGCAACTGGAAGGAGAGCAACTTCTATGATGGTCTTTAAGATATAAGCACATTAAACCATTGACAGTGGGCTTGTCTTTTTTTATTTTAAAGCAGCAAAATGGGGAATTTTTGCAACCTCACTTAAATGACTCCACCAAATGTTACAAAATGCTTTCTAAACTGTTGGTATCTGCTGGATTTATTGCAGCTTTGCTTTTCTGTTCTTACACAGCTGGAAACCATGAAATACAGTGGTTATGTCTTTGCAACTAAGTGGATAAAGATTTTTCCATGTATATTACTACTTAACACACACACAAAAAGATCAGCTTATTAACATACACTTGGCTATTTTCTACTTAGATCTAGAAATTCTAGTTTTCCTAGACTTCATTTTATTTTATGTAAGACATATTCGTTTCCTTCATACAAAGTGTGAAAGACAGTCCTAAAATGCTATGTTGTTATGTTGTTTGCTGTTGGAGACCCCCACCTTGCAACATTTTCTCATTGGCTAACATCAGGCATTTAAATTTAGGGTAAATTAATTGCTTCTAACATTAATTTGGAAATAAATGTACTTAGATACTCACTTTTCATTGTGCAATTGTTCATAAATAGTGTACATTCACTCAAATTTGGTATCTCAAAAAAGATTTGCAAACGGAAGCTTCTTAAAAAATAGGAAAAAATCTCTCCCTTTTTGAATCATATTCTTCAAAATAATGAAAACATTCTTGAATCATTTGTTTTCTCCTACAGTCCTGTAATTTGATTCCAATCCTACATTAAAAAGAATCTAATTTAACTTTAAACTACATTTATTTGTGAGTAAAATTCCTTTTTCTTTAAGAACTCTAAAAGAAATTTAAAAGTCTGATTTTCTGCTCTTCAGCCTCTTGCAAAAGCAAAAATGATAAATCTCTTGCATGTTAATTTCCAACCCACACACATTCTGTTTCCTGAAAGCCTCTGGAACCTTTCAAATATGCACAAGATAATTTATAAATAACTCATCTAAATACTGTTTAAAACATACATGAGGAGTTTGGCTCGGTGATTGTTATACGCTACTCTATGTGTTGTAAATGCGTTGTTTGGAAGAGGTGCCCAACAGTTAGGTCAGTTAAGCCCTTATAAAGACAGTGGAAGTATGAGCATCCCTAAGATGGTAGCTGAGCTAGCAAATAAAACTGCAAATGTAAAAAGTACAGAAGTCAAGTACTACTGTAGATGTGAAAGCCAGTCTAGGTTACTCCCCATAGCAGCTCATTTGCTGACCACTTTTGTTGTGGTTTCCAGGAAATGAATATATCAGTGTAAAAAAAATTCAGACCAAGCACTTAATGCACTGGTACAGAAGCTCAACATTTTCCACCCATCAATCTTTAGAGGCATTTGAAAGATAACTAAGAAACATGTGTCTTTTGTCATTTTATTGACAATTTCCTACAAGGATATCTGGAGGCACATACTTATATGTCTGAAATATAGAAGACAGAAGAACTTTAAAAAGCTGCAGAGATTTTCATCGTTTCCCATAGTCATGCAGTCTTTATAATTTAAATGGATGTGTTAGTCACTTTGCAAAGCGGGAAGCTAGCTGGCAATTTTCCCCACCAGTCTTTCTTTGACCCCCAACCAGCGTCCTCAAGGTCAAGACTAAGGTCCTGCTCTGGATGCTTTTTAGAACTTGGTGAGCATAACTGGATGGTCTCACAGCCACATGTTTAGCCAGACCTCTTTGCTTTGTTCATGCTCAGAAGAAAAGAGCCTTGGGTATTTTCCCAAACAGATGATGCTCAATCTCTGCAAATTGTTTTGAGCCAGCGAGTGGCTCTGGTGCCCCCAGATCTGCGCTCTGGACTCAGGCTGGGGTGGCCTCTTCCAGGAGTCCTGGAACAGCTCAGTGTGGCTGACTGTCCAGTTTGGTAAGCGCACACAGTAGCTACATATATCTAATGTACTGATTTACAAGTCTGCTGTTGTTGACATTTTTCTCTGCCTTACTGCTGTCAAAAATTTAGGCTCTCTGGGAGCTCTCTCCCTGCAATGAAACTGAAGACTGAGGATCATTGCCAGCGTTCACATAAGTGCATTGTTCTGTTTTGTGTGATTTAATGGAGTTATGCTATTTAAATTCATGAGAAATGTGTTTTCTACCTTATGTTACAAGTGGCTTTAATTAAAAAACAAAAGCTATCCTCCCAAACTATTTTCAGTCACAAATGATTAAACAAGAGCAGAATGTGATACTGCTGGGTGTAAATTGCCCTCACCAGGATTGTTTGTAGCATCATGAAAGCTGTGTAATCTGAAGTACATGCCAATTTTTGACTACATTTGGTAGGGAACAGGCTCTAAGGACAAGGAGGTGAAGAAGCTCTGAGGAGCATTGCCCCCTTGCTTAGGAGCAGGACTGGTGGGACCACCCTTTGCTTTACAGTCAGCAAAGTCTGACTTAAGCAGTGTCTCTGCCTTGCCCTGAGCATGGTGCTTTCATATGTCCTTATTTTTCTTGTTTAAAGAGTATCAGCAGTTCCCAGGGAGCAGCAACCCAGTCTCCTCGTTCGCAAAGGACAAGCTGGGGATGTCCCGATTTGCACTCTCTGAAGCCCCCATGGGGTGAGGAAGGGCCTGTGCTGCATCTTCACCACACAGCTCTCTGGCAGGATGATGCTGATAATTCAGGTTTGTCTCCCAAGAGACACAGCAGTCCTACGTTCACCACTTTTGTGAATTACATGAGTAATCTTTTCTTTTGCACTGGGATATTGAGCTACCTGTAGATTCAGACATTTTTTGCTACTGCTTCGTACTGTTTAATTTCAGTTGCCATCTAGCCTTTTTTTGTTCCTGTTGCAAGGTGAGATTATGCAAGGATCAAATGATCCTAGGGGCTGGGGATGAAAACACAAGTCAGTCTAGCTGTGCTTTCTCTTAACCTTGGCCATTTTGCTTGAATCCTGAGTCAGCTCATGCTCAGCTGTTGTGTCATGAGCGCTGCCACCTGCCCAGACCTGGCATTCTGAACTGATGAATGTCACCATTTGCCTCAGGCGGAAGGGAATGGGCCTTCTCCCAAGTGACTGTGTTGGAAAACAGCTTATGTATCTTAATGGCATCTGAGAGATGGTTTTTTTTTGTTTGTTTGTTTTTAATTAGATCTTCTCCAATCTCATAACCTTGTCAGGAATAAAAATTGCAAAGATTAAGTGAAGATCCTGAAAACAACCATCAGTGGCTAAATCCAAACATGTTCACCACTTAATATAATAAAAGGCAAAAAAATGATTAATGCCTTCAAACTTGCTCAACACTTAAAGGGGTACCATTTCTTCAGCTCAGCCAGCAGGAAAGCTTGTTCCCGAATAGTTGTGATAACCTATTAGAAAACCTGTTCTAGCACTGCATGAAAGTATTGGCAGGCTCCCAGAATACTTCCAGCAAGTGTACAGACAGCCACTTGCCGTGATGAGGCAGCTGGACAAGACTAGCATGAAGCAATGTGAAAGGGAACTCTCCTGTTTATAGAGATTAGTGGCAGTCTTCTTTCCAGGAGTGTAGAGGTTACAGAGAATCCAACAGCTCAAAATCTGAAATGGTTTGTTAATTTATTCACTCATTTAGACATACAGCTGAGCTCGGTTAGAGACCGATTTGCACATAGAGGGAAAGTCCATGAATGAAATATATATCCTTTTGTATTCAAAGTAATGATAACTTCTGAGAAACTCTGGAATTAATGATATTTATGTCCGTGCTCCAGACATAGTAGTCCAATCTGGTTTTATAATTAGCTAAGTCATTCATTTTGACTCACACAGATCATTTTCAGACACAATTTAAAACTGTACAGCCATATTATTTCCAAGCATTTGTTGTGTATTTGCAGATTAGCAATCTCATTTTTCATTTTTTTGTAAAATACAAAAACATGTCCCAGAAGTGTCTTCACCTTGCTTCTCCCGTTCACTCTCTCTATAATCTAAAGGGAACAACTCCTCCAGGTGTGAGACAATAAATTTTCAGTCAGTTTTGATCCCATGTCTGTTTTTTAGCCTATGGCTTCCTTTGTTTGAGTGGGGGAACACTTTTTGAAGGACAAAGTTTCATTCTTTAGTGAAAACTAAATCAAAAATCTTTGTTTTATCAGGAAGTACACTAATAAATTTATTGTTTTCGATGCTTAGTCATTTTATTAATGTGTTTACCAGATTTTAAATATACTGTTACTTAAGCAGAAGCATATTGAATATATATAAATATTCAAATTAACTCACACAATGATATTCACAGTGTTAGAAACTCTGAACTACTTAGGACTTCTCTCGACATAATACTTTCCCATATTTAAAATCATCCTGCACTATGTAGTAATAGTTTGATGAGGGAAAGGGGAAGGGTGATGCCATTTCCCAAAAGCTTAAGACTGAATTTTTCCTTGGTGTATGTCTTCATGTTTACAAACAGAGAGAAAGCAAGCAGATAAATACAGAAAAAAAAAAAAGAATATTAATTAATGAAAATAGATTATTCTGTCACACATACAGCTGAAGAGTAACATCATCTAAATGTACATCTGCAATGTGGACTTTATTTTTAAAGCATCTTATATAAAGAAAACTGTTCAAAAATTTAGCATTTCACCTAAATGAGGGTATTCTTACTGCAAGTGTGGTTTTATCTGGGAAGATTCTGAGTTTTGCTATGAGATTTGTATTTTTTAAAAAGAGCTGGAATAGCATAATTGCAGACATGCCTCATAAACAATGATCTTGCACTGATTTGTGGAACGATGCACATTTAACCCAGGCGAAGATGTGGCCTCATGTTGTGTTTGTGCTGTCGGCACAAGCTAAAGCAGACGTTTGCCTAGCGCTTGGTCGATCACACAGCCATGGCTTCAGCAGCTTTGCTTTGCTACCTGTGGGGTGGACCGGCCGATTTCGGCAGGGCAGGACAGGGACAGGGGCAAGGTGGGCAGCCACCCCCTCCCCACTTCTCTGAGTAAACTGTTGTTGTTTATTTCCTAAAAAGGCAGGTTTTAAGACAAATACTTAAACCAAATATTTGCGTGTTGGCTTCACCTTTCTGTTTCTTCACCGTTTAAACTGAATATTTTTTAGTGGAGGTGAGGACACACTATTGCATTCACAACTAGTTATATTAAAAACAGAGGGAGGTAATTTTACTGTGAAGTGCCTGGGGAGGGAAAGAAAAGAAAACTAGTTCTATGTTTTAGGCATTTATAATTGTACATGCACTTAATTGCTGTTGTGGCTGCTCCATTTTTCCCAGCTGCACATTCTGACAGGCCCAAAGCTCTGAATCTCACTACCCGCTGGAGAGAAGAAGAGGTAAAATGCATCTGCCCTATATTTTAGATCTTATTCAAAGATGTTTCTTATAGGCGAGGTGGGAAAAAGGTGGAACACAAGATAGAAATGGCTCTCTTATCAGTCCATGCTGCTTGCCCAAGGGGGACCTGAAGAACTCATGGCATATTCTGAATGAATGCGAGGTGCAGGAGTCTCCAGATCCTGTCTGATTTCCTTCACCTGATAAAGTAAAGGAAAATCTTACACATCTCGGTACACTGACTGCTATGCAGTCTCAACCCAGTCTTTAGATCACTGATATATCTTCATATGTCCCATATGTCCCACAGTTTGTTCAAGCCCAAAGACTACTTGGACTGCAAACGGTTGTGTTTTTTTGTTTGCTTGTTTGTTTTTGTTTTTATTTTTTAGGAAAATATTTTCTATCTTTGCCTTTCAGGCAGATCAGTTCTTACTGCAACATCTTGGATCTCATATGTCAAGTATCCTTTGTGCCCACTTCACAGGGAAAAGGAGAACTATTTCAAGTTTAGCTGGAATATTTTAGATTCAAGCTCTGGCGTTGTAACCTGTTCAGCAGTCCCATAGTTTCTGGAGGCCTGCAGTGCTAACCCAGTGCACTGGTAACATGACCACTGGCACCAAGACCCTGCAGCCACCCCAGCATGCCTGGCTCCGCATCTTGGTACCATTTGTGGATTGGTTCTGTTTGGCAGAGCTTCATAAGCTTTTCCCCATTAGAATTTATTTGTAAAGCTGGAATAAACACCTGCAAAAAAGAAGCACAGTAGTGGTGTGCCCACTGTCTTTGTAGCTGTCATCTAACCTATAGATTCTGAATTCTGCAATGATGTTTACATGTCCACCTCTATACTGTTCTCTTCATTAAACTGCCCCCTGCCTCCTTCCTGCCCCCTGCCCCCAATCTTTTCCAACAATTTTGTAAAATGAAATATTCTTACATGATGTATCTTCATAAGTAAATTCTATGTGTGAGCTGCTGGCTCTGTGAATTAATTGGTCCTATACAATTTTTATCAGTGTGAGACCTTGTGTGAATCAACTCTTCTCGTACAAGGCTATATTATATATTATATATTATATATTATATATTATATATTATATATATATCCTTGTATAATATATATAGGATATATTAAGTTTTTACATATATATCCTTGTATAATATATATAGGATATATTAAGTTTTTCAAACACCTTTTAGGCACTTGTGATGTTATAGCTGGTATCATCTAATTTAAAATGAAAAGAAAAAATTAGTCTCCAAACAAATGAAATAAGTCTTAGTTTGAGAAAGCCGTTGGACCAGGGGCTCTATACCCTTACTCACTACAGGCCACAAAAAACGAACCTGGAAATCCACAGACCTCAGCCTAAAAAGAAGGATGGGACTTTTAGAAGAAACTTTTCCTGGAGTGTGTTATTACATACAACATTCATTAATAAGAACGAGCTACCAAGACTTTTATTTTGTATTTATTATCAGATTAATCGTTGAGATATAAAGGATATAAATAACCTCAAATTTCAGATCCTTCTGTCTGTTAGTCATAGTCAACCCTTTCAGGTGAATGTCGGTAGTATTGGACAATTGTGTGATTTGTTCCTGTTTTTGACAATTCTGCCCCAAAAGGGTAAGATAGAAGGAAAATTACAATAATCCCCTACTGTATAAATACAAGCACTTTTTTTCTAAAATGGCTGAACCATATTTTCGCTTCGATTTCTCTTTCTGTCTGCTTTGGCAATTGAGGGAGAGAGCATGATTAGTTCTGGAGCTAATAATCATTAAAGTTGTATAAATTAAGGTCAATTTATCCACTTTAATTTTAGATCATCTTTAAAAAGATTTTCCATAATAAAGGAAAAAAATTTGTTTCAGATTTCCTGAAATTATTAATCTAACTCCATTATATCAGAAAAATCAAGTCATTTCAAAATCTGTTCAGCTGAGCATATATATATATATATATATATGTATTATTATTCTGCAATTGAAAAATTATTAGGACTGAAAAAACTGAAGGACAGCAAAAAATTTTTTTTTCTTTGGTTCAGTTACTTGACTTTTGCAAAGATAAGAAGGACAAAAGATCTGCCCTTTAGCTCTGCCCTTTAACTAGAGACTGAACTGCTGTTTTTGCTTCAGATTTATTACAGTATGGTGACTTGTAAGACATGGCAACAATATTTGTATCCTAAAGAATAAGTTCTAACTAAACAGAAATCACTGACAAAATATTCTTCAAATTTTGATACTGGGTATAAAAAAAAAAAAAAAAACACCTTTAAGTCCTTCCTAGGTAGCTATCAGTCAAGAAACAGAAACATTTATTTCAGATTTGGGTCACAATTTCAGTGTGATATAATTCTTTTTTCAGGCTGTGACAATTTTCTCATATTTTTGGAAGAGTAAGAGGAACAACAAAGAATAGGAAGCAGGGCAGAATGGACTGAAACTTTTCAGGGAATTGGAATTTTATAAGTCATCTTAGGGAAGATGAATTGGCAGGCAAAGGGCAGGTGAGCTGGTCAAAGGTGAATATAAATAAATGAGATGGTTCCACAATTTATCGTGTGGCTATCGCCTATACATACTCTATATCTATCCATCCATCTTGTCCTTGGATCTGGCTGCACTGCTTGTATATCCTAAAAAGATAGGATGAATCAAAGGAAAAGACATAAGCTTGTAAATATGTGTCTATTCTTCTTATGCTAATCTTCTCCTGTGTCTCCTTCCATATTTACTTTGACTGAGTAACAGGATAATAGGATAACAGGATAATTGCATAACAACTTTTAGCTACTATCATGTTTAGAAAATCACTAAAGCTGGTCAGATCATTAGTCTGAAATCTTCTAAGACAACCATTCTCTTTACAAAAAAATAGCAGTAAAAAATCTCTGAGAATGTGAACAATTATACAGCATGAACTAGTACTGGGCTGGTTTGGGGACAGTAGCCTTTTCTAATAGAATTTATAAAAGATTGTTGCAGAAATGTTAGTTCTTGATGGTCTTCTTCTACTAGTTTTCCCAGGCAAAATACCTGAAAAATATTTTATTTATTCATTTATTCATTTGACTTATTTTAAAATACTCATTTTCATTTGTCTTTAATAGCTAACTACTGTAATTAGCATAGTTTCAAATTGAAAGCTGTCTATAATCGAAAGAACTCCATTTCTCATTTTCAAAGTCACAAAATAGACTGTTTCATCCTTATCATCATTCCCATATCCTAAATTTAATGACACAATCCATTTTTAGATAAACTTATATGTATTCTTAGGCAGGCAGATTTTGCCCCCCCAAAATCCTCAATACCTATAGTTCTGGGCCAACACCCACCATCCACACTGAAAGTCTTCCTATTGATCTGCGTGGATTTTTGATAATGTGCAGCAGAACCAGGAACCAATGTAAATGTTTAATTCTATCTTGTTTCTTTCCAGGTATGGAGCAGTTGTTGTCATGGATAAATGAACCCTGAATGAATCAGATGAACATTTAAAAGAGTTAGAAATCTGACCTCTAAAGGGTAGGACACCAGAAACTAAGAACGATGATGAAGCTGTGCTGCCAGGCGACTGCACTTCCCTCAGTTACTTTATTACTGTCCAACCTAAGAACTATTTCCTCAGCGATTCTTGCAGGGATTGCAGTACTTCCTGATCTGCAGAACAGCTGAAATCTCTCTTATACAGAATTTATAGTTTCATCCTTCCTTGTTTAGGTGATGCTCGAAAGCAGAGCTGTTCATAACAGAGTTTTGGTTACTACTATCGCCCAGTTATTGCTAACACTATTTCTAGGGCAAGCCTCTTTGTAAATGAAATGTAAATTTCAAAATATTGTCAAGGTTCAGGCCAGAACTTTCAAAGACTGGCACTGTTAATACCCCGTCCCTCAAAATTTCCCTGGGAGCTGAACACTGATTTCACATAGGTTGCAATCATGCAATTCCCCAAAAGCTGGTCTAGGAATAACTGGTCACCTGCATAGCGAGTCTGGTGCTGATTTGTATAGGGAGCTCTCAAGAAATCTCTGTAAACTGCTCGAATCTGTGCACTGAGCACTCCAGTGCCATAAGTCTGGGTTAACATTTCAGACAGAGAAGAATATTGGTACTGAGAGTAGCCCCAGAGTACCCCTTGCAGACCAGTCTGTAAAAGACCGTGTCTAGTTTCCTTGGAACACCTCTCCACAGCTGCAAGTAAACATTTCGATAAAGGTCTATTTTGGCAGCAGGCATGCTCCCACTTACTGGACTGAAGAAGGGGATCCACTTTCATTTGGTTTGCAGGATCATTCCAATAAAGCAGAAATCTAGAAAATATAGCAAAAGAAATAATTGTGTAGTTTATACAATCCTAGATTTCTGGGAACATTTTCCTCTTATAAAATAGTACTATTTCATAATAGAAGATGGGAAATCAAGAATTACTACATTTATAGGAACCAGTTTCAGAAGCAAGAGTTGACATGTCGTGACACTGATTCACAGTTACCTTCAATTTAATTGTGTTTTTAAACTGGAATCACTTTAAGTTTCCCGTCTAATCCCTTTTGTTATGCTGTGTGTATTGTGGGAGGGAGAGCGAGTGAGCAAGGGAGAGATGGTCATTTACAAAGGGATTCTAACTAGCAAAAGTCAAAAAAAAAAAAAAAAAGAATTACTTAATATGATTTTCTGTACATTTAAACACTTAAGTTGTCATTTTAAGGTTTTGAGCCTTTTAAACATAGCTGGTTTGTTTCTTACTCTTTTCTTTGGTATGGCTTTAACAAACGAATTATGATGGTCAGTTTGTAAAGCCATGAATGAAAGATTTAGGACCTCTAATCTTAAGAACACTGCTTGGCGCCAGTAGACAAACAATGCGCTCCCCAACTTGTTATCTCAGCCATACTAAGCTTTCACTTCTTACCTGCTTTCAAAGACTATCAGTTCACCCATGTAGTCCTATAAGTAGCAGGCACAATCTTCTCAAGGTGTTTTGTATTTTCTGATTTTAGGGGTATCTACATTTGACTGTTTTGTAGCAAAGCTGTACTCAAACAGTTGAATTTGCACAGCTTGACCAGAAAAATAATCTAGTCCAATGAACATTTTTTAAAGTTGAACAAAGAATTGCTTTGGCCTAAATTTTAATAGTTTCAGTTAAATGATCATTAAAATAATAATATATGGTTTTGTTTTATAGAATGAACTCTATAGAAACTAATTTGTTTATCTGGGAATAACCTTTAGCATAAAATGAACTTGGTACAGAAAAAGAGAATGATACGGTGTGAATGTATGCACTGCGTTATAAAGATTTCTTTCTGAAATATCTGGAACAGACCGTGTAGCATGCCAAATGCATGCCATAATAAATTCTGTGCTCCTGTCTTGCAATCTGGCAACAGTCCCTTGCATGAAGCCAAGTGAAGTGGCTGAAGTTACACGCAATGCTTCTCAGAGGATCTGACCCTTAAAAGTGCACATATAAAATTATGTATTTCTTAAATGGATTAGTGACAATTCATTGAGGTGTAATGTATTTTAGTAAGAGTTTTCTTGCAGATATGCAGATCCAGAATTAACTACATAGCTTTGGTTTTATATCACTTAAACTGATTTAAGAATGTGACCTCTAAAGCAGAAATGTGTGCTGAAGGAGGATTAAGTGATATTGTGTTTCTAAGCATTTGACTTCACTCTGCTGCAGTACCACCCTGAGGCACAGGGGCAGAGTGTTTAGTATTGGAAAAGGTAACTAAAAACAACCCCCCACATCTCTGATGGGAAAACCAAGCTGCACTTGACTCTAAAACATTGCATATTATTTTAACATGATTATATATGTAAGAGATGTTAAGTGAATAAACAATATTCTACAGATCCACTCAAGGCTGGAGATTTGATTTGAATATTAGAGATTTTGTTGACCAGGCTCTTGTAATGATTGTCCTGTTGGTTACCGAAAACGTCTAGATGCTCAGAAAATTGGGTAATAAAACTATCGTATGATTGTTCTGAAAATTCTGAGAAAAAGAAACAATCCTATTCTCTGCAAGAGAGAAGAATGTAGGAAAGACTTATAACTTCTACCGAGATTCAGGTCATGTATTTTAGTCTTAAGTTTCTTTAAAATGACATCTGAAAATCAGGCTGAAAATCACATGAAGAATACAGCTAAATTACGAAAATATAAATAAATTTACATTGCCATAAACCACATAGGACATAATTTTGTATTGGCAGTGAGATACAGTTAAATTCCTTATAATTGCTCAGAAAGGAGGGAAGAATTTGGCACATATATATTGACAGGATCAATAAGTTATGATATATATGTGCTTACTTAACGAAAATTGGTGTCAGCGTAGAAGAAAAAGATGTCTAAGATGGTGTGCTCCTGAGGGCAAGAGCCAAGCAGCATGTCCATAAATGCAGCAGTACCACAACTCATGTGCCTCTAAATAGGAGAGGGATACAGGGAAGGGTGGCTGGATTAGGACACGTGAGCAAGCTGGGGTGTTGGAGCTGGGGCTGCAGAGACGACGCAGCAAACACGCGGGCTGGGACTGCGTGTTCCGCGAGGGAGCAGCGACGGGAAGCTGGAGAAGCTGACAGCATTGGCGTCGGACTTCAGCGTCTGCCCTGGAAGGTCAGCATCTTTGAATGCCCTTCATCTGATGAGGAGTTTTGCTAAAGCTGTGTATAAATCAAATTATTAGTAGTATCTTTAAACTGGAGATACACTTCCTTCTCTCTTCATCTCTATGTGTGTAGATGTGTGTAAAGTTTTTAAATATCTCAGCGTTCAAGTTGTTATGATTCAAGGTTTTGCTGTGGGCTTCTTCTGAGAGCTTTTCAGATTTTTAAGCGAAAGTTTAGGTGCTTGTTGCGCTTTAGTAATTGATATTGATATTGAAATAGCATCAAAGTAAAGAGCACTACCACAGATATTTACAAATTTGAAATAGAAAACTCCAAAAATCTTGTCAGACAAAAAGATTAAATAACCCATATGCAAACAAAGTTCTCAGCACAAAGGAAAGATAGCATTTATTTAAATTATATTAGGCATCTCAGGCTTAAGTTTTGATTTTTGTGAAATGTCATTATACCTCATTTTTTGTTCAAATCTCTGTAATAAAGACATAGATAAAACTGAATCCATAAGCATGTACAAAAATTGCAGCTTAATTGTAAAACATATTGTCTAATTTTAAGTTTTTCAATCTTTAGTTTGGTCTCTGAGTAAAGATGGTTCATATGTCATATCATATAATTCCCATTAACAGCAAATGTGATCAGTTTGGGATCACCCTCTGAGGCAAACTGAATCACTTTTGTGTAGATACCTATTTAACCTTAAAAGTTTAGTTTTTTAAATGTTCCTATGGAAATAAATTACAAAGAGATAATTGAAATATTTCTTATGCATGTCCTCACACTGTCAGGTATTCTTCTATTAAACTTAGCTTTTCAAAAGATTAGATTAGAGATTCAGCAGTGTCTTAGGGTACATATAGAATCTTATCCAAAATTTGAAAACAGAAGGGGCATTTTTTTTCAGTAAAACCTGCTGTTTGTTGTTGTAGCTTTAGCAACAACCCCCACATTACATCCCAGAGATGTCTATGGGATTAATGCAACGTGTTGTATGTATTGTGTAGTAACTGTTATATGTAATGTATACTATGTTACGTCAGTATGTTCCATTGCTGTGATTACTATCATACAAAAATGTCTTACTCATATACTTGAGCAAAACCTTAAAAGAAGTGGTAGAAGAAAGGATAAACTGAAGTTTCTGGTGTCAGAATTAAAAAAAAAATAATAAGAAGAAATAAGTAAAAATATATTTAAAGCCAATTCAGTGAAAGGTATTTTTACTGAAGCTCATCACAGTATCATTTTCTCAATGTCTTTACCTTTGCCTTTCCATTTCAAGGTTTATTTATCCCTTTGTTTTTTTATTTTCATACTTTAAGTGGTGGGCCATTTATTGCCTTACTTTTCACTGAAGGTCTAATTTTCAGCAATAATCTTTCTGTAGCTTGCTCTTCTTAATCATTACCTCCTGTCTTCCAGTCCTTCAGTTAAAAACTAAATTGGAAGAGGAAAAGAAAGTTTCATCATAGCAACTGGAATACAATGTTATGAAAAAAAAATAAAAAGTTTTCTCTTTTTTCATAACCAGATGAATCTTCTTCTAAAGTTACAAAATCACTCAGATTTTGCCTGCTTTGTGTAGTTTCGTTTCTGCTCATTGATTGTTGCTGGGCTGAGAGATGCCATTAACAGTACTCAGTGAGTGGAACAGTGGTAATTTTGGAAGTATAAGAATTCTAGGTGTACCTATTGAAATGTCATTTTCAAATGGAAACCAAGGTAAAACCCTGTGGAGAGCTTTAAGCAGGAATTGATATAATAGTTAATTCAGAAGGAGAGTCAGGCAAGGAGAAAAAAATAAAGATGTGAAGAGTTTACAGTAAGCCTCATTAACTGCACAGCTACCCAAATCACCTTCCCTTGCATTTCATCCTTAATTATCAATGAGCCAATAAGTGTATTAGAACTAATCTTCTATAGAAGTGAAATTATCTGGCTCTGACACTAGCTGATTAATTTTGCAACTCTTACTCAGGCTAACTAGTATGGGGAAATGCAAAATATTATTCAGGATTTCATGAAGAAATGATGTAATTTTATTCTAGTTGAAGAGTTGTAAAGAAGAATAACAAATTTACATCAATATTTATGATCAATTTTTTTTTTTTTCAGTAAGGATGGATTTCTTTAGGAATAGGTCAGATTAGAAACTAGTTGAGTTCTTAAATGGTGCTCTCATGTTTTGTATGAAAACAAACTGTAGATCTCCAAGATCTCCAATTAATCCATTTATTTTATTATATAAAAGAATAAACACAAGAGAACACATTTTAGCAACAAATACACTGATAAGAAAAGAAGATAGAATAAAGCATGGTTAATTTTAAAAATCCCTCTTTCAGTAGCAGATTCTAACCAGCAGAATAGTCAAGATCAATTTATACTACAAAAGGAATATCTGACGGATATCAAATATCTGACTCATCAGAGGTCATAATTTATGAATTCTAAGTCTCCATAGTTGAGCATTCTCCATGTATGCTTTTAATTAGAATTGGAATTAATTAATTTGTTCAGCTTGCCAAGCCAGCACTCGTTCTGATACTAGATTGGGAATGGGTGGAGGAGGTTGGGTCCTGCTCCTTTCAGGTATATTTGGATTCTCCCCCAGCAAACTCAGCTTCCGTCCTTTCCCTGTCTCACACATTTACGCTTGACCCTGCAGGTCTTGCCTCTTCCCTGCTCCTGGAGTTGCTGTTTGTTGTTGTAGCTTTAGCAACAACCTCCAGACCACATCCCAGAGATGTCTGTGGGATTATATAAAGGATAGTTACTATCTCTGTTACTTCAGTATGTTCCATTGCTGTGATCACTATCAAACAGAAACCTCTTCCTTGCCTACATGTGCAAAACCTTAGAAGGGGGGATGGAGGAAGCAGATAAGCAGAAACTTTTGGCAACAGCTTGGGAAGAGCTTGCTGCCTGCCCTGAGACCTAGGGTGATGTGGGTTCTAGAATGCCTGAAAAACAGGCACCTCCTCAGGTCTTGGGCACATTTCTTAAAATATTTCCTTGTCATATTTTCACCTTTGTAGATTTCCAGTAGTAGAGAGTCTCTTCTCTCATGTAATTATCATAAGAATAATTATCTTAAAATTGACATGGATAACCCAGAAAAATCAGTGCATGTGGAGATAAGTAGGTCAAAACTTTAACAGCTTTCAGGGAACTATCCCATGCTAATTTTTCCTTTTCACACAATCCTCTCCTGCTTTCATAAATAATAAGAAGAAAACTGAGGTAGGAGTTACTTTGAAACTGAGGAGACAATGTATCTTCAGCCAGCTGTCCTCTTTTCCAGATGTTTTTGTACAAAAGAGTTTAAGTTCCTAATAGTCTATACAAAGCATGCTATCCATTTTTGGTTATAATAACATTGGAACTGCCACACAAGTTTGGACCAGAAATAGATCTAGCCTTGAATTCGTCTTTAACTGCAGACAGTGGCAAACATCTGTGGCACAAATGTGGGAATACTTTCTGGCTGTATCATCCCAACCTCAGGGACTTTCTGGGCTAAAAGTTGTTTCCTTGTATTTAATGTCTTTAACAAATCTGTTAGCTACTTCTACCTAATATGTTTTGCTTGGGTTCAGCATTCCGTACATCTATCAGGCAAGAAGGTATTCCTGCCAAGTCCCTGGTTTCATCAGTTACTCAAAAGGGAAAAAAAGAAAATCTGTGAAGGATAAATAATTCTTCTCTTCGAATCACTGAAGTTTCAGCTCAGTTGCCAGTTCTTTAGCGGGCAATCTACAACTTTAATTCCAATTTAATCTTTGGGAAGCCATTCTCATTGCAAGAGGGTTCGCACTTGAATCTGGCATTGAGATGGCCTTTTGGGATGACCAGAAAATGGATAATCTCTTCTTCAAAAAGAGACAATTAATCTATTGAAGCCAAGGCCAAGGAGAGTCTATGCCCATTCTCTGCAAACATATCAGAACGGCAACCATCAGAGAGGTGAAAACAAATGTTCCACTAAATCACTAAATGTGATTAATTGACTAAGAGGACACCCAGTTCCTCAATCTTTGCCTCTCCCTAGCCTCAAGTGGACTGCTAAGGAGAAGCTTTAGTGTTTAGTAAAAAGTTTATCATTCAGGAAGGCAACCATTCTTAAGAATCCTTTGGAACACACACAAAGTTTTGCAGGTTCTAGTTCTCAAACTGGGGATAAAAGATCTCTCCAGTGAATTCTCCTCCTCAGCACTCTGCCTCCTCTTCTGGAAACCCAGCTGCCGTGTCACTTTGTCAAATAGCTCCTTCTCTGCTTGACGTAACATCTGGCAGTTTGGACTGGGACATCCCCATTTGTCTTGGCCATGGTCCCACTGCCATGCTTGTGGCATATGTAGTTATTACATTGATAAGACACATCTGTGTATGTTGAAATTACTAAACTTGCTGCATCTTATGCATGGACTAGGTCCCCATGAAACCATAATAAATCTCTGAAAAACTTGGCTTCTGTCAGGAAATCTTTTCAGAAAACAAGTAATCCAATTGAAATAACTTTTGCTAACATATAAAGCTGTCCTCTAAAAATGATGTCATATTACTTTACCTATTTTACATAGGTATAATCACTGCTAATACAGGTCAAATTTGAAAAACAGACCAGGTAGAAAACTTCTGGTCATATGTTAGTACTATAATTTGATCATATTTTTTCTTTTCCCCTAAATTGTTGAGCCCTCCAGAAACTGGAATGAGAGCAAATTTTATAAACAAGTGCCAGAAGACATTTAATAATACTCAAATTCTTTAAAAGACATGCGGTTTTTGCATATGGTATAGATTTATAATGCAGAACTCACTGAATACAGTATCTAAAATGCAACTATACACCTGTCAAGTTAAGACAAAGAGAATTTTAAGGCTTCCCTGCTTTTTGAGAAGCAAGAAGGATTCACTCAGTGCAAGCTAATAGACACAATTGAAAAAAAAAATTCCTGCATCATCAAAACTCTGTCTTCAGATTGAGTTTATAACTCTGCAAATTGTACATATGACAACAAAAAAAAAGGAAAAAAAGAAAGAGCCAGAGAGAAGTTACCTGTCTTTAGGTAATATTGTTGTATATAAAAGGAATCTATATATCCTAAATATGAAAGACTGGGGAAAAGGAGAGAGAAGAGAAAGAGTGTAGAGGTCGATTACAGTTTACTCTAGATTAAAATACTGTTGTTATAGATAAAACACCTTTTTACAAAATTTTAATTGTGACCAATGACTCTATCTTATTCAAAGGCATTCTACATTTTATTACCTAAGTATTTTCTATTCATAATTTACAGCTCATTTTATTTGTTCTAATGTAGTACAGTTCAGATTCACCACTGATTGATCAATAGTAGCTTTGATACGATAACATACAATCTAACAAAAATAAACTATCTGAACTACTATTATTAAACAAAAGGTATTCTAGATAAGCACAAGTCGTGGCGTTGCCAGTATAATGAATAGCTGGTAATTATAACAGCCTGTACAGTCTTTTTGAAAATGTACCGTTTTATAAAAAATGCAAACAATCATACTGTTTTTTAAAGAGCTGCAACTGTGTGGAGATATTTTTAATATCACAAGCATGTTATGTGTGTAGCTACTGCTTGTAGGAGACATATATTGCCTGTCAATGTATGCATAAAAGCGATTAAGTAAAATTAAAATGGTTAACTACATATTTGTTGTTCTTTATGTTAAATTCACTCTGGCAGAACAACTTTGGCTATGAGAGAGATCTACTTTATCGTTAAATCATCTTGCTTTCCTTCTTTTCTGCTAATGTGTTTCTAACACAGTCAGGAGTGGTTAAAAAAACTTGACAGAATAAAGATTCGCCAAGCAGGAGTCAAAAGCTAGCATAAATTTATTTTCCTTCAAATGCAGTAAACAGATTTCTATTCGTCTTCCATGTAAAGATGAGGAAAAAAATCCACATAACAGGTCTTACAGTCTTCCCTCCTCCTTTTTTTTACCACCACTAAAAATATGTCTTGCCATCTGACCAATGGCAGCACAACGTCTCTTTTTCATTAGAAGCCTTTTCACAATGCAACTCTTTCCTTTGGCTTTGTTTTCATTTTTTAGGAAACTGTTAGCTAGTGTGTGATTTACACTCTAGGACTCACATAGATCTTTTTTTTTTTTTCTTGCAAGAGTAAGAATTTATTTTTTGCAATACATATATCTTTCTTCCAAAGTGAATTGGCATAAATAAAATGACAGGTTTCAGAATATGCACCTACCAGAAAAGATTACAAGCTGTCCTTGTATATACCACAACCCTGGATTAACAACATGGATTTTATGCTGTGTAATGACTTCTCTGACTATGCTCTTTGTTACATAACATTAAAATCTTATCCATAAAAACCTGACAAATCTCTATGAAAGTATGTATTATCTGACACAAAAGGTACAGTGAGATTCAGGAAAACTGGATATTTCTAATTACAATAAATACAGGTAGCCCTCATTTTTCCATCAAACTTTTCCAATTTTTTGATATGCAGGTTAACAAACATATTTAACCATAGCCTACCAACATTAAAGCAAATCCATTGCACGGAGTTTCCTCAACACAGAAAAAATCTTGTAATTCCTGAATTAAATTCTTGATTTAATAAACTTTTAAGGTATTATAGAAATTTCACCTGTCAAGCAGTTGAGCTACTTGTATATGCTGACCTTGTTTCTGAAATGCTGCTTCATGAATTGATTTGGAGCACAGTTTAATATATAGATAAAAGAAAAGATAGCTACTGTGTGGTCAATAACATATTTTCTGTCATGTTAAACTCCACTTAAGAGTTGCCTAAATAGCTTCTGAGTATTCGCTATGTAACTTGTCACAATCACTTTATATTTTATGACCTAACTGATTTATACCATTAATGGGAAGGTAAGTTTCCAGCAGCTTTATTTCAGAATTCTTAGGTTCTGATTCCTCAGCCAATACAGGTTATTCACTGATAATACAGCACCTAAAATTCTGAAGATTTTTTTGATCTCACGACCTCTCCTCTCTGTTCTCCTTCCTGTTTCCCTCTCAACTAAAAATGAATTAAAGAAAAAATACTTACTTTCTCTTTCAGATCTTAATTTATGCTTCTTTTATGCCTTTCTCTGTTCACATCCAAATTGCCTGAATGAAATTTCAGAGATCTCTCTCATTAGGTCTTTGGAAGATAATTGCATTGCTTCAAGGCTCAGTTCATTCTGAGATCCAAATTTCCTGATAGCTCACTTTCTAAACAGTATGAGTCTTTTTTATGTTAACTGTTCATGTGAGCGTGCTATTTTGTTCACGATTTTTAAAACATTGTGCACAAGCATGCAAAGCTCTCCTGAGCTGGTCACTACAGCTCCAAATACAGTTCTAGAGTTAAAGCTCTAGTTATTGTACTTTGGATTTCTAAACAATTCTTGAAGATTTATTAATATAATGTAAATCCTTTTATAGCTCTTCAAAGCTATCTCTTCTTTATTTGCTATGTGTTTATTTCTCCTAGATATAAAGTCAGTTAAAAATGGGGATGTGAGTTGGAAAAATAATTCAATTTTTATTTCTAAGGTCGAGCAGTTTAAGTGACAGTATTCCTATGCAGCAGCATTTTACAGGAAGAGGAAGAGAAACTGTAGTGTTCTTGTGATACTGATGTTGAAACTATTCTAACAAAAAAAAAGTAGGGGGAAGGGAGAAAGGGAGGGAAATGGGACTCTAGGCCAGGTGTTTTACTTGAGACTGACAACTGTTTTAAAAACACTGCTGACCCTTTAAGCCCGTATCCTAGCATAATATATGTTTATGTGATACATTGCAAATAGAAAAAGAGAAGATTCTCTAAATATTAGACTAAAATGGGAACTTACTTAGACAGAAATATTATAGCAAGATTTACCAAACAAAGTCTGAAAAAAGTACAGCGACTACTACAATGTCATGACAGAAGTGGAATAGTTCTGTTTAGAGGGGCATATTTTCCATATGGTCTTGAACTGAACTGAGACTCACTGGAGAGAATGGAAAGAATCTTTTTGAATTCCAAGTTTTAAATACTGGCCTGCATTAAGTGCTTTTAGTAATCTAAATTTTTCTAGATGAAGTAGCTCAGTTTCCCTATTTAAGGTGTGACCCAGCTTATCCTGTATAGATTTGCTAATTGTCTAATTACCAAAGCAAATTAAAATGAGGTTTTTAGAGACATGTTTCAAACATTCCTGTGCTCATGGAGGAAAATAACATTTAAGTTTTTAGAACTTTCAGAGAGAATCTGAGTGACAATAAAATTTTCACAGGGCAAAAACCATGATCCTTATTCTGCATGAAACAGTTTGATTTGCTAGAAGAATTTATTCACATAGAGAGAAGACAACCTAAGGGTTAATCCATGCTCCTAAGAACCTAAATTTTCCTGCAGACATGATGAATATGACCATTCCTCAAAAGCTAGGATCTTGCGGGATATCTACTTAAATATGGCATTTCTGCGTCTTGAAAATACCTTCACTAAAGCTGTTGAGTTTAATACTGGAATCGATGTTACTAAAAGTGGTTGTGCAGATCATTTTGAAGAAAACACAGTTTCACCCAGTAGCCCTTTAGTGACAGAAAGGGCTGCTAATAGAAACAAGTCTGAGGAGGGAACGTTCTATCCATGGCAAAAACACTGTTAATGCAACTTAATGAAAACATATTAAGAAGTTGTTATGATTTTCTTCCTCCAAAACTCTATGTCACATATTCAGACAGTTAAAATGTTACAATACTCAGCAAAATTTCTTTTGTGAGCTTTTAGTCACTCCAGTGTTTCTTTCTCCAGAACTTTACTCCTAGAATATGCCATAAACAAGTTGGTTTTCTGTTAGGGAGAAAAAAATTCCAAGCAGATGACAAATGTATTTTGAGGCCAAGAAACAGTGTCAACAAGTAAGAGAGGTATCACCCTACACAGAACTGGAACCAATGAAAAAATACTTGCCTGTGTTTACTGCATTTTTTTATAGAAAAAGGGTTTATCTGTTGTTCTGTGAGCAACCACCTGATTATATTACTGACAACCAATAATAAATAGTACTTCAGAATGTTACACAAAAGACAAAAGAAAAAAATCCATTAATTTTTCCAAACCTTATTTTTTTTCATATTGCACATATAGAGATGCATAGATCTAAATACATAATTTATGTTTTATTTTAGGTCAATAAGGAATACTTTAGAGTATATGCATGAAGAAATAGAAAAGTCAGTGTGCTCCTTGTGGCCAAATTTATATTACTGTTGAAACTTCAGCTCATGCAATCCTTGATTTTTAAGAGCTTTAGCTTTGCAGGCTTAAGGGTGCATAAGCCCATTTTTGCATTTTTCTTTCTAAGTTATTTTCTAAATCTGGGGACTAAAAGAAAGATAAGGCATGGGTTGATTTCTTACATCATTTCATTAATGACTAGTGTAGCTTATGTAAAAAGAGTTCAAAGGATGAATAGCTATATTCATTTTTAGTTGGAGCAGCAGGTTAGCATGCATCTAGTATGCCATTTATTTTTCTCATTAGCAGCACAGTAGAGAGTGATGTGGCTATTGCTCATATTCCAACCCCTTAAAAAAGAAAAAGACCATACATCTTCGGATCAGCAGGCACTACCCTTGGAACAAATGCCGGTATGCTTTGTAGCAAGGTGCTCTACAGGATCTAACACATGCTGTCCCATAGGAGCAGCCAAAATCAAGTATAAAGTCAAGTCAATATGGCAGCGGATTTTTGAACCACAGTATTTATCCATGAATACACTTCGGATGCAAATCTCTGGCATGAGGATGTAATTTTTTTTCAGTACCTTCATCTGTTAAATACACCTCACTGTGTCCCTGCAATCCAGCTGCTTAAATACAAAAACAATGTGCTAAAGTAAGTTTTCCTTGCAAGGCAAAGTGTCAGAGAAAGGAAACAGATGGTCACTCATTCTGTAACTCACCCCATCTTGTCTAGGCACTGCAATCCACACAGTACCTTCGAATCATATAACAGAAAACTTCCAGGAACCCTAAGCAGATGGACAGACCCACGGACTGGGGGCATGGGGTAGGGGAAGCTCTGCTTGCCTAAACCAAAGGGACAGGTTTGTAACCACCACCTCGAAATTCATGTTAAAAACAGTCCATATTGAATGAGAAAAAAAATTGAAAGTGTTGTTTTTACTCAAGTCAGCATTAAATCAGGGGAAATAACTGAGTAAAAGATGCTTGCCAGAAATAAAGCAAATGTCAAAAAGAAAAATAGTTGCACACACACAAAAATCTCAGTCTGCATAACCACTGTCCTTTTGGCTTTCTCATTCCGTTCAGTAGTACTGCTGGGGATGCTTTCAGGCTTTCATTCAACATATTCCAGAGCTGATTTGCTCTGATGAATGACTACACATTTCCTAGGGTGCATTATGTGTTTTATAAGGAAGATAAATAAAAACACATAACAGGAAGTCGGACTGAGACAGCGGAGGTGAAGTTCACCTCTGAGTAGGAGGGCTGGCTCCAGGCTTAACACCGGGAATAAGCTCAAGCTGCGGCTGTGGGATCAGCTTTGGGAGAGAGCTACTCATCCTGTTGGAGTAGGACCCCAGGCTTGCCCTGACAAAGAGCTGAAGAAGTCATATTTGTAGAGATGTGGGGCAGAAGAGAGGCAGAGAAGCTGCAAATATTTCTCCCATTGACTTAACTAGTGGAGAAACAGTGTGAGAGAAAAGAGGAATTAGCCCTTCTCCCATTATCATTAATATCTTTTCCCCTGTAAAACTCAACTTCTTTATAGTTTTATATATCTAAATTACTCCAGGTTTATGTGGGAGAATTGGTTTTAACTGTAATGCATTGGCAGTCTCTTGAGGGGTCTGACAGCAAAAAATATTTTAAGATAATGTTGCAGGTTATGTGCCTGATTTTAAAGTTATGATTTGGGAGGGAAGACAGCTAGGGAATCTTTAAATATTTTACATTTCAGGAATTAAAATGGAAAAGTTACAAAAATATTTGTAATTTTTTTTTTTTTTTTTTGCAATGGAAATGCCAGTGGGGCTTTACTGATCTATTTGGAATGGAATGAAACAATCAAAGAACTATTTCCCACCCCTTTACACAGTAGGCACCTACCATTGCAATTGAAATGTGTTTACAATATACAATACACTTGCTGTACAAACAGCATTGCTATTTTTTCAGATGGACTTTTTCAAACTTGTCAGAAACTTTCTTATTTCTCTTGTGGTTTATCACAACCTCAGGTATTCTGTCTCAATATTTCATCAGATATCTTTGCTTTATATTTTTATTATGCTTATGTATCCTCACATGAAAACGTGCCTTTTCCTTTCCCCCTCCTAGCTATCTAGTTACCACACCTCTGTCATCATCATGGAGACCTTGGCAGAAATGACCTAGAGAAACTTAACAGAATTTTCTTCTTTGTGAAGTAATCCTCTGGTTTGGATAGCCAGCTGGGATACTCCATCAAACACACGGACCAATTCTGATGGCCAACTGACAGCTCAAGGTGTTCCCTTTTATTATCGTATTTTGACAAGCTAAAAACTGAGTAGAGGTTTTACTATAAATTTTTTTTAAAAAAATCCCACCTGATAAGGCACTAGAGAGTGGCTGTTAATATTTTGGAGATGAACACTCTAGTCCATATGAAGAGAGCATCTTTCCTATAGATTATTCGATCTTCTCCAGTAAAGTTAGAGTTTTAGTTAGAAATTAATATATTCACAAGTATAAAAATAAATTCCATGGAAAAAAAAATGCTGCTTCTGTTTTCCAGTAAATGATTAAATTGTTCCAACCTTCAATTGAGTTCAAATGTTTTTTTGAAAATTACTGTGTTTAGTATTGAAATATTAATGATTCTCTAGGATATCCTCCAGAACGCATTTTAAGAATAGGGTTTTATGCTCCCACACTATGCTGAGGATGGGAGCAGCGTGTGTAAGCTCCACAATTACATAATTTCTGCAACCAAGACATTTATCAATGGAGAAATCATATCTTGCTTAGAGGGAACTGGAAACAGGATTTTAATACTGATACATTTTATTGGATCTGCAAGGTACAGAGAGTCATTTTCTTTTCTCCTGAAGAAGCAGATGAGAACTGAATGAATATAACACCTCATAGGATCAGAATTGGACAGCAACATGTGGATAAGAGAATAAAGTAATACTGCAATGTTTATTTTTCCTTTATCAATGAACTCTTAAATGCTTTTAATATACATTAGGTACCTTTTGTATTCACTGCCAAAGCAAAGCAGTTTTTTCTTGCTTCTGATAATTTGTAAAGGTTTTTTTATCTGTGCAAAATAGTCTGCTTTATTGTGGTGAATACTAACAGCTGAAGAGGAATGGAGGCAAGCACACTTTATGATACCTTCAAAGCCTAATAGTCAGTGATTCTTGCAGGGCCCAATTTTCAGAAATATCAAGAAAGTCACACTTATTTCTACTGATCAGCAAGCCCAAAAGTGGGCTTCAATAATAAAACTTCCTCTCTACTAATCCAAAAACCCATTTGAATATGTAATAGCTCATATCCTTGCTGTCCCTCTGGATTTTTCAGTAATGGGCAAAGAGGTAAGCATTAGGCTTATCTTGTCTAATCAATAACCTACTCTGTGCATGAAGACTGAGGAAAAGAGGTACATGGAAGGAAGCATCATATACAAAACATGATACTGCAGATAGAAAAAAAAGCTCTTTTTATTTTTGATAATGAAGCAAGTCACACCTTTTAAAATACCCATTTGTCTTATCTTTCTTGCTAATGCACTATTTGCTTCAATAGTATTTTCTTCTTGATTGTATGAAAGTCATGGAAAGCCTGTTCTTTTATAGTAGACTTCCCCTGTGTCTTTCCGTGTAGATATTCAAGCTTAAATCACTACTAGGAGAAAGGAAAAAAGAAGAAAAAAAAAAAAAAAACTTGCTTAGAAGGATACAGAAAATAAATCTAAGAAAGCAACAGATCTGAAATAAAAATGTAACACCTGCCAGGCAGCTTACTCGCAATATAAACAAGGATTAACACCAGCAATGGTGCACATATTTGTTTAAATATCACAACCTGAGTGCATGAAAAATTACTTCATGCACTTGGTTTTTCAAATTGCATTTATATTCAACACCTACTCCCACAGCCATAACAATATCCTATACAGAATCAGTGGAAGCATTCAGTTCAGAAAGCAAATAGTCTACAGAAGTTTTACTGCCCTTTTTTCTTGGTTTTGGAGTAGAATATGATTCTAGAGAAGAAGAAATACAAAGCTACTACAACATAAGCAGTTATTCAAAATTATCCATTTGATCATTTGACTCCAGACAAGTGGGTTCCATGGGTTTTCCTGAGGCAATTACTGCTGTCCTCAAGGGGATTTATTCTTCCTCAGAATTAATAGGTTAAAAATAAACATTTTAAAATCAACTCCCTATCTACTTTAAAATCTACTCAAGCTCAGAAGCTTATGATCAAGAACCAGATATGACTTGAGGGGTGGCCGGTCTCCTTGCTGACGTAGCGTTCAGGCTGCAGGCATATGGCAACAGATGATCACCATTAGGGGCGTTAATATAAGGTTAATTGTCTGGGTCAGGCCTCTGCTGGCAGGCACTGGCTACATACAGCTGTGTATACTGTCGTCAGGCTATCGTTGGCTGAACAGGAGCTGGCTGAAATGATCTGTACTCTCTGCTCTCACTACCTGTCCTCCCCAGCAGAGAAGGAAAACAAGCCGATGAATTATTATTGAATTTGAAAGCACTTTGGCATCCTGAACTAGCAAGTCAAAGAGACATTTTTCTATCTTTTGACATCCCTGGTTTATAACCTATGATAAGAGATCTCAAGGCATCATTCCCATAAATTCTGCCTCTTTCTGGGCTGAGGGCAATAAATAGTATTTGTAAGGGTTATTTTTTCCCCCTTCTCCTATGGGTGAGCAAGCAGGAACCTGAACCTGAACAGATGAATCTGCTAGTGAACCAAATGGTTCTTCTGCACTGGGAAGTGCTTATAAACCTTTAGCACTCCCTTAAACAGGGAAAAAAAAAATCCTGCCACTGGAAGTGGATTTAAGGGATTTTCAAGTATTGACTAAGGGAATGGAATAGAAGGGTGGTAATTATTGATTTGCCTAATTTCGTTAGCCTTTACAAAGGCCATGGAGATAAACACAGTCACCACCTGACAGAAGCGTTTAAGGAAAGAACCCAGACGTTCAGCTTTCCTTTTATTGTGTTGACAGAGCTGGAGTCTTCTCCAAACACATCCACTGTGACTTGCTTTTCTTCCCGTTTTGCTGGAACACTCACAGAAGGATATAACTGAGCAAAGCAGCGAAGTAGCTATTTCCAGTATTGCCGCAGCACCCCAGTCTGACAGACCAAAAGAAGAATGTAGTTGTGAGTATGGTTTCCTGAAAGGAAACATGGGGGCCAAAGATTATATTACTCTAGAGAAGTTTCTTTGGGTTACAGGCACAGGCATTTTTCAAATGAAGAGGTAAAACACTGGCAACAAAGAAACTGATATAAATTCTGTAAGACCAGGGTACAATGAACTTTATGGCTCCAGGGCTCACATAGAAATGTCTGCCCAATCCATACACCTGAGTTTTGTCCACAGTAGATATAAGGTGGCTTATACTGTTTTCACTGATATTACATGGCTTATCCAGTGTCACAAGGGAAGCCTGATCTAGAATCAGGAATCAGAACAGAATCAGTGTTGTGAATTTACTCACAACTTCTCACTGACATAGAGTTCATCCAATCGTATGCACATAAGGAGAATTAAAAAAAAAAAAAGTAAAAACTTTCAAAGGCATGTCCCATAGCAGCATCCGATAGCAACACACTGCCTCATGTAAAGGAGATCATCACTGAAAGCAAATATGATAAGAGCAGAACCACAGAAATGACAGTAGTTTTCTCCAAAATAGTGGAAAACAGGAAGTTTCTTCACTATATGGGTAAAATTCATTCAGTCCTAAGGGCAGGTAAAATATCTTAGTCCAACTCAAGTCCAAGTCAAAAAGTAGTTAAGTCAAAATAAATAATGATAGTATTTTGTTTCTTTGTTAATTTATCAAAGTCAATGGAGTTTTTATCAAAATGTAATCTGGCCTGTTGAGACCACGCAGGCAGAGCGAATCCTACCATCTATCATGAAAAGATATTTTGAGGGGTTATCAAAGGGGTAGCTTTTTTTTTTTTTTTTTTTTTTTTTGGATGGGAAGGATTTATATGATATTTCTTTAAGCTTCTAGAATTTCAGGCAAATATATTTATTTACTCAGCATTGAATGGTCTCAGCTATACTTTAGTTATAGGTGGGGCTTTATGTATATTTATTCGGTCCATTTCAGCAAGGAGATTAAGTTTAAGGAGAAAATAACTGTGGCACTTTAATTTTTTTCTTTATTTCCAAATATTTTTGACCCAAACATTAGCCTCTTTATGTGTGGCTCCTTATAAAATCTTTGATCTTTCTATAGTGTAGACAGAGCACTGGCTTTTTTTTCAGTCATGCAAACCTGAGTACTGTTGCTAAACATTTTAGTCATGCTTACATAAAATCTCCCAGAAAGCCTAACCGGAGCCCCTTGAGTTCAGGTGATGCCTCTTCTCCCTGACCTCTTCTCAAACAACAGAGAAGGGGGAGGGATCCCTTAAAGGAATAATGACCACTTTCTTTGAGCCTAACAGGGTAATGCACCTGGTATTTTAGGCTGTGGATATGCATTAGCAGACTTTAAAACATAAGGTGGGGTGGAGGGTTTTGTAAAAGAGCCCTGTGCATGCATGTGCAGGCATCGTATGAGGCAACAGGCACTGAACATGAGGATATATTTGTTCTAATCTGGATGTAAACTAAATACACCAATAGACTAAACCAAACAGACAAAGGAGAAGGAAAGGCGAAGGATATAACAGTGAGACAAATACCTGATTGCTCATCTTTGACAATAACTCACTTGCTGTTAAGTAAAAGATATAAGTGATTTCAGTAATCCCTTGCAAACACCATTATCAGCTGGCAATTTGCTACAGGTACTGGAGTAGTCCAAAGAGTTAAACAGCTCTAAAACTAATAAAATCAGTCAAATTCCCCCAGGGAGCATAATATTGTTCTTCTGTGTAAACAGTCCTCTTATTGCTTAGGTTATGAGCCAGGTGACTCTCATTAAGTCAATCATCATCAACCAGGCTTGACCAGCAAGTAGAAAGAAGAAGGCAATCTACCATTATGTAGGCATTGAGTCTAGACTGAGCTATTATCTTCAACACCCTGTAGCTCAAAACATAACTACTTAGATTGCTCAGATAATAACCGTGGCCAGCCAGCCATTTGCAGTGGCTATAGCTGCTGGCTTCAGAAGGCAGATAAATATATTAAATCTGTATTAGAGCATTCCATCATAAAGTGCACTCAGCTGTAATGCCCTGTCTTTTCTCTTAACAGCTCTGAAGAGACATATGAATGCCAACCTGCACTGTGGCATGGATGGTATTTTGGCGGGACCATAATGATGTGTAATTTATAGCAACAAAAAAAAAGAGCTATAACAATAAAAGAAGAACAATACGATAATCGTCACAGTATATAAGACTCACATGGCCTATAGGACTGTTGCTGAAGGCAAATGTATACTTTCATTGCTCTTCAACACCCTAAGATGGCTAATATTGTGTGCCATGTAGGGTGCTAATTTAGTATGAATGATTTCAACTGGATAAAAGCACAAGGCCACATCCACTCATATATTAACCACAGTTCTAGCGTCCATGCCTGAAAAATCTGGGTATTTTGGTATCTTGCATGTGGGTCACTTAGTAATGTAATTTAAGGGGTAAAGATCTCACAGTCAGAGAAAGTCTCTTTTGCTTCACATATCAGAACACAGATCTACAGCCAAATTAGGAACGCAGATTTTTTAGCTTTTATATTTATATTCAGATCACAATGAACATAGATATTTACCTCAAGTATTTTCAGGACCTGCCTTTACAAGGAGCTTTGAGCCTTTTAAACACAAAGTTACTAAGAAGGATCAAAGAACAATTCAGCAAATACTGGCGTCCAAACCCAGAGATAATTGTCTTTCTACAAGGTGTTTTCCCATATGCAATCAACTTACTTCTGTGGGTTGTTAACAGTGGAAGCCCGAACCAGTGAGATTATTTTTTCTGCATTTGCCAAGCAGAGCTTCTGCAAACTTGGAGGTAAAAGAAAGAATCATCTCACAGCTACACTGACAGCTGAGACAGGATTGCACTTAGCCCTCCTTGAAAGCTACAAGGATATTTTTGTCACCATGAAAGAACCAGAGAGAATTTGACTCCTTGTCTGCATAGACTCCACCATCACCTAACCCACCCACCTAAGGAAGAGAGGGTGGAATTGCCAAAAGCACTATTTGTAACACTATAATTTAAAAAGTTTAATTAAAAGTTTAAATAATTATTCCAGGTGTTTGCAAACCTGAGAGCCACGTTAAGAAAAGCAGGTAAATATGTACTCAATACTGAGTGTATGAGAGAAGGTATTTAGGTCCACAACCTTTCTAGAGTACTTCAATTTTCACTTGCTTGGCAAAATAGAGTATGAGCAAGGTCAGGATCTTGCCCTTAGTCTGACACTTATTATCTTGCAGTCCCTGTGTTTACCTACATTTTTGACTTCTAATCAGTATTTCGGTCCACAGTCCATAGGATATTGTTTTCATTTCACTTATATTACAATTTCAGTATGCAGGGGCCACTCCTGCCATGAGGATAGTGAGGTCCATCCCCACCAGAGTTTCATAAATGTTACTACTTTTTTTCCGTTATGGGTTTTTCTTAATAATGACGTGCTCATGCTGCTGAATTCACCGCATTGTATAGATCTAAACTTCAAACAAAATATTTTTGCAGCGTGAAGCAAGTTACAATATACTTGTTATATTGTGTAAAAAAAATTTCAATATTTTTTCTCTTACTCGTTCCATATTATTTCTCTTACTAACATCTAAACACCTTCTGGTGTTCTTGTGCACTTAAGTACCCTTCATGAGTATCACTAGGCTCATAAAGATTGATATGCACAACCCAGCAGAAAAATGGACACATACAAAAGTTATTAGGTCCTTCACTAGGTAATGAACAATATTTCCATTTTTTTGAAAACATAACAACTAAATATTCTTGTCTTGTCTAGTAGTATCTTGATAACAAATAACTTATGCCATTCCTGTGTTGAACAATATTGTTGTCTTTCACTTTCTTTGCATAATCAATGCACATGCGCATGCACACACACATGCACAGACAAACATGCATGTGTGCAAACACATATGCATGAGTCTGCTCTAAAATTTCCAGTTTAGATCCTCAGCAGATGTAAAACAGTGGAGCTAGTTCTCTCAGTACATATCGCAGCTCTGGACTAGTGCCTGTGACATTCACATTTGACGTTCTTCTTATCAGAAATGGCTGTGTGCTGTTTGTCCAAGGGGCTGCAAATGAGCTAACAATTGCTCTTATTTAAGGCAAACTGCTCTTCTTAAAGCAAGCAGATGTGAACAGCTATTTTGCATAAAATTGCAGAGATTTATACTTTCAGAAATCAGTTTTGTTTCTGATAAAGAAAGCCTCCCCTGACATCTTCTTTGTTCACTCAAATACTTTTTTGTTAAATAAAACACATACATAATCTCATTTAATCCCCAGTAGTTCAAGATGAAATCAGAATGTCTTCACCCTCATGAAGACAACTCTTTCAAAGTGAAAGTTGTATTCGAAACACCATTCATACACAAATTTCCCTTGCTTGAAGAAATGTCTAGTGCAAAATGCTACATGAGATGCATTTCTCGTGACTTTCGTCTTTTTTGCTGTTGTTTGTTTGTTTATTTATTTATTTATTTTGAGGGTGGACAGGGAATGATTGTTGATATTCTGTAAGGAAAGAATATGAACAGGTAGATTGGTTTTTTGTGAATTCCTTCCCAAATGAGAGGAGCAAATAAAACAGATGAAAGAGCAAAATCACAATTCATTCTGTCTGAGGGAACTATTTTCACATAGTAAAACCCTGCAATGCTTATTCAGCTATTATTCACATTTTCCTGAAAGAAATAATGCCAAAGGAGGAGGAATTAATCTAGCTTGAAATAATAGATATGAAGAATCAATTTATTTGTTGGCTCTATAATTTACAAAGTTTGGCACCATGACATTATAGTGATGGATACTTTACACATGTAGGTAGACAGCAAGGAGAATTAGAAAGACAGCAGCTCTACAGGATTAGAAAGAAGCTGTTCAAACAGTTCTTGCTGGATTTATTACTTCTGGCAAAACCAATGCTCCTGATGCTGAGTCCTTAGAAGTAGGCAGTATGTGGGCACAGCCTGACCTTCCAGATCAGGCAGATTAAGAACATAATATTTTCTACACTGTTAATGTTGAGATGATGTTAATTACTTTGCAGACCCTAAATCCCACAACCATCTTTTTGGCATTTTGACAGAACAAGGGAACAGTTTGTCTAGTATGGAAAAGCTGGCAGGGAGCTAACTAACAAGTTTTACGTAGGGTGTGCAATCAGATTAAAAAAAAAAAAAAAAAAAATCAGAATATCTCTTAGTCTTGTTTTCCAACTTGATTGATCTTGAAGTGTCAACTGGCAGAAACACAGACTTTTAATACAATAAATCTGTATTTCTAATTCCTAAATGCTGATGATGCTTTGAAAGACCCTGAAACACTCTTAATGAATTCAGTGAAAGTTTTGTCTTTGGCATCAAGTACAGCAATGAGGATAGGATCAAAAACTGCAGACATAAATATCAAAAATAAGGCTTCTCAGAGGACTGACATTTACAAGTACTGATTAGATACAAATAAGTTTCTGTGGATAAGCACCTTTTCAAAAAATCAAAGCATGAGCACAGGATCTTGGAAGAAAGCAGCGCTTGGGAATAGCAAGCATTAAGTTTAAAGATGGAATAACCATCTACTATTGTGTAAAATGGACTATAAGAAGAGCAGTGCAACTGGTTTAGTGTTACTGATAGAACCTGAACTGAAGCCTTTCCTTTCATTCTCTCCTGAAGTCTTACAAACCTAATGCTACCTTAATACACGCTTCTGAGTCGAATTTTTACTGAGCATGCAGCATTCAGCCTTAAAGACTGATAGTAAAACACAGTTTTCCCTGCACCCTGTACTGAAATATTACTGTATCACCAGGTTAAAAAATATGTTTCTTCGGTTAAATTATAGTCAAGTAACAAAATGTCTAAAAAGGGAAAATCCCAAGTAAAGCAGTATAGAAGGGGAGAATGATGCACATCAAATGCAGGGGAAAACTGTTATGTAAGTGACAAGAATAACATAAAAATAGAAATGAATTAAAATCAGCAGTCCTGCCTTTTGTCCGAGTACACAAGGAAACCCCAGCTGATATGCTGATTACTGGCAGCTATTCCAAGATTTGCAGAACCATAACGTCACTTTAAGAGATTCTTGGATGACAGGTTGTCATAAACAGCATGTTGGATCATACCCAGTCTTTTCTATATATATATGTATATAATATATGCCCAGATCTTTTAATATATATAATGACATAAGAATGAATATAGGGATAGACTGCAGGATGAGACTTTTCATTATTTTAGAAGTAATGAAAGCTTGTCAGTCTGTGCTGAGAAGCTGTCTAGCCTTTGAGTGTTTATGGAACTAAAGTAAATAAGAAAGAGAAGAAAAAAAAAAAAAAAGAAAAAAAGGGCTCCAGTGATGTTATTATGGATTTATTCAGAGAGTAATTAGGCCTACACTCCTGAGCATGCCACAGCACCACATGAGAAAAACATAATGAATGAAAAGCTAACACTATGCCAATTCACTGTCCAAAGCACAAGTGTAGTCATCCCTCTGCAAAGCTGTTTTATAGCAAATCCTCATGATGCCTTGATAACAGCCTTTCTCTTTGGAGTTTTGATTTATAGTCACAGAACATCACAAAATACCGCTTTCTGAACTACAGATCTCACGGTTTTATCATAGGCCTTGCAAGTGTTAGATTTTTTCTCAGATTTCTGGGCTTACCTTAATACAGGAGAGTGTCAGAATTCATTTCTCTAAATAAGCATAGATTTCTAGACTTGTAGGGAGTTTATAGAGAAGCTTGAAAATGTAACCTGAGTGCACTCTACTGATTTAGAATATAAGAATTAAGTAGAAGGAATGAAAAGATATTTTTGAACATTTCATGATTTTGAGAGCCTTACCTACAGTTTTAGATTCCCGAGGATAGCAATATTAACATAGCAATCTTTTGCAATGTACGATATGTCAAAATACTTCCAGTTTGGGAAAGTGAATTTTAAAACACTTTAAAATAATTATTTTTTTCTTACCCCTATAATTTAGGCATCATATGAAGTAGGAACTCAAACAATATTATGTGGAAAGAGAGTATTTCTTTAGCACCTAAACAGTTCTTCCATTTTACCCATTAAAAATAAAAGTTGAAAAAAAAAAAAAGGAGAAAAAGAAAATGTAATGCAAATAAAGAAATGAGCACCCTAAGCAGGAAGCCAAGGTACTGTTCAATAGAGACCAGCAACTGGAAAAAAGGGAAAATGTTGTCCCACCTCACAAAATATTCCAAACAACTAATGATATTTTTATATAGACGTAAAGTGGAGCTCTGGGGAGGAAGAGAGGCAGAACTATTTGAGGGAATGAAAGTGGAGAGAGGTGATTCCACAGTAGCCAAGAGCAAGTCAGTAAGAGAAGGTCTGAATCAAGAAAAAAGGTTTCAACCTGAGCTTCCCTCATTACAGTTAAATGCTCTGATCACCAGCTGTGTTCTTCTGTGGAAGGAAAGGTCAGAGATTCTCTAAATAATTGAACAGATACATTGGGCCAGAGAATTAAAAGAGGTGATTCATTGGTCCAGTGATTAGGATATTCAGCTTGAGTATAGACGACCTAGTTCGTCTTATGACTTCAGGCAGTGAATAAATCCACGGAACCTGGAAGTCCTAAATGAAAGTGTTAAGCACAGGACTGCAGCATCTTCAGGTGACCATGGTGCTTTTGAATGTCCTGGTGCAGGCAGCAATAAAGGAAGTGAAGTCGCACAAGGTTTACAACTTGGCCTTTAATCTGAGATCAAAGGGGAAAATTACCCAGATTCTCAGGAGGTGTCTTTTTTGCCCAGCTTCTAGTTACTTTAGTGTGATGTTCTCATATGAAACCTAGTGTGACAAGTCTCTGAAATAGTCCCACAAAAAGTTTTGCTTACAAGAAATTAATATTTTCATACTTTAAGAAAATCCCCTTTTTGAATACATATCCACATAGCTCAGTTAAGGTTTAAAACAAGATTCAAGAAGTTAGAGGGAATATAGCAAACATAAATGCATGAGTCTAATATTTAATTATTTTTCGTTATTGAACTAATGATGGCATAAATTCTTAAATGTATGTGAAAGTATTTTAAAAGTCCATTAATTGAATTCATGAAGAGGGACTTAGTGTGCAAGTTTGAGGCTAGACACTAGCATCCTAGAAAGAAAGAAGAAAAAATAATCATTTTACTTAATCGAAACAAGTGCTTATGCAAGCACATCCAGACTATAATGATAGTGCACTTTGAGGCCAGCCATGGAGATGTCCAGATCACATTACTGTCAAAGTCAATAGTACGACTGTGGATGGATCTAAACATAATACAACACAACAATCCAATAGACTTTTAGAAATGAATAAGAACATGTCCATAAGATGCTCATATCTTGTTACTCCAGAGTTCCTAAAACTAAATTATAGAATAAAAATTGGATAAACTATGAAACGTTCATATAGTTGGCCCATTTTCCCAGCTGCAAGCTCCTCCTAATTGCTAATGTAAAAATTTTGATCGGAGAATGGAATCTTTCCATAGAAAAAAAAGAAAAGCAGGCAATGTTAAAGCTTTCCCGCTGAAAGCAGCACTTTTTCTTTTTTAGCAGAAAAATACATATATGTAAATAAATACATATATTTACCCACAAATATATATTTTAAGATATATGTATGTGCGTGTGCATATATATGTATCAAGCCTTTTAGTGACATATCCCAGAGACCGGCAAGACCACAAAGGGAAGTGGAGGGTTCTGAGCCACTCTCAGCATGGGAGAAGCCACCTCTCAGCAATGTGTACCACAAGCAAACATCGGTGGCCGTGGGGAAGACTGGTTCATCCCTTGCCCGGACAATAATCTTTAATATTAACTGGGAAGAAAACATTAATCTGTTTATTTAGGCTTGGGAACGAATGAATTGGGTCAGAGAGCATGAATCTGTTTGCCTGAGCTTGCAAACACTGTATTATTACTAGAGGATATGTGTGGAATTAGTACTGCTCAATCTGAGCGAAGGCTTACCACATCCAAATAATGCGGTGCTAAGCACAGTGGCAATTCCTGTGCTACCTCCTGCTGCTCCCCAAAGGGTTTAGCATGGGCCTATCTCTGGTTCTTTAGTCAGCTGCATGGGCCTTGCACGTTGCAGTGTTTTCTGCATCTAAGGCTGACACTTCTGTCTCTCTTTTTTTTTTTTTTTTCCCATGCAAATAGAACAGGCACATAATTACAGTGTTAATTACAGTTTTGTAGATTAATGGCAAATTAACAATGCAAAGAGGATTAGAAATAAAATATTTGTAAAAGAAGTGAAAGACACCCAGAGTCATTTGCAAAGAAATGATTACTTTTCCTACCGAGGTTAGAGGTAGGTACTTTCAGCTTAGAAAGAGGAAGCCAAAATTTATTCCACCAATTTTTGCATTTCATTCAAAGACTTTTTGATGGAAAATATATAAGTGGTTGCTGATGTGTAGGCTAAGGCCAAGTCTCACTCAGCCACTAAAATGGAACTGTCTTCACACTTAGCTTTGTTTTCCCTGTCGCACTTCAATAATTTGTTTTGTTGTTGTTGTTTATTTGTTTTTCTGAAAGCGCAATGGAACAGTTTCAACAAAAAAGGCCTCAGAAATCCTTCATTCTTTAGCACTGTAGACTATAGTTATAGTGATGATTTTTCCCTGGGGTTGGAAGATGTAAGTCTGAATTTCCTGAGTCAGAGGAGGCAACTGAAGACAAGTCCTTCCTGGTCAGCGCTTTTACTGTTGAAGTATTGCACAAACGAAAGAAAGGATTTCTTCTTGCAGCTCAACTGGGAGGGAATGTGATAGCTGGCATTTTGTACAGAACCAAAGTGAAAGAGAAGGTCAAGGCACAGACTGAGGCCCTCTGAGCCCCAAGGGGAGCATAAAGCTGTTCGTCATCTCTGATGAAACACAAAACAAAAGGTAAGCTTCCCAGCAATATTGGCTTAAGTGCACATCATACAGTATGAAGTACAAACCATCAAAAGGAGGATACATTGTTGGATGAAGTACTAGACTGACACAGTGCAACCATTTTAAAGTCAAGCTCCAAGCTTCAAGATAAATACTTCAGAAAAAAAAAAAAAAAAAAAAAGCATAAATTATATTTAATCCTTCTAAATGCTTCCCTAAAGTAAGCACAAGAAATAATTTGCATGGTACATATCAATTTCTATCAGATGAAGACCCTAGTGATGGGTCCCTTGTTATTAAAAGCCCTTTTATGATGCTACAAAGGAATGTTTGGCTGAGATGGATGCCAGGGGGCACAAGTTTCCAAGTGGACAGAGCTACATTCTGCTTCAAGGCCTTCCAGAATGTCTCTCTGATGGCTGCTGGATCATTTCATTCACAAATAAAAAGCTCTTTATTTACTCAAAGCTTAAAAGTAACTGGTATTGTACTTCTCTCACCCATAATTTGGAAATGAAACTCAGCAGGGTTAATCAAGTTTGTTGAACACTCCTGATTAATACTAATTCTTTGTGAAAGCTGGCAAATTGATTCATACTTTCAAAATAAAGTAAGTATTAGGAGTAAGTATTTTAATTGAATACTTTTCATTTGTATTGAAAGAAACCTTAGTAACAAAGGACTTAGGGTTTCAGGTTACAAATACAGAGATGGTACTGTGTTCAGGACTTGCTTTTTGCAGGAAGTTCATGGGTTCTTGTTGTAGGTTGTCCCCAGGTGTAAGTGAGTAACAGGTCCTTCTGGTTGGGAAATCAAAGATGTTCCAGTACGAACGTCAGTCACACAATGTGTGTGTCAGTGGTTACATAAGCTGGCATGTTTCAGCAATGCTAGTTAAATAGACCCTTCCATTTTAAGGCTGAATGGACCTGGATTTTCTACTTCAGTAATGCCTGGGTACCCAGGTGGTGCACTTAGGGCCTGTTATTAAAGTTCATAACGAAACGATGGTTCATGCATCAAAAAGCTAAGTCAGTACAAAATATGAGAAAGGTAGATATGAGCACATGAGAATAAAAATATAAAACAAGCAATATATGTCAGCACCGTAGTTTCAACCACATCTTTTCCCCACCTCTTGCCAAGTTCTGGAAATGCAGTCTTGATTATTCAATAAGTGTAAATCTACTTCACTGGTTTTTAGTCAAGTAAACTATCAAACATCAAGCTTTTACAAGAATGATTTCTATTTCACAGTTTGCAGAGAAGAATAAAATTATCCTCAGAAAATATCTGTACTAACTGTCAGAAAACATCTTTTTAAAGATTTTGTTTCTCAAGGATAAAGAATTTGATATTTGTCTATGTGTTTTCTGAAGATAAAGAAATATAAGCTCTCTTGGTCTTGTAAAGGCCAAACTAACAGAAACATACTGAAGACTTAAATTGTTGCTCAGTGTCTACTCTTTTATTCATTTGTTTTATAATATTGTCAGTATTTGTGAGCATTGTTTGTTATTATTTATCTGTGAAGTTTGAGAGTATGGATAAATCTAAAGAAGGCTAAATTATTAATGCATGATCCCCAGTTTAAAAAGCAAAACATACCTTCTTTTAATAGTGTTTAATAGACATTGTACTCAAAACTGTAAACTGTACTGCATGCATATTAAAATTCTTGACAATAAAGGGATAAATGTTTTATGTACATTTCAGAATCAAAAATGTAATTGGTGAATATCCTTTTATGGAGACTAAAATAATTTTGAATTTCTCAAAATAATTATTATGAAACATATAATGTCATGAACACCAAAAGAGGATGCTATATATGATGAGCTGAGATAGCTTCTCCATAAGCACTACTAGTCTGACAGATCAGGATAGTCTCTAAACACGTAGACTGAGCATGACTCTATGTCTTTATGTCCATAGGCATCAAAAAAGGACTCTCTGTTAGATGCAAAAGACAGGTGCTAAGGAGGCAGGCATTCAGTTCCTCTTTTTGATGCCTCATGAGATCATAAGGTATTATGAAATTCATTAAGGTTTAACAAATCATCCTCATACTAGAAATAAAATATCTACTTCTCCAGCTCAATTTGTCTCACTGTCACTGAGTCCCAAGACCTACATGAAAAATGCTAGCTCTTATCTTCCTGGTATTTGTGATTAATCTACTGATTTCTTGTGTTAAAATAAAAATCTTTTAAAAAAAATGTGTGATAATGGTCACTTAATTTTTTGAATAAACTCCCAATTTCCTGTTGGAATTAAAATTTATCAGTAGGCATGGAAGTTTTTAAACTCCTGAATTTAATAAACATATTCCCACTGATGCTTCACCTCTCTTCCTTTTTTCTTTTTTTTTTTTTTTTTTTTTTAAGTAAACTATGAAACAACAAAATAGGTTAGGTAAACTCAACACCAATTAAAAATAATATTGCACTGACATTTGTTTGCAAGTAATTGTCTAAAACTATTGTATGGAGGTTACAGAGTTTGTAACAAATGGTGTGTTAAGTGCTCCCCTGTTGCTTATGAAGTTAGAAAGGCATTCCCTATGGCTGCATGATTTCTTTCAAGCCTCTTAAAGAATGGTACACAACTCCAGTTTAATATAAACAAGGGCCCTTCAACTGCAACATATAAAATACCTAACTCTCTATTTGTTGAAATAATGGATAAGGTGAATCCAAATGTTTTGGCAAAGATTTCTAAGTTCACAGGCAGAAACATGTTTCTCCATAAAATTAGTCATCTGAATCTATTGCACCAAATAAAACATAAAAGAAAGAGATAAATTGTTCAAAAGATAGACTTCACTGCTAAGTATTCAACAGGTATAAGATATAACAACAATAGTCACTCAGTCTTGAACTTTCTCTTATTCGGCTTTATGTTTGGTGTTTATGTTTGGAAGCTTTGGAACTTCCAAGCAGGTATACTGACTTCACCTCCACCACCTTGAATTTGTACCCAAATGGCTTGATGACTGCTCCATTTAAAAGAGAACTGTGGAGTAGCTACCAAAATCCTTAATCACTGTTGCAGCTGAGTTTCTACCACAAGTTTGGATTACATTGTGCTTTCACACTCTTTTAAGTTCATACCCAAACCGAAACCAACCAAACAACAACAAAAAACCCAAATACCAAAATATGCACCACAAGTTACTTTATCTTCAATCTATAGTCTCTAAAATTAAATGCTGTTAACACGTGTTTTAAAACAGAAGATGATAACATTCCCCATAAGCAAAAAATCTTGCACCTCCATGAAATTATATCATGGGATGAATTTAACCCACCAATTCCAAATGTCTATTATACATTTGACCTGCTGCTGATGTTTTTCATTACTGAAAATCACAGATGGCCTTACTGACCAATCTGGGTCATGCTCAAAGGCAGTATTTAAACCTTGACAGTTCCCATTCAAACCATTCAAATGTGTTTGATGTGTCTAGATAGGCACAAAGATTTCAGTGTTTAAGCCTAGATATTCAGGACTGATACAAAAGCCTGATACAAACTCTGGTATAAAGGAATCTTTAGCTCTAGATATTTTTGCTGGTAAATTGTTCACAGGAAATCATTTTTCATTCTTTATTTCTAGAAGCCTTAGTAAATTATCAGTGATTATGCTTATGTTTTGAACAAACGGGTATGACAGTTCTGAAGTACCCCTTTTAAGGACATTCTCAATTAAATGTATATTTTTGTTATAACAGTAGCATTGATGTGGCTGCTAGTCTCAATCAAGAAAAGAGTAGAATTCCCACGAATGATTAACTGTATCCTAAGCACTCTATGTATACTGGTGTCAAAAGAAAGATTGTCTAGACAAAAGTCATCAAAGCAAATATTCACAGAGTGAAAAGACCATAGATATTGAGGAATTAACAAGAGAAGCACCCTTGAAAATATCAAATTGAAAGGAAAGGGGGAGCCTTAAGTTATTTTGAATTTTCTTAAGTAATGATTGTCTAGAAGAAACATTTCAGGCTATCAGCATTTCATTCAGATCTATGCTGTGGCCTCCAAAAACTTTGGGTTTGCCTTATGCGAGAATACAAGCAGCTGGAGTCCTCAGCCTTAGAGGTCTTTGAATGTAAGGTCTTTGGATGGTAATGGTTATCTGTCTCTGTTCAGAACTTGTTAAAAGAGATTTACACATCAAGGGCCTGACTCTGTGCCTTTGAAAATCTCTATATTTTTTTACAGATGAAGGATATTAAATCCAGGACTATGTTCTGCAAAATGTAGCACTATAAAAGCACTACAAAGTGTATGATAAAGTAATGCTAAGTGGGATGGAAAATCTTGCGAAGATCAACTTTTAACTGATGAAAACATCACTTCATGGAAATCCCCTTGACTTTGTCTAATTATCTCTTTGTCATTTTGTTCATCATTACACTCTAAATCAGAAAATAAGTCCACAAGAATCTAGGAGCTTATGGCATGTTAACACTTGAAATTTGTTGTAGGCTTAATGTGTCTTCATTAAGTATGTAGACATCTCACTGTCATCTTATGACTTTGATATTTCATCTCAAATCATTGTGTCAACCAAGTACTACAGTTTTGGGAAAGAAAGAAAGAAATCTCAATGTTTTTGACAATATACCCCATGGCATAATACATTTTTATACTTCTGTGCTGAATGGCTGTGTGGGGAGGAAAAGTACTGGAGCTTGGTGATCAAATTAAGGAATTCTTCTTGATCCATCCTATGCCATTCCCTTCAAGCTATTTCAACTTCCAAAGTGTTGGCAAGTATATGCAGGGAATATGTGAGTCTTCAAGATTAATACAGGCAAGATGTTGCACATAGGAACATGCAGGATTTCAGAGCTGTACCAGTGAAAAATAGGAAGCTGACATCCATCAGATCGCTCAGAGACTCTTTTCCCGAGCTACATTTTCTCATAGCACTGTTGGTGTTCTGTGTAACTGGATGGCCAATGAGCAGGAAACTTGCAACACTAAGATGTGGCTAGCAGTGCTAGCCAACCCTGCTAGCAGTGGCAGCACAGGTTTAAAAGTCAAAAAAAACCACTTCTTAAATTTCTGTACTCAGACTTCTGTAGTGGAGGGACATCTCTATGGGCAAATCTGCATGGGCAGAGTTAAAACAGACTTGCCCATCTAGCCTACACTAAATGAGCATGGTATTGAGCATGGTACATAGGAGACCTCAGCTGCCTGACTGAAAATCAAGCCTGAAAATTCTGTGGCTTTTGCTAGTGAAGTACTGTGGTCTTCAAACCACAGTAAGTCCCAAACTTGTAAGTCCCCTATAACAGACTGCCTTAAATACTTGACTGCACACATTCTGAACCTAGGCTACATTGCTTTCCCAGACCTTAGGAGCTACCTCACCACTCACTGAGCAAGTGTGATTTCCCTGCTACCAAACCTAAGCCAGTGGTGTCTGGAGTCCTCTCCCTTCAATATGAAGGACATGCTGTCTCACTGTAAAAGTTAAAATATAAACTGCTAAGGCAGCTGTGACAGCCGTTAAAATAAAAGTACACTTAAATGAGGAGCCCTACTAGCCCTGTGCTCTGTTTCCAACATTGCCCAGCACCAGGTAGCTGAAGAACACCCTAGGAAAAAGGCAACAACATAATGATACCTGATGGAAAGGTTCTGTGCCATAAGCATCCTCACATTTTCTGTGATGTATTAGATGACAGTCACTTTGTTCTGACGGTTACCATTCATGGCAATGTCACCCTTAATTCATTCTAGAAGACTTAACTTCCCTAAAGATTTTCTCTATGTCTTGGAGGGTTATGAGTTGCTGCTTGTGTTTTGGACATCCTTCAAATTATTGCAGTCTCTCAGATGTACAGTCAAGGATGCACTGTGTTTGCACTTCAAACCTAGCTGTATATTTTTTGTGGAAGTGCTGGGGGAAGTGCTGGAATATACATTTTATGGGTGGAATTAATTAAATACACCGCATGTATCCTTCATACATGTGTTGTGGTTACAGGTTGTCATCATTCATGCATGAACTTTACAAAAATTTTTGTAAATATTTAAACAGATTTTTGAGAATTCTTTTTATTATGATGCATGTCTGCATTGCAAAACAGTGCATTTACAGCGTTAGTAATACTGTAAAAATTGTAGTACATTAAAGTGGGGGCTTACAGTGACCTATAAGAGAATGACACCATTAAGTATAAAGGAATTTCCCCGAATTTTTTTAAATAAAGATCAATTGACTTGCCCCCAAAATGCTGTAAATCTTCAGTATGATACTAAATATTTCAACCTGAGTATGAAATTAAAAGCTCCAGCAAATTGAAGTCTTCTGTCCTTGCTCCAGAAACCAAATATCAGTAGCCAAGCACATTTCTGCTTTAAATGACATGTGTTTCAAAAGGATTGCATACCTCTTCATTTTTGATATCATCCACTTTGGTAAGAGACTTCCCCTTAGGTAGGTGATGTGGAGGAAAAGAGACAGGAAGGACAAGGGAGACAAATGAATATAAACAGGCAAATGGTGACTTGTGTATAATGAGGGGAAGAGATGGAAATAGTGAGTTTCTATACTTTGCAATAAGATTTCCCAGGGTCTTATTATTCTTCCTAAAATTCTTGCTGTAGCTGAAGACTAGGATCTTGAGTGTACCACAGTGTATGGGTATATGGTAAATGATAGCTGAATGGTTCTATATGTACTCTTTAGCTGACAGACAGATCTCGGGCATGAGATCTGTGCAACTTCTGTGAAATTTGTATCTCAGGGCTATTGGACTAAAGAGAGAAAAATACCCATGCACTAGCATGTAAATCAGTTAAATACTGCATTACGGCCACAAGTACTAAAAGGTTAACTTGAAGTAGTTGTGAAGTGAAGTTGAAGAACTGAAGTCATTATAAGATTAAAGATAAGAAGTTAACAGGTAACCTGACTTTAGTAACTAGCAAAGGAGAGTGGGCTGCTACTGCGACAGCTGCTGCAGGATGCTGCAACCACAGCAATTCCATTAGGATAAATACAGATCATATCTCAGGAAGCCTACTCTCAAATAAAGATTAATAATCTATGATAAAATACTATCTTAGTTACACCAGAGGAAAAGTAAAGTACGGATTCAAGGCAGTTTAATATGATGTAATTCCAGTTAATCCACAGTAAATGCTGTGTATAAAGAAATCTTGACATCCCTTGACTGAAATTTCATATTCCTTAGCCTATCACAATATGTTATTCAAATCCAACAGGAATAATCTGCAGCAGATTGATTCCATCTATATTTTCAACTCTTAAATGTGCTTCTATACTAGTTTTATCTGGGTATTGGTATTCTGTGCTGGATTTATCCTAGATTTGCAGGGGAAGGACCAAAGAGCGCATCAAAGCACTCAGGAAATGAGAGACAAGAGTACTGTTGAGAGAGGCTAGCTAAATTCCTCCTTGAAGCCGAACAATTGTGACTCTTCAGAAATGTCCCCTTTTTCATCTGTGCCTCCTTCCACTTCCTTCTCTTTTGCTGTGCACCTCTGCAGATGGAATAAACATCTTGAGACAATTCAGTGTGAAGGACCTCACCTGAACTACCAGCACTTGCAATAGGGCAGCACAGCCTTGGGTCCTTTTCTGCAGGGGAGCAGGAATTTCTGAGCTCATCACAGTGCAATCCCTGGCATCCACTTTGTGCCACAGGAAGGAAGAATTTCTGCATTTCACTAGATTAAAGCACCAATTCCCGGAATATCTCATTATAAATTTAGGATTCCAGTGTTGATGAGACTATCTCATAAGAGAAATGAGAAATTCTCTCATTTTATTTCTGAAAATTATATTTTTTGGTAAGGATGAGCTGGAGCCACCCCTTTCTTCACAAGACCTCAACAGTTTGAGAACAGTAAATTCAAATTCTACCAAAAAGAGTAAAATGAAAAGAAAGGACACCTAAACTGTAAATCTCAGATAATTTCAATTTCTGAATTAAAAATATTGGTTTATATTTTTCTCTCACAGGTACCTCCATTATTCTCCATTTTTTTATTCTGCAAAATAAAATTACATTTTAGAACACAAGACACCAAATTAATTCATAGGTGATAGTTTCTGGCTTCACTTGTAAAATGTAATCCAGTTCTTTTATAGGACCTGTTCAAGAAAATTCTTATGGAAAGTCATCCCTGAATTAGCTAACAACTGGGAAGCTCAGTTTGAAGGCCCTAATTTAAAAAGAAAATATTGCTCATTTAAAAATTTCAAGAAATAGAAATATACATTTATTTTGTGAATATAGCCTGTCTAGCCAGTTTGCTTTGTACCTTATTTTATTTTAGCTCCGTAGCTTGTAAATGAACACTGAATTCCAAACCAGACCTTTCGCTGTCTATTCATTACTTGTACTATACTGTACTTTGCAGTTCCTGTCTGTGCAATTTCCTTTTATTAATGTACAAACAAAACATGATGAATTAAACATGCTATTGCATGTACTTTTTGGCAAGCATCAAAGATGAGGTAATTGAAGATAGTTATTATTTCCAGCTGCACAGTGCTAGCACATAGTGACATTTAAATAGTATAAGAGAAAGTAAAATAGGTGTTTTGGTTTTATCAGTACTGCCCTCTAAGCAGCCCTACTCACTAATTTGAACTAATTATTTCAGATGATACCGTTGTCATACAAAGCTATCTCTCAGGCATTTAAAGTAATTTCTTATATGGGGAAAAAATGGAAAATACTATAATAACTAGATATTTTATTAGAGCAAGATATCAAAATATAAACTAGTGATTATATAGATCCCTATCTAAGACATAAAGAACAGCTTCTAGCACAAATAAACTTTTGCCTTTTTATTAATTCTAAATATATAATTCATCTTTATTTATTATTCCTAGATCTGTTTATGTATATAAGATTTTTTGTAAATGGTTATTTAGTAAAAAAAGTTGTCAAGATTTCTCACATATTTTTCTGTTTAAGTTTTAGTTCAAGGTCATTTCCAGCAAGTGTTGTTTCTTTCCTAGTCTTTTGTCTGGAAACCTGTTTCAAGTTAGATTATATTCTTTTAAAAATATATATATATATGTATATTTATTACTTAACCATATAGAAAGTAGCTGAAGTTGAAAAAAGGAAAATATTTGAGCTAAACCATCTAGTGCTAGAATCTTAAGAGATAACTGGCTCTGCAGGAAGGGAGTATCTGGTTTAATTCACATGCTCTCACAGTAATTCAGTGGAATTATCCAGCAAATGAAACTTAACAAATCTATAGTTGATTGCCATGTGTACACTAATTTTCCTTTTGAAAAATAAATGCAACAAATGCTTGACTTATTTGAGGTCAGTAACCATTGCACATAATGATGGACTGGGCCTGTCAGCCCCTTGCCTGAGTAAATTTGGGAAAACTGTAGGATATAGGTAGTGGATAAGATATTTTATCTGTACTTTGCAGATGCTCTGATTATGCAGCACAAGGAAATCACAGTCACTTGTGGATTTTCACGTTAAGTTAAATGGTTTCTCTCCAGTCTACATGCCCTTCAGTGACTCTGCCCAAGGAGACAGTGCCTTCATGGTAATAGCACTAGTCTCATGGGTTTTGTTGTCTATCCTTCCAGTTCCATACTTAACACAAAAGCACTGAAGCAAAGGTCTGAAGCCGACTAATTAACTGCAAAATCTTCATTAAGACTTAATTTCATAAGTAGTGAACTGAAGAGAATGTGGTTCTTAAGGAGTGTGAAAAATTCTCAGGTAACTGAGATGCATACCAATGTAAATGTAAGGGAACAACAATGTGAATGAAATCCCCCTATGATATTAAACGACACCTATATTGTCTGTCATTTAGAAAAATCTAGTGTTAAAGTAATCTTACTTTTGAGTCATGTGGAATACCACTGGATTTTCCTTAGCTTGTTTTGTTGGAAAAAATAATACTTAAACAGGAAAAAAATGCGTACACTACAACATACAGCAGACTCAAACTATTAAAGTTCATGAAATAGTAGCTTCTGTTCTATTCCTATTTCATTAAGCTATGTCCCAAAAGAGGTATTAGTATCAAAAAAAAAAAAAAAATCTCATCTTATACACTGAAAACTGAATCATGTACATAAAGTAAATATCTAAGGTGCTGATATATATATTTGCTGGTTCATTGAGTCTAACTTCTGAAAACAATTTCATGATATAGTTTGAAAGTTCAAGAGCAGCAGACACCTATGTGGTAGTCTAGTTCTTCTTCAAATATATCACTAGACCTTAAATTTTATAGTATCACCCCTGCCGTCTAAGGTAGAAGAACTGACTGCGCTGCAGTTCACCATTAAAAATATGTCTTGTTTTCTATTTGAATTTAGCTGGTCTCTGGTTATTTGAACTGAACCTTAACGCTACATGACTACATGTTAACAGTCTCATTTTATGCTAGTATTTTCACCCTGTAAAAGCAGTTAGGCATTGTAAGCAATTCAGCTCTCATTTTTCTATTTGGTGCTATTGAACTGTTGAAGTCATCCACGGAGCAGGCCCACTTCTAAAGTCACATAGAAGGCAATTCCTTTCTGTTCTTAATTTTATTCAGCATCCTTTTTCAAATGCAGGAACTAAAATTGTAACAAGTATTTCAGCATCAGCATCTTTTCTTTAAGTAATATATACATAACTTTGAACATCTACCCAGTTCCTGTTGAATTAAGTGTAATTTTAAAATATTCTTTATAACTTAGATGGAGGATTAACACTGAAAAGCAAAGTCCACCATTTCACACTGTTTTGACTTAAAAGCTTTAATTTTTGTTCTTACAAGACATGCTACATGGAAATTATGTCTAGCGATGAATTCATTAGGGCTAGCAGAACTTTTAGATATGTAGCAATTTTAGTTTTGGTAAGATTTTACATTTACAACTTGAGAGGGGAGCTCTAATGGAAAAAAGTGTGCAATGTATAATACATCCTTGCCTTTGGATTTTATGTCCAAGCTGTAGCAGGTTCCTTTTACATATCTGCATATTTCAGAGATCTTATAAGCGTTTATACAGGTAGCTTTAGAGATGATTTATGCTCTTCCAAAGTTGGTTCATGTTAAAACTTCTGTGCTATTTTTATCTTTTTTGACAAATATATTTTCAGACACCATTGGCCTAAGGTACCTAATAAAGACTGTATGACCCACACTTCAATAGAAACAATAAAAAATAAAAGATATTTCAACCAGCATCTAATTACATGTGATATGAATGTGTGAACAGATCTAGTTAGATTCTTGTCATTCTGATTCATCAATTCAGGATAAATTTTCCAAATTAAACATATATTTAAGAATGTATCTGTAAAGCAGAAATTTATTCACATCCTTAAAGTTGAAAATGGCCAATGATTGAGCTAGGACTCGTGATCTAACTATTTTAGGGATCAGCATTTCCATGTGGCCTGATCCTACTCCCTTACTTAACCAAATGAGCTTTATTCGTTTGAACCACTACAGTGTTATCAATCACCAATATGATATAACAAGGATTGGTGCATTCATTCCTTCTACCAGATTTTTCAGGCAAAAACATACTGCTCATGGGTGAATATTAAAGTTTATGCCTTGAATTTCATGTGACTAATTTAAAGGTCATACTTGTTAACTGTTGCAAATTTTTGCCTATGAAACCTTTGACATTATAAAATGAAATATAATCTTATAACACTCTAAAATTCCTTCAGCCAATGGATTTTGTTTCATACTTATGTGGTGTTTCACATCTTGAAAGCATGGCATTCCAAGACCAATTCCTAAGGCAAAGAACAGAAGTATATTGTGCAACTGATTATGCAGACACCTGTAAAGACTAAATATCAATGAAAATATTGTGCTAGTACTGAAAAGGACACGATGTTTTTCATTATCATCATCATTTGGAATTTCAAGAAGTTAAATCACACTGAAAAGGAAATAGCCAATCAATTACATCTTGCAACACATATATAGCTTGCTTGAAAAGAGGCAAATACTCCACTTTTTTGTTCTCAGTTCATGTTAATTAAGTAACATCTTGACTGCTGCTGCTTGGAGAACCAGTAGACCCAATACTATCCTTCAGGACTACAGAAGTCAATCCATAAATTTTCATAATTCTCTGGTAGAAGAGTAGTGGTCTTCAGTCAGTGGTCTGTGGTCCCTGAATATTTACAAAAAATGTCAGCTATGTAAGAAAATAAAGTATTTTTGACAGTAGCCTTATATTTTTAAGCTTATCTCCAGTGAAAAGAGATGTGAAATGTGAAAACTGCAGACATTTGAAATTACTGCCAGAGGTTTTGTCTCTAATGTCTACTTTACTAAAACTATACTTGCAATGATTTCACTTTTTAATCTTCAAAAATTAGGCTATTGGAGAAAACATTGTTAAGCATGTAGGATATAGTTGGACTGGGAGATGCCACTGTCAGGAGTGAGAGTGTCCACTGCTTTGTCAGGAGACTGTATCCAGTCATGTCTGAAAATCTGGGACACATTCCACCTACTGCATTCTGACTAGTATGCTCTCAATAATACAGTAATATCTTTTAGATGACATGCTAAATCGAAGTTTTCCAGAGATTAGCAATTACATGGTACATTTTGAAAAAGAGAAGGATAATAAATCTGGTGTCCTGACAAATTTCTTCAGTAGTCTTTGTAACCTCCCCCACTAAGAAAAGGGCATGGTCTCTTTGGAAACAAGCATTCATGATGTCCTTCTAAAAAAGCTGCTAAAAGATTAACGGATATCTAATGCTCTAGGACATATTGCAATATGCCATTTTTGGAATGCCACAGTTTCACGGTTGCATTAAAGCATGATTTTATTTCTATGCTTGGCCTACAGATTGCAGATGGCTCTATTTTACACTGGTTTATTGAAACACTGGCAATTTGAAATACCATAGTACTAAAGGCCACATATTATATGGAAAGTGTATAAAGAGTATATTTATGTGAAATTAAAATGATAGTTTGTATGGTTTGAAGACTGGGGGGCTGGTTTGAGATTTTCAGTCAAAGAAAAATATTTCTTCTTTTACATTGTTATTACCTGTAGAAAGCTGTTACACTAAAAAAGATATTACCTAAAAATGGAGTGCTTAAGCCAATTTTTTTTTCTTTTTATCGGATGGCTTAATCTTATTGATCAAGATATTAACCTTATTAACCTAAGTAGAGGATGAATTCTAGATATTGAATTCTAGAATCCTAAATATTTCCAGTCAGCCTATGGACATATTTTTTGAAATAGCAAGGATATTTGGGAGTGCGTTATATAACAGGGATGTCAGGCATGTAATAAACATTCTTCTGTTGTTACAGTGAGGGTTCATGCAAACTATTACTCTGTGTCACAGTCATGCAGAATCTTGCATTGCCAGTAGAACCTGGCAACCTTATTTGTTCTTGCTGTACCCAAGGGAATGAACTGGGGAAAACTGTAGTTCTGGAATGCTATTTTTGTACTAATATTGATGAATAACACGGCACAGAACTAGGCAAATAAATGTTAATATATGCTATTAACCATAGTCTTATGATGACATATTGGGATACATTTGATTTGCACATTTGATTTGTGAAGTTTGTAAAGTATACATTCCTGGAGTCTGAAGCCCTCTATTTGTACATAGTATGCTCAGGAAACAGTGGCAACATAGGCTGTTTCCAGCTGCGCAGACACTGCAAAGCCACTGTCTCCTTCTAGGCGATTATTCTCCCTGTGATTTCTTTGAGGAACCTGTTCCTGAAATACTGAATATGCTCCCAAAATCTCAAAGAAGTTCTCAGATTTCTAGAAAAAAAAAATCAAGTTCTTAGGCTCCTAAAAAGCAATTCAGAATAATATTGCTTTGGGGTCTGTGAGGAATTTTTGTGAGAAACACCTACCTACTAGGAAGAGCAGCTCAAGATCCAATTAAGGTATTCAGATAAATCACTGAACAGCTACCACTCATGAGTAGACTTTGAACTCATGCACAAAGCTGTCAAACTCTGTGGTGGTCTGCGGGGATATTATATGGAGCAATTTGAAGCATAAGAGCCTTGGAGCCCTACTTGCTAGCAAGATATACAATAATGATATAGGTGTCATTTCCCTTTGCCAAGCATCTGAAGAGGCTAGTCTTCTGAGGTTTGACTTCAGAACAATAATTTTTAAAAATATTTTACTTAAATCTAAAATGTCCTTAGCTCCTAAATGCTCCTAAATGTGAAACACTTTAAACAAAGCAATTCTCTTATTCTATCTGCTCATCTACAGTGCATTTTCTATGAAAGCACATAAGTTCACATTATTTGCAACATGCTATACTGCTCACAATTTTACTGATGTCAAAGGAAATTCTAAAGTGTTTGCCATCAGCTCAGCTCTTCTGGTGATGGGCACTATGTATCTAGAAATACATACATGAAGAAAAAAAAAACCTGCAAAATCAGGTCTTTGATATATTAGCATAAATCTCAAGTAAATTTGCTCAGCTAAATAGCTAAAGAAAGCTAATGAAGCACTGAATGAATAAAGTATTTTAAAATTTCTCTGTTAGAAATTTGGCTACATCACAAAAAAAAAAAAAAAAAAAAAAAAGACTTAATTTTGGCTAAGCTTCAAACAGATGGCAGGCTTTGGAGACCCAAATCAGTGAACAACTGGCAGGCAGGAACAAAAAGCATGCTGAGAATCTGACCAGCCAGTCCTTGGATTCTGCTTCTATTGTGCTCAAGAATCCTACTCTATTCTTACATCTGCACTTTGAAATATAAAGTAGCAATCATTACAGGGGGTCCAAAGAAATCCACATTAATATAGTAACAAGAGTTGATGGAGGTAAAAATGTAGGAATGGCTCTAAGGACAGCTCTGCCATAAAAACTCATCTATTCCCATGCTCTGTTCCAAACTGAAGTCGTTAACCGATGTTTGTGAAAGAGTAAGAATTGGGCAAAGGCACTACTCATTAATATAATTCTAGCTGTAGGACCTTCTGACCCGGATCTGGTTTCTAAAGAAAACAGAAGCAACAAAGGCTACATGGACACCTTTGCTTCCCTTTTTCTTCCACAGTCTGTGGAAATTTTGAAGACTTTGTTCAAGGTAAATTAATTATCTGTGGCCAAATTTTGCCTTATATTCCTTTAAGTGGAAGGAACCTACAGTTGTGGGGCAGCTTTTATTAAAAACAAAGCAAACAAACAAAAACAAACAAACAACAACAAAAAAAAGATAAGATACTAGGGATACTCTGTGAAGCAACTTACTCCATTCCCAGGAGCTTCCTGATGACTAAAAATGTGGAATTTGCAGCTGGAAAATTAAGAGCGAAAGCAAAGAGCTATTTCTTCATTAAAAGTGAAATCCTGTAGTCACATTTCACAGGAAAAAGCCAGAAGAATATCACAAAATGATCACTTCTCTGCAGCATCAGCATTTCTTTTCTCTTAATAGCCCCAGTACATTTAGTCATGGTTGTGCAGTGGGATCCGGAAGCTCATCACAGACTCCTTCTGACTCCCAGTTTGGTGACAAGACTCAGACGTTCACTATCTGTATATTAAGCTGTGATTTCCACATGAGGAAAAACTGCTATACAAGACACAAAGACTGTGTGGCATATCTCAACAGATTCCTTGATGTGGGCCAGCCTGTTTAAAAAAAAAATAAAGATGCCCTTTTCTCAACACGACTCATCAAAATTAACGTTTCCTGAACAAGTGATTTATGTTTTCTCACAATATACATACTCGGAGAAAGATGCAGATTGCTTTATAGGTATTAGAGACAGTTTTGAAGCAACTTTGAAAAGGGAGAACACATGGTCTGACCCTCTCTAAAGCTAAAGGGGAGAAGCAGGAGAATCATCAACAGTGGTAAAACAGATGGAGCAAAAAACTCATGAAAGTAAGAAAAAAAAATAACTCTATGGAGTAGGAAAATATAAACACATGATTTTGATGCAGACTGTATACAGTCTTCAACTTTTGCTTTCCCACAGGACATAATATAGAGCAAGCAACATGCCCTGAGCAATATTGTGTTTTGCTCTCCAACTGCTTCAGCTTTAACCTTGTTTATTTCTGATGACCTTAAGCAACATCAACATATCTTAAAACAAGAGACTGCCTACAAACAGCAGAGATCACTGAATGTCAGTCCCAAGAGAGGACTTTCTGAAATACACGTAAGAGTTCAATGGGATAATTTAGACCTCAAATATATTTTTAGTATATGCAAGAATACAAGCAGGAACATTTTGCATTTTAAAACCCTTGAGAAAAGGCAGAAGGAATAGTCAAGGCTGAGGACTGGAATGGATGTGAAGCAGACTAATAGAGAAGCAATAGCTTAATGGATGGGTACAGTCAGCTGTAAGCCATGTGAAAGAGAAGAGGAGGAGAGGAGAGGAGAGGAGAGGAGAGGAGAGGAGAGGAGAGGAGAGGAAACTCTTGAACAATGAAGCATCTTTGTGAGTGGTTACATTGAAAGAAAGGTGGAGGAAAAAGTGAAGGATAGTAATGGCCAAATGATATCATATCTTATGTGCCAAACATGTAAGCTGACAGATTTAAAGTAGAATATTTATAATTAAAATGGACTTCTTCTGAATTTTAGTAATGCAGAATATTTTGACTTAATAAATATTTATATTCTTTTATATAAAAATATAGATATATGCTACTGTAATAATATATTCTGCTACAGATCTGCTTTTGATATTTCAAATAATATAATCAGGTGTAAATAGTGTCATCGTTTTACAATGCTATTCTTAAGATATTAACAAGCAACCACTGGGACTGGTAGCACAGTACTGCGGATAGCCAGTCGTCTTATTCATGTATGTGGCCAAGTTCATAAAGATCAGAACAGAACAGCGGAGCTCAAATTGCCTGTAAAATCCATGAGAGGCTTGTAATAGGCGTGAAAACGTGGAAAGTGGAGTTTTCTGCAGAGCATTCTATGGCAACCCTCTTTGCCTCTAAAAGAATGGCAGCAGGATAGAGTTGTTATAAACAAGTCACCTCTTCTGCACACTGCTACTTCTTTGGTTCATCAGTGAGTCAACTCCAAGTCTGATAAGCTGTGTCGCATCAAGTTTTTTGAAAATCTATGAAAAACATATCTTCAGTCCAACACATGCACTGTGTTGAAGGCTGGCAACTCACTAAAGAGTTCCGTAAGATCTATCAGGTATATATATTGTATATACCCGATATATATAATTTATCTAGCTATATGGGTAACTACAGCACTGCAGAAGCATAATGGAAGCCAGAACCTAGCCCAAGATGTAGACTGTAGTATAGCAACCTACATTTGCATATGAATTTTCTTGTCTAGCCAGCTTTTCAGGAAAATTTCAGCACCATTAAGGTGTGACAAAGGTGTTGTGTTTATTTATGCTTTGGAAAACTAGTGACCCTAAACTTAAGAGGAGATAGTTCTAGGGAGAGAAAGGTGGAAATTATTTGTACAGTGTCATTTTTCTAAGGTCTCAAGGCCAAAACCCACAAAAAATAGTAATATAAAGTGTGCAAATAATGTTGGTTTGATCAGGCAAGCTGGCAAATATAACATTTAAATGAGAAAGGCACCAAAATATTTCCTCTCCTATTAAAACTTAAAGAATTTTAATTTAAACTTAATTAGAATTTCAAGTAAAACATTACATATTCTCTGGTCATCAGGGAACATGCAAAATAGAGCAGTTCTGAAAGAAATTAGTTTCGTTTAGTTCTGTAAAGTTGCCAGATACCAAACATAAGTGCACACTTAGCAGCAGATATAAAAAGGAGGATAAGAGTGGACTGGCACAGGAAAGATCCTATAGAATCCAGCTATAATTTTTTCTGGGTGTGCGTTAGATTGTGTCCCTACTGCAAAGAACAAAAATATTATGGACTTTCTTTTAAAAAAAATATTCCATTCCTAGTGAAGTTGTGAGGTCTTTACCAAAATGGTTCTCATGTAGTCACTGAAGGTCATAGCTAAATTTTCTTATCCCTCTAGCAAGTCTATTTGATAGGTGTCTCTTGGGAAAGCTACAGCAGAAATGGGACTCTTTCCCCCAGTGTGGTGGGATGATTCACACAGGTGAATCCTAAAGTATCCTACCTCTCTCTCCTTGTGGAGGAGGAGAAGAAAAAGAATCCCATATACACATGCACTTCAGCCTGGGTAAATCACAGTGCATGAAGGAGACATCCAGCTTTCAGTGCCATCTGTCTGACTCCTCCAATTTTTATAACACACTTAAAACTCTAGCAGTTAGGCACCTAGTGCTGGAAAGTCACTAATGCAGACTCTGTGAATGATTGTTAATGAGACGCAGTGAGAATTCAGTTTAATTAAACTGTGCTGATTTTGGCTGCAGTACAGAATTTCTAGCCGAAAATTATTGCCAGCTCTCTGAATTTTACTGTGACACTCACAATATTTCACTTAAATACTAGCTCTTGGAATCAATGTTACAAAAGAATATTGGCTTTCATATGCAGAGTTTTTAATTCTCTAGGTTATAGAGAAAAGTTTAAAGCCATAAGCTCTTAAAAATCTCAAATACCAATGGTGAATGAATGACCAAAAGGGTATTTTGTTAAAATAGGATCATTGGAATATAATTCAACTATTCTGGTTCTTTGGTATCCATGAAAAGCAATATAAAAACTAAATGTGAATTTAAACTTTTCTTTGTTAGGCTAAGTTATATACAATGTAAAACTCACACCTGATAACTTTGCCTAAATTTAAGGTAAGAGTAGACTGAAAAAGTTCATTGGCATCTTTGTCTTTGGGGAAGGAAGAAAAAAAGATGGTCATTTTTTACCAGAGGCAAGGAGTCTTTTCCTATTCCTCCTGACTTACTGAATTGACATTAAACTTCAGGAAAAGCAGCAGCAAAGTAAGTAAGAAAGATATGCTCAAGCTCTGGATGCTGCGTAAATGACTGAACAATACTCTATCTGTATTACACAAATATTAAACACATATACTTTGGCCAAATAAAGTATGTGGACACAATTTTATGCACAAATTTATACACAGTTATAAAGCTATTCTTTAACACTCTTAAAACTGATGACAAGTTACTTTTTTGAGGTAACCCTTCTTTGCAACATGCAGTATTGCTATTGACACAGCCTGCTGGTAGGGCAATTTGCCCTTGGTTCCCATATTATTCAGCATAGTACCGCAAGCTGATTCTGGTCTGTGGCACAGTTTCACCATCATTTTTTTTTCTGGAATGTTTAGGCATGAACAGAGTCATCTGTGGTATGTGTATGTTTACTCTGGTAAATGCTTATGCTCAGAGTAACATGTGATCTGCCCTTCTAAAACATTTTTTGAAACTAGTATAAATTCAAGCAAGATGTTTCTGTTAGAGTTAATTTTTAGTTCCACGTATTTCAGATAATTTCTACACTACATCGTTTGCACAAGAAAACCCGTACAGAATCCAAGAATCAATACTTAAGGAATGTGTCGCACTGACTCACTCTAAAAGTGGAAGTTGCTGCAGTCTGCTGCCTTCACATTCAGTTCTGTTGACAAACTTGAGGGGCATGATGGGCCAAATGTGTACTACCTTGACACTGCTGAAACGTGTCCCCAGGACTGTAGCCCAAGCAAACACTCAAGTTACAGAACAGATGTGCAGAAATTGCTGTTTTTCTGCTTAAGACTCACAAGCTCCTGAAAGTATAGTGAATGCAGCTGGTTCTGAGCAATCAGGACAGATTATGTCAAGAAACATTCCTCGCAGAGCTGGTTAATGTGCCACTGCTCATCAAGCCTGGGCTATACAGGAGCTTTTCTGGAATTAGAGGATAAGCTTGGTATAATGAGTTGCACATTAAAAAAAAAAAAAGAGATCTGGAATTAGGCTCAAAACTTAACATTTTAGACTGGTGAGGTATCACCAAAAGTGCTTGACAGAGCTCATGTTGTTACAGAAGTTGATTTTTGTCTCCCTGAGCATCAGAGTAAAGAGTTAATTCAGGTTCTCTTCAATGTAATTATTATTACCTCCTGCTCATTGTAATGTATAAGGGTCATTAAGAGGAAGGTTTTCAAAGATGACTCCATTTTTCATACATAAATTCCCTTAAGGAAGGGAGTTAATACTTGTGGAAGCAGAGGGGAGCTGGTTCATGGAACAGGCTCCTGTAATATGGGCTTTGGAAGAGCAGGAAAGAAACTTCATAATGCCTTATGGTGTGGAACTGTATTCAGGAGAGCCATACCATGGACTCTCCTCATGGAGTATGGAGAGCCATGTGATATCACACAATATCACACACCAGAAGAGATCTGTGCCACACAGAGTGGGAAGAGAGCTAAGAAGTTCAGAGCTGATGAAACCACAGTGTTTCTGAGGTAAAACAGACTCAAATCATGTAGGGATTTATAAATCAAAATTAGCACCATGAATTGATCTGAAAGCAAACCAGAAATTTGTGGGAGCAGGAATAATGTTCTCCTTATGGATAGCAATGCTAATTAGATGAGATATAATGCTCCAAACTACTCACATACAGTTAGTGGATTTCAAAGGTACCTCAGAAAGCAAGACCTGGACTCATCCAGAGGAAGTCATAAGGGAAGGAACAACTGCACAAGGCCCATATCAGAACAACTAGAACAAAGGCTGCAACCTCTTACACAAATTAAAAAAAAAAAAAAAAAAAGGCCCAGTAAGAAATACCCGAGGCACATGGATGACACCTCCTCATGACTGGTAGTAAAAGTATAATTTGAGAGACCTTATAAAACTATGTCTGCTTTCATGTGTGTCCACTAAAGAAACAGTATAAATGGTCTTTGGTATAGAGTGGGCACAGTGAGTGGCTGTTAAGCAAATAGTGTCATGGATTTCAAGACCACAAACAGTGGCACTGGATGAGATCAAATAAGTGAATAATAAAGAAATGTGAATAGATATACTGTTTAGCTTCAGATAATTTGTCTTCATTTAACACATAGTAGGTGTGAATTTGCTTAGAGTCCATGCTCATAACATCTTCAGTCCTAGACACTGTTAACTATATTTAAAAAATTTAAAATTGTGTTTAAAAAGTTACAGAATAAGGCTCCAGATGGCTCTGATGACCTAAGATCCATATATATTTATATATTTAATGGTCTAAAAGTCAAAGATAATCTTAGCACTCCTGAGAAGTAGGTCTCTTTTCTACAGAGATATCCTTGAAAATGTGAAACATTACATATCAGTGCAGACTGATAGTCCAATTAAAATTTGTAGCAGGGTTTTTTTTTCTTGAAATTCATGAGTTACAAGAATATTCTTTTTCAGACTGTGAAACCCTAACAGTTCTTCCATTATCTGAGGGGAAAGAAGCTGAGAGAAAGAAAAAGAAGAGCTGAGGAGCAGAACACCAGACTAATTGGCGTTTGTAATGGAACTGAGATGCCTGGGATGCCCCTAATAATGTTAAGGTTTTCTCTCTCTCATTTACCATCCTGCAACTGAGCAACACCTTTCCCTTATTCTAATGTAAAGGGGAGAGAAGTGTAGGTTGGGAGCAAAAGTGGCTGCCCTACAGTCTTTTTACCACTCCTCCCTAGTAGCTTTCCCAGTCCTCTGTAGCTGAATTTAACTACTCAGTCCATATTTTCATGTCTATGTACTGGGGAAGACTTACCTTCTTAATTGCAATGTTTGGATTATTGATTATGAAATACAAGTAAAATGTTCATAAAATGCCTATGTTGCAGACAGAAAAAGAAGGACAGAATGAGATTTGAGAATGCCCTGAAGAGAGATGGAAGATTGCAGAGCAGAGAAATAGAAAAACAATAACAAGGAAGTGATAAATGGGTACATGAAGATGGAAAAGGTGAGCAGACCAGAATGGATGGGTGGCAGAGAAGAGGAAGGAAACAGATACTTTTAATGAACAAAAGGAAGAATGGAAAATAATGATCTTTCTTATTAAAAAAAAAAAAA
>VZSV01000003.1:7075622-7086330 GCA_013398735.1 Nothocercus julius
ATTTATCCCCCGTCTATTCATTACTTATTATGGTTTCCTAGAATTAGTTAATGTAAACCAAATACTCATGAAAAAAAAAAAAAAAAATGCATTGCTAGTATAGATGTTTATTTATTTCAAAACATACTTTGAAAGTACTTTGTTGCCCATTGTTTATTATGCATTTATGTTCTCTTGGTTTAAAATGAGAAACAGTGCTATGTGTCACTGAAACAATTATTTCTCAGAAATAGCTGACAGTAGATACCTCAAATGAACAAACAACAGAAAACTTTATGTTTTAAAGTATCTTTTTAACTCTTTGTTCTTACTGATGCATGATTGGGCGTGTGTATACAGCATTCTTACTTAACTGAGTGCATGGGATATCTCCAGCCCAATACCATTTGGTGTCATCCGACCTCACTCAGAATGAAATGTGTTCACAAGTTGAAGCAGAGATCAGATTTGATTCAGGTCAGTACCAGTCCTGGCTTCAGAATCATGTTTCTTCTTGTTTGTCCTTCCTGGCTTGGTAGATCCATTCTTCATAACAGGGAAACTTCAGCCAAATGGATGGAGGATGTCTGTCCATTTCCCTGCTCCCTCCATGGGAACAGTTAGGTGATTGGGACTCTCTTATTGACATGAAAGGCTGATGTTTGAATCTTCTCATGTTCCTCTAGGTTGAGTCCTATATTATGTATATTTTATAAAAGGTGCCCAAGAGTAGCACTTATCTCTTCTTTCTGCAGAAAATGTATGTTTTCTTTATTTTGTTGTGTTTGTTTGTTTGTTTGTTTGTTTGTTATTAGGATCTTCTGCTCTATTTTTTTCAGAAAAGGCCAGTGAGGACACGGAGCTATGGATCCCAAGCAGATCGAAGTGCTTTCCTGCTGCCATGGCTAAGTAGCTTAAGCTATGAACAGGACAACGATAGAATATTTTATAATTTTCAAGCGTTTCTGCTCTTCAGTTCTAAGTATTTCCTTGTTGATCATGCTGACTGCAGGGAAATCTGACTGCGACGGACCTCATTTGGGATCATCCTGGTAAGCTGAGATGCCTGACCCAGGGTTCCAGATTTTCCTTGCAAAAATACCAAAGAGTTAGGGAGGGCAACATGTAGCACTATTGTAGCTACTCAATATTTTTGAACTAGTCATGAACTGCTTTTATATGAATATGCATATTCATCAGGTAGGCCGTATTGCTCTTCAATAATATAGAACTCAGGAAAAAAAAAAAAAAAAAAAATCCTCCATTCTTTTCATGCCTACTTTTTGGTCTTCCAAAACTCACTTCTTTTGCCTTTTTTGTTTCTCCTTCTCCCCTTTGCTGTTAGTGTAGATTGTAAAAAGTTTGAATCAGGACTTGATTTGGGGTATTAGGTTTGTATGGTGGCTAATTCACTGTGTCTTGACTCCTACTGTGTATTATAAAGCTAATAGAGTCTTCAGTGGTGTATAGGACAACTAAAACCATATTTTGTAAAGAAATTATAACCGATATCACCTCTGCACCTTTCTGGTACAGCATAGTACTGGTACCGAGTACATGGTACCGAGCCATATCCTGGGGCCTACTCTGGCCATGTTCCAGTCAGGGCAGTGTAGAAGTAGAAGAAGATTAAGTATTTTAATCAGCCAGATGCATAGAAAGCTGAGTGAAACCTGGCTCCAACACATGATGAAGAGCCACATTAAGATATAAGAGCCTGAAAGGAAGACCCAAAGTCGTAAACCACTCCCTGTGGTTGCACTGAACAGAGAAGAAGACAGAGCTGAACGTGTCTAAAAGGCCGGCTACTGCATGTTGTATATACTAAACTTTCTAAATGAGTAAATGCTTCAAAATAAGCCTCAGCATAAGACATTATCTGCCAGTTCTTAAGTTTTTTGGAAGTCTTTTTTTATATTTATGTTTAAATGGATACAAAAATATGTTTTTCAGTAAGTTACAGGTCATCTGTAGTCCATATTCAGGCATGACTTCACCAAGACTATGACCTCCAGCACATTTACGTCAGGGTTCAGTTCACCTCTGCAGCATAATCAATATCAATGAATCAATAGCAATTTTAAGCTAAGTTGTAGGGCTGTCCGTGGTATTCAGTGTTAATAGAAGCAGGTCCCCAAAAATGTGACTCTGTGACACATCCCCTGTAGTACTTTTTGCCTTAGCTCGGTGGCTGCTGAGGGTATTTCTCCCCTCCATAACTAATTGAGTTGGTAACAGGCAAATTAACAGTCATAACAATCAGTTTGCCTATTTTTGCTTCAGAGTTTATCTGCATATCCCTGCACTGCCTAGGCAAAACAAGATGCCTATTGTTGTAGACATCCGGCATTTCATCTCCAACAAAAGCTTGCCATGGTTTTAAGATAGTTTCACAATCTTGATGTTATACCAGCACGCTCTTTTGTCTGTGAATGTAATAGCTCTATTACTGACATTTTAGGAAAAAAAGAAAAAGAATAAAGAAAGCTTCTTTGTGAAAGCCTACAATTAATCAGTTGAAGATCTAGCTACAAAGTCACAATTTATTGATAGTTGCATACAGGATACTGAAATGGTAGTATTAGTGAGTTGGTAGGTTTGTACAGATTATATGTGCTCTATTCACAAGCACTACAGCCATTTTGTTCCTATTAGTTTCTGAATATAATTGCATCAAGATGTTTATTTGGTGATCCGAAAACTTTCTTAAAAATAATATGGAGTATTGGGATTATCACAAAAGATAAATATTTAAAGTACATAGAAAAGCATGCTCACTCTATGCTGGAAGTTTTGGAAGTTTTCTAAAGATCTTGTTGATGTTGGCAGACAAATTGTATATTTGATTGAATATTTTTTTTAAAAGGACAGAGCAAAACTAAAAAAGAAAATGAAGTACAAATTAACCTTATTCCCTGTTTAGGATTCTTTCACTAAAGGTTCTTTTTTTTTTTTTTTTTTTTGATCCTAATTACATATCATTCTATCTCCACTGATTAGCCACAAAATATTCCTTCTGCTAAAATCAAAAGATACTACAGTTTATGAGCTACTCTGCCTAATTCAACTCCATTTCTTGCCCTTTCCTCATTTCTTTTCAATCTTGTTTCTATGCCATCAGAACTTGAATAGGAAGACATTAAAGGATTCATAAAATTATACTTCATTTTGAATATATGTTTAAGCCTAACAATTCCATTTCCAACAGTATTTTGACTGTCTATAAGTAATTTCTACTGCTCATTTTCTTTTCTATAAAACCACTTTTGTTAATTGGTTTGAATAAATTTTGGTTTGTCTTAGGTACAATTTTAGGAAGCTCATATAAATTTTGTGTCTGTAACCAGTCATAGATTAAAGATACACTTCTAGCTACTGATGAAAGGAAATCTAATGTCTGTGATGTGCTTGATTTAGTTACTTTCTGGAAGGAAAAAAAAAAAAAAAGGCATTTGTAATGTTCTTATTGGACAGGAAAAATAATATTTAGCCATGTAAGCTTTTTCTCACACAAAAGTTACACCAATTTAAACAAAATAGTGGCTTTGAGTAAGGGTACTACTACAGAGATCTGTACTGAATTTTTTACAATAGAGGTCTTGATTTTTATGAATAAAACCACACATACCTGTAGTTTGATTAACATCAGTGGCATTGATCACCTAAGTAAGGGTTTGCTATTTTAAGGCCCAAAACACTTTTTTTTTAATTCTAGATTACTCCAATCATCCAAACTCTAGTCATTCTAAGTTGTGCTTAGGTACATTCAATCGTGCATTTCTTTTCGTTGAATTATACTGAATATGAGTAACTCATAAGAAGAAAAGATTATAGGAATTGAAACTGAACCATGTTCATTAAACAGGAACAAGCTGCAAGAACTTTTCACAAGTTCTGCTTGAGTTTTTGACAGAGTCCATGCAACTGTTGATCTGTCACTCCTCTAGAAATAATCAGCAGTTCCCAGGTTCAAAGTTGAGTAATTCTTTGAGCCCTTGTATAATTTGGATTCACTACTTAAGGTACATAAAGTTTGTTTTTCTTTCTTATATCCATCAACCTAAGTCAGAAGGAAGTCTAAGGAAACTGGTGAAGTTATACTAGGATGAGACCATTTTATGTTAGGACTATAAAAGTAACTGGTGCTCTTGACCTACACTGTGGTAAGAATGTAGATGGTCAAAAAGGACTTTGCTGTGGAGAAGACACTTAGTTATGAGCCTTGGAGATAAGTTCCCAAAATAAGACCTATTGATCAGTCCAACACAGGCATCTTTTGAATAAAGGGCAAAATACTATTCTCCCTAGGTAGGAACACTCTTTGCAGGACAGATGGGAGATGGGAATACAATACTTAAGTAAATTAAGTACTTAAATTAATACCAAAGTAAATTAAGAAACACCTTTGGAATCAGGAGATAAATTACCCACTCCAACACATGCTACCAGCTGCACCTATTTTCACTAAAATTCATACTTTTCAAAAGGGCAGCAGAATGGCTCTCATCTCCCCCACTCTGCCACTGTCCTTCCTCTTCTCAATGAGTTCTTACAGGCAGAGGTAAGATTTTACCCAAAATCACTCAAATTGGTCCTTTGTGGTCACAATAATACAAGAAAAATCTTGTAAAACAAATAAAGGTGGCAGAGGTTCAAGGAGCCACATACTTTATGTGCCTACTTTTAAACTTGTGCATGAGGCGATTTATGGCAATGGACTGACTCCCATCCTTAAAGAAAGGCACATGCTTAACCACTTTACGAATGGAGCTCTTAAGTCCATAAAGAGTCCACTGCATAATAAATAACCTTAGAGTCAAGGGTCACTTATGTATACTGTAAAACAGATACGGGAGAAAATGCTGTCCAAAGTTTGGGGATTTTTGTTTCATTTTATAACCTCTTGTTAGTAAGCAAGAGCATCTGTAAGATTTGCAGATGTTATTGGAGCACAGCTGAAAACATATGTAAAAATCTAGGGGTTTATGTCTGCTTAAGTATTAAAACTGATGCCCCAGATTAATGTTGCATATGTAGATACCTTTGTAACATATATGTTTGTTTTCCAGAACATAAAGATGCAGAGGCAGCATTACTTGGATTCTTAAGGCTGAGAAAAATATCAGATCCTTGCATTTTAAATCAACTGCAGCCTCGAACTATATTGACAGTAGAATTTGGCCCTTTTTCACATGAAAGACAGATGAGTCTATCCGTAAAATAGGCATAATGATTATTGCCTCCCTCGTTATATTGCTTGACTAAAACTCCTGGCTTAGTCCTGCAGATCTCTCTGTCACAGATATCCACAAGTCTCATGTTACTATTATTAAGGACTAAGTCCTCAAGGTAACAATCATGTTGCATCCTGGAGACTCTGAGAAATCAATTGAAGATCATAGTATTACCATTAAAGCCAATAATTATACCATTGTCACAAAGTATATTCTAAAATAATTTTCAGTGATGCTTCCAGACAGGTATTTCATGCACCGGACTTCTTTTTTTTTTTTTTTTCCTTCATTTTTTGGTCTTGAGATGTTTGCCATTTGCTAGACTTGTGAGTCATGGGTGCTGTAACTGCTGATATCAGGGAAACTCCATCAAGAGACATCGCCAAACATCTGACCAAGGTTTGAGGGCTAGGAAGGACTATTCTGATCATCTGTTCTGACTTCCAGTCATAATTGGCATAATTAAGCTGGGGTTTTATTTATTTATTTATTTCCCAACACATAAGCAAATGTTATCCAACCCAACAGTTTCAGTATCAATAGAATAATATTTATAGTGCAGTCTAAATAAAGAGACAGGAGGCTTAAAATAAATAAGACTGACCCCAATTATCTTTAAATCCAAGTATGGTGAAATGTACACACATCATAAAAACATCCTTATCTTGCCACACAGAGGTGGAAGATGGTTCATTGCAACATGTGGTGCCAGTATTAGGGTTTCTAATGTCACACAGCAAATCACTTTCTAAATTAAAAAAATAATAATTTCAGGTTTTAAAAAATCTGATCAGAGTTCTCCATCTGCCATGTGCCACAGTTGACAGCTGCTTCCTTCTGCATAACTAAAATCAACCTGACCTTAGTTCATCAGCCTGTGTGGGGTATACAGTCATTGGTGAACATATTAGTAGGAAAGTATTAAGGCTTGGCAGAATTTTCTGTTCTTCACCTTCTGTCTTTTGCTCTGATTAATACCTATCCTTTTCTATACTGTTCCTGTCTGTCTCATATTTCTTCTCTGTGGTAGATGCCTTTTAAAAAAGTAGCTTGATTCAGCTGTAGTTGACCTTTTACGGGGCATTGCTGACTCACATCAAGTTTTTATAGGTCTGCCAGTTTCTGCACATGTGCAGAGCAGGGGTCCTCTTTGACCTACAGGAGTTAAGGACAGAGAGAAGATTTGGGGGGGGGGGAGAAGGGGGAGTTGCTTTGTTCTGAAATAGCAATGCTACAAACAAATACAAAAAAAAAGAAACTATTCTCTTTTTTAGGAAAAGAAAAGCTATGAAAATCCAAGAATGGCAAAATTAAACAATTGCAATAAGTACAAACATACTCATTTATTGTCAAATATCCTAAGATTACTGTAACTGAAACAGGAAAATACTTTTATGAAAGAGAGAGAGAGATTGGAAAACTTTTGCTGTCTATGCCAGATTGTCATTACTAGCGACATCTGATTTGTCACAGTTCCAGTGTCAAACACAAAACACAAACACTCTCTCCCATATCCTGCAGCTCTCTTTTACTTATTCCCTGCTCCACTCCCATATTTCCTCTCTTCGTTCCTCATTCTGCCATGTTCTTTCGTTTCACCATCTGTTTCTTTCCTTCTTCCTTATCTTCTCATTTCTCTATGACTCTGAGGTTTCTCTCTTAAACCTCTTCCCCTCTTGTAGGTCTACTTATTCCTCCACACATTTTTGATTCCTTCTGCATCTTGTGTCCCCTCTTTTATCCTTTTCTTATCTTTCCTGTAACCCTCATGCTCTCTACTGCATTCATTCCTTGCATGCCTATTTCTTCCTACCATATGGCACAGACACATATGATCTTCAGACCATATCTAGCCTCTTTCCAGGGCCCCACTTGGTTTTGGCACTCTTGACAATGGTGGGAATTACACAGCCCTTTACTGATTGCACTCACAGTGTTGCCCAGAGAACATGTCATCAAGTACGATCCAGGGCCAGGACCATGCACATTTACTGACCTGCATCCTCCACACAGATTTTCTTTTCTCTTCAGCCTTTCATGAAACCAAGTGGACTAGTGCATAGCAGATAATCTACAGGAAAACAGAAGCTGTATTTGTTTATAAAGGAAAACAGAAGCTGTATGCAATAGAGTTGGAAAAGTCATAATATGTAGATGCAATAACCATAAGGGCAGAAATACATATGACAGAGAGAAACAGAAGAAATGATGACCATTAGCTCAAGATCTTGCTACACTTACTCACAATACATTTATTTTCATGAGCTGAGCCTGAATGCAGAATTCTGAGCAATACAAAGGAAACCACAAATAGCTTTAATAATGATTATACCCTCCAGATGAATGTTACAAATGTGTAACATATGCATTGGTGGTGTGCACCACCAATAGCAAGGGCTATTGCATTACTACTATGATTCTCTTTCTATCTGTATACGTATATAACCTAATATTGTATGATATACCTTTCATCTTCCTAAGTAATGGATGGCACATGTCCCACCAGTGGGAAAAATACTAAGCCATAAGTTTGTGGTGTGTGCTTCTTCTTAATGTATGATTTATGATTTATTGATGGCTTTTATTTGCCCTGTTCAAAAGAAAGACCACTGAACAGTGGACAGTACATAAAACTCTCTCTTTTCCTCTCTCTGTCTCTTTTTTTTTTTTTTTTTTCGTGCATGAAAAATGGTTGTATGAAGGGTCATGGTCCGTCTTTAATTCATCCCTCTACCATGCTGACTGTACCACTTTCACTAAGGATTCTCCTGTTTTGTACATAGCCAGACTTAACAAGTTTGTGTCTGCAGTTTTGAGACTTGCGGGGCTGGCATTATACAAATATAGTTACCTTTTTATCTTTCCCCTGTTGTAGTGAGGCAACCTGTCCTCAGAACAAGTATAATAAACTGTACATATTGCTGGATCTGCAAGGATATATATATGCAGATAGGGAATTTGCAGTGTTTATGTGCACTGAAATGAACAAGTTCTGACTGTTTTGTGTTCAAACTTTGCTTGGTTTTTAGGTCTTCCTAATGTTTCTTCACTCACTTATTTTGCAAGATTTGTTTTTCAAGCTCTAAGTCAATAGTTGCTAATTTAAGGGGATATCATTTTGCCTTTACACATACATATTTTACTGAGTTAGCTAATTTGACCTATCTAACCTGCTTGCAGATGCTCTGTGTTTGCTTTCAGGATAAATACTTATATATCGATAATAGAATATATTTTTGTACTATCCTCCTGTCCATTTCATTGTGCTTTTGGGGGAAGCAATAAACATACTTCATAATGACCAAAGGCAGGTGAATTTCCTCCGTAAGGTCTACGGCAGAGCTTTCGTCTCCGCGAGTTTCAGAGATTCAAAACGCTGCTCGTGGCCGTGCCAGGGCGGGGAGGGCCGATTGCCTCGCACGAAAGGGGCTTCGCGTGGCCGCCAGGATCCCTGGGCAGGGGTGAAGCCCCCGCTCCGCCCGCGCTCCTCGCGTGGGCCGGGAGCCGCCCCGCAGCCCCAGTCGAGGCCGCTCCGCACGGGCGCCGCGGGCTCCCCGGGCTGGGGGCCGGGGGCGCAGCCGCCTCCCTCCTCGCAAACTTCGGCGCTGCTTTTCTGGGTGCCCCGCCGCTGGGGGCAGAGGCCCCCGCATCGCTTCGGCGGCTGCTGTTGTTGTTGTTATAATTATTATTACTCCAGTTATTATTGCTCCTGTTATTACCGCTCCTATTATTATTTCCCTGCCGCCACGCTGCAAGGCAGGGCTGGGGCTTCTCTCCTGGGGCAGCCGCGTTTCCAGCGCGGACGAGCGCGGTTCCGCGGGGGCCTCCCCCGCACCGCTCCGCACACAGACTGACGGGCGACGAGCGCTCCTGCTCCGCGCTGTCCCCTGCGCCTGTTCCGCTGGGGCTGCGGGGGGACAGACCGAAGGTGCCCGAACCCCGCCAACTCCCTTCCCCTCCTCCCCTCCAGGAACCTCTGATAGGGTGAGGACTGAAAACAGGGCCTTAAACTCCCTCGCTACAGAGAGGTTTTTGCTCAGCCCGGAGACAAACTCCCCGCTGTATTTCCTTTCCCCGTACACTTCCTGACATCGGGAAGATAACAAAGGGGAAAGTTTAAAGCAATAAATATCCCCGATCCGGCTCGCCCTCGTTGTTGGGCTGCATCTGCGGACCTTGAGTCAAGGCTGGAGAGAAATCGGGGTTTCCAGCTCGCCGGGCAGGGTCTCGACCCGAAGCTCTCGCTCCCGACCCGCGCTCTGCCGCCTTAGTAGTATCTTTGGGGATTCCCCCACCGCCACCACCAATTCCTAGGGCATTTATTTTTTTCCCCAACTGCCAACGGCCGTTATCCTCTGCCTATATTTCCCCTTGCGGTCTGCCCATTTCTGCCTGGATTGAAGTGGAGCTGGCGTAGCTGGCCATTCCTATGATAGATTTAATGCTCTCAGATAGGACTCCGGGCGGGAAAGGATGGCATTTTTTAAGAGGTAACGCGATTTAATAAGCCGAAACGTATTATCAAGTCATGAAGGCTTCCTGGCCGTGCAGAAACCCCCTGACAGGTTTTCTTGTGTTTTGATAGATTTAGTGCTGTTATGGTACAATTCTCCCTCGCATTCGGTAGCTAAGACTTGAAGATTAAAGATCCCACACCTCTAGATGAATCAAAGCCTGCACTGCGGAGCAGCTAATACATTTCATGATTGATTTCCCCCTGCCCTGCTTCCAGTCTCAGTCTTGCGCGAAACCCTTTCCCCTCTCCGCCTCCTGCTTGGCCCAGCTGCGACGTCCCCGCGGCAGCCCGCAGGGCGGCCAAAGGAGTCCCTATCTTCGGGAGAAGCTTTCTGAAAATCCCCTTTCTGGCTCAAAGCGCCCTCAAGAAAAGTTTTAAACTGGAGCCGTCTGAAGTGGCCGTTCCGTTTGCCCAAGGAGCGAGGCCATCTCGAACCATCAAGATGTCGTGAGGCAAAAATGAGCCCCGCAAGCGAAGTCAGAAAAGCCCCGCGTGTGCAAAGACCTTGCTGTCCCTCCACTCCAGGTCTGAAGGGCTGAGCCCCTAGGGCATTAACAGGCCGTGCCCGGGGTGAGATGATGTTTCGGAGCGCTCCCCCCCACACACACCCTTTCATATCTCCCCCAAAACCCCACAAGCCGGGAGCGGTGTGCGCTACTCTCCTCGCACTGGGGTCTCGGCGGCCGCCGCCCGGCTCGGGCACCGCAGCCACGAGCAGCCCTTGCGGGCAAAGGCGCCCAGCCCGACCCTCAGGGCTGTCTCCCTTCCAAAACCTGCACCTCTTCTTTATTTATTCTCCGAAGTGGATTTTTTTTTCATCATCATCATTATGATCATTATTTTCCTCTTTTTCTTCGTTCCCTTCTAGAGCCCTCGTAGTTTTTATAGCTAAGCAAAAACTCAGGATAAAATCGATAGTTTTTATTTACGGAATGGAAAGGGTTAATCCCTGCTGTCGGTTTGGGGTTTGGTTTAGTTT